>OX465094.1:17217653-17750821 GCA_949987625.1 Chalcis sispes
TTTAATAATAAGTGATTTTAAAGTGATAATTTTTTAGTTTATAATTTTGTTTGTGATTAAGATAAATGATTTAAAAGTTTTTTGTGTGAAGAAATTAAATTTAAAATATTTAAAAAAGTTACTGTTTTTTCATGTTAAATAAGAGACTAAAATTCATTGATTATACAAAAAATGTGTTAAACAAATATAGTATTGTTATAATAAAAATAACATAAGAAAGTATTTATATTAATTATAATAGTATTAATATTATTAATAAGCCTTCAAATCTTATAAAAAAAACTTTTGTTAAAAATATTATTCTGTATAAATATTTAATAAATATACTCAAGAAATTTATATTTTTTAATAAATAATAATTGTTCAAGAATTAATTTTATTTTTAAATATTAATCCATTTACTATTTTTTTTAATTTCATAATTTATATTTATATTTACATTATGTTGTCTGTCACTTTTTGACACTACTACACATGTACATGTACGCGTGTGTGTACAAAATGCGCATGCGTCAGCAGACGATATCTGTAGTTTACGAACTGTCAGTACGGGTTCGAAATTGCATTTAATTGATATGCAACAAAATAAAATTAATTATTCTGTTAACTAAGTAAGAGTCTTCGTACGGGTTACAAGGCTGAAAAATTTTTTAAGCACCATGAGTGAACCTCGCGTCATTAAAGCTTTCGGCTCATATTTTGTGGATGGATAGAGGCGCCTTAGTCGCTCGCTGCGCTCGCGACTGCGGCCCTACTATCCATCCACAACATATTTTGCCTCAAGCTGTAATGACGCGAGGCTCGCACAAGGTACATAAATAACTAATATACAGAGAGAGAGAGAGAAAGGGTAGTAAAGCAGCAGCAGCAAAACGTAGTTATATACCAAGCAAAGTCTAACTATACAGCAGAGAGGAGGTGTGTACCAGTCGACGATATGGATATTGCAAGCAAAGATAAGCTACGCTTGCGAGAGACATACACACGTACACACACGCACGCGCACACGCACGCGCGCGCTTCTATAAAGTCGACGTAACAAGTCGTTATACGTCGGGCCGTGCTGCGGGAGAGAAGCGCCAAACGGGGAGATTAATGACGCGAGTTCCGAGCTATAGAGGTAGAGGAGAGCCTAGGCGCGGGCATCCGTGTTAAATGGCAGGTTCAACGACGCCGTAATCCGTATATGGGAAGGCTTCGTTGCGCGCCGAGAACCATTAGCCTTTCTCGGTCTCTCGGCGCCGTGAAAATTTTCGCGAGTCGAGTATTTACTGCATCTATACCGTTGTTGAATCGGCATAGCCAATTCCCTCGTTTTATCCCTTGGTTTTTATTTTACGAATTTTACGTTTCTCTGGAGATAATTTTTTTAACCGAGGGAAGAGAAAGAGAGATGAATTTTGTCGACTTTTGTTTTTATTTTTCATAGCTAACAGAAGCAACTCGTGTAATATGCTCGAGTTTTTTCGTGCAAATTTATATAAACTATAGTCTGTAAAATGAGTTCTAATATTATAATAAAAAAGAATTTGTTTTTAGAAATGAATCGATTACTACTGAATATAAACTATATTCATAAGTGAATATTGTTCATTAATAATCGTCAAGAAACATCGAAAAATAGATTGAATGCTTTTTCTTAAACCGTATCAATGATACTCGTATTCATACAAATTATACTTAATTTCTTTAATCAAATTAAGTCATTGTTGCGAGATTGTTAATTTATTGTTGGTCATTCTTAGTTTCTGATTATTTTACAATTTAAATTTTTTCTTTGAATTTTTCTCAAAATTCTATTTTTATTTATTGTATCGAATAAATTTTTAATATAATTCAATTTTAATAGAAACTAAATTTATTTAACGATTATAAAATAGTAAAATTTTATAATGCTATAAGAATATTTTCAAGATTTTGCGTTAAAAATTTTTATATATAAATCAATACAATTTTCTCAAATCTATGAATTCTGAACGAAGTTTTCCAAAAAAGCAGTAATAAAGCATGTTAAATGGTTAAAATTTATTAGGAAAAAATTTATTTGTAATACATGTGTATGATATAATACCTAATACTCGTACAATGTTAAGCATTTTTAAACGTGCATAAAAATCTACATCGATAAATTTTTCTTACAGTTCAAATGCTGCGGAGCCGTTAAATTTGAGGATTGGTTACTAAGCGAATGGTACAAAGGCGAGGAAGTGCAAAAAAACGGAAGTCTTGTGCCAGACAGTTGCTGTAAGTCGCCCAGCTACTTGTGTGGAAAACGGGACCATCCATCCAACATTCAATATACGGTAAATGTCTTTTACTTTTAATTCGAGATAACGCGCGTGTTATCACTTTTTCCGTAAATAATCGGATACTTTGAAATTCGTTAAAATGAACATTTTTTACCGTGTTATTTTTCTCTGACTTTAACAATCATTTAAAATAAACGATAATATGCGTTTTTATTATGAAAGTATTTTCATAGAAAAATTTCTTATTAAAAATTTATTTATTTTTTTAAATTATTTCTTCTTTTCTACTTAAATAAAATTTTTACTGTAATGAAAAAAAAAAAAAAAAAAAAAGAATAACGTACACACACACACACACACACACACACACACACACACACACACACACACACATATATATATATATATAAGAGTCTTAATGTAAAAAAGCGGTTTAACTTGTAAAAATAATCGATAAATAAAAAATTAAGAAAGGAATGAATAATGTTTGCATAAACTCCTCTTTTTCAGTATCGTTAAACTCGTACACTCGAGCATCCACAAAATAATAAAAATCAATGGCTCAATTCCTTGAGAAAGAGAAAAGTGAACGCTAGGGTTTTGTCGGGAGAGGGAGGGGGGTAAGAGAGAGAGAGAGAGAGAGCACGCTTCACCTCCACTCGCATAATAATAATCCAGTAACGTAAAATAACAAAACAACTCTCGTTCTTATTTCCGCAGGGTTGCATCTACAAGTTCCTGGAGACGACGAAGGACCACTTGATAATCCTGGGCGCGGTCGGCCTCGGTCTCTCCGTACTCGAGGTATTCGGCATTATTCTCGGCTCCTGCCTCTATATCAAGCTCAGGCACGACTTCGACGACTGAGAATTGCTTTACGTCGAGGCGAACAACAACGGGCACTCGTGGTGCCGTTACGCCCAGAATCCCGCCTGATACGGCGCTAGGTAGTAGCGCGATTCATCTCGGTCCCTTTGAGCCGCTTGTTACGACCGCTCGCTTTCTTTGTTAGAAAAGAGGGATACCGAGATGACATCGAAATTTTCGCGCTACTACTGCGACGATATTGCGATTATATATATATATATATATATATATATATATATATATATATATATATCATATGTATATGCATTATATACGTGCTGCACGACGATGTTTACAGCCTTCGAGCGAAATCCGAGCAAAAGAGAAAGAGATAGGATTGAAGGAATGACAGAATGTCGAAAAAAAGCAGCTGAAGTATCGATCGCTTTTGAAAAATTTATTTGCGGGCGTGATATTTATTTATTTATTGGAATTCGTTTTATTAAATATTTATTAAAGATATGAGATACTGAGATTATTTTAAACATTTTATTCGATCATAAATCGATGATCGCTTCTTGTTATTCGTGAGAAAATAATTTTCGATTTTTAAGTTTATAAACTCTTATTTGAGTGCAATTAAGAATCTCAATGTAAAATTTGTTTACGAGAATTTGCATTTCAAGAGCACTCGTTGTTATTTACGAGTGTAGTTATATAATCTTTTTTGAATTTGAAATATTTCTCAGTATCTTGTACCTGTAAAAAGATAAAAATTGAATGTACATAGTTATATCTATTATAATTTTTTTTTTTTTCATAAAAATAGGCAAAAGAACGATTGTGAATTTCTAAAATTTACGATTGGTTACTTCAAGCGATCGGTACTTCTCGAAATTTTACTATATTTGTATTGTAAAAAAGAAAAATTAAATAAATAATTAAAACGGGAACTTTTTATCGAAACGAGAATAAATAACTTGTTTGTGCTGTTAGTTTGGCTTGTCACTCGATAAATCGATACGAATAACTCACGAATAAAAAATAATGTAGACTAACGAACTGAAGAATCTCTTGTCAAATAATTTAGATACTGAATTAGAATACTAAGAAAAACTGATTGAATATCGATAAATCTGAATTAACGAAGGCTTCTATTATTGTTTTTATTTACACTTGATACTGCCAGCATACGCTTTATCCAATGTGCAAATTTTTTGCAAAATTTAGATTGTTATAAAAAAAAAATTTATCACCGACATTTAAAAGACTGCGATTACTCGTCGCACATTTTCTAACGAAAAGGAAAAAATAATTTCATCGCATAAAAAGAGATAAATCGTTATTTAGAAAAAAAAAAAAAAAATTGCCTGATTTTACAGTGCGAGCAAAAAAAAAAGTATATCTATATTTTATGTACGATTAACTGTAAAACTTACTAACTGCTGATGCATGTTTCCTATGAAAAATTTCAAAACCGCTTACACATTTACATAGCAATTTTTACTTTGATATACTGAAATTACTACAAGCTTAATGAAAAAGATAAAAAAGAAATTATCAATGAAATTTAAAAGAGTAATTTTCACTAAAGGAATAATTTATCTACAGCAAAGAAAAAAAAGAAAAAATAAAAAAGAAAAAAAATTAATAAATAAAAAAACAAGTATATTTATAAGTGTAACATTAAATTATTTTCGTGATATCAATGAACACGTTAAAATAAAATAAAAAGTTTTCTACTATATATAAATGTACAATTTTTGCATAAAATTTTGTTAACGAAAACGACAAAAATAAATAAATAAATAAATAAATAAATAAATAAATAAGAAAGCCGAAGAAATTCAAAATATAAACGAAATATATTAAGCGCTACAAAACTGTAAACACTGACCACGCGCGGGCGAAATAATGCGAACTACGAAAATAATCGAATTTTCGCAGAGGCCCATACTAGTCAATGGAAAAATAAATTTGCGAAATAAAAAAAGATGTTAATTAATTCCATGCTATTTGGAATTTTAAAATAAAATAAAGTTTGGTATTGTGTGATTCTGCCATTTTGAAATTTTTTTTTTTTTTTTTTTTTTTTCAATAATCGAATTCACCTCGTTACTTTGATATAAACACTTTTACTTACGTTTGATTATGAACTTTTGTAAAAAAAAAAAAAAAAAATTACAGAACTTTGTACCTTCATTCTTTGAAAATATTTTCATAATTGTAACTTAAATGCAATACGACAAAAATAAATATAAAACATATTTTTAACATTTCACAATTAACAATTTAACGATTAACAATAAATGAAACATTTCAATATTCCATTTGAATATACTACAATGTAAGATATTTCATTGAACTTAATCGGTGATCCAAATTTTTTTTTTTTTTTTTAATTACATTCATAAATATTGATATTGAATTTACATGATATAAATTACAATCAGCGACAGTTCCACAAGTGTTCGAAACATTTGCTGCGGAAGTGTGTATTTCAAAATAACGAAAAATGTAATTGAAACGTAAAATAAAAAAAAATAAAATAAAATAAAATAAAATAAAATACAAAAAAAAAATAAATAGCCGTTTCAGCTATTAGAGAACTGTATACAGTGCCTTGATAAACGATAAGCAAATAATAATTTTAGCCCGTGTATATAGTTGCGATCAACGATTCAACGTGTAATGTTTTAGCAATATCCGCGTAAGAAAAACGAAAAAAGTAAATGAACATCCTTGTTATCAGTATTCGTTTAAACTCGTATATACGTCTTCTAGCACCATAAAGACTAAGCACGCCTTATTAATGTATTATTGAGGATGATTCTTTAACCATTTTTCTTTGTCCTTTTAATTGCAAAAAATAACATATATATATGTATACATAAAAAGCTTTCGCATGACAAAGGCGTAATTTATATAAGAAATAAAAACATAAAATCGCTGGTAATAGAACGGCGTGCCTAATAAATCGTAGTAAAAGAAAAAAAAAAATAAAAATCCATAACTATTTTACTATTGTTTTGTTATTATTCTAATTGTAACTATTGATATTATAATTATTCAATCAATTATTATTATTATTATTATTATATACATATATAAATATATTAAATATATAGTTATCTATTTAGTACTTAGACAATCTTATAAATATTGTACATATCAATTGCTATTCTGTTATGAATAAAATAACAAAAAAATAAAATTATTGTAATTTATTTATTTATTTTTTTTAATTTTATATATATTTTTACTTATTATTTTAAGTTTTCTTATAAAAATTTCATGCTTGTAGATTATTAATTGTATAATATGACTTGCTGGTGTAAATACAATGCATACATTACTTGTTAATATTTAGTCATTATTCTTATTAATAATAATAGTAAATAAGTTACTATTATATTTAGTTTAGTTATTTATTTCTATTTGATTTTAAGTAATATTTTAGTTAATTTTAATTTTACAACAGTTTTATAATTTTTATACGATAACTATATTATATATATACAGTATATATTATTATTAATAATTATAAAATACTTGCGTATAAGCTTTTAACCAGTTAACTGTGTCGCTCTGTTTGTCAGCGCGCATATCTGTGCGTCGCGAAAATTGAACGATGCCGAGTATAGTCGTGAAGCGCAGGGTAAGTGTCGCTGTTCAAATATTGCATGTAACAGATACGTTTATTTAATAAAATTGTGACTTTTATTCTATGTATACTCATCATGACAAAAAATTCTGCCACTTTTCCATGACGAGTATACTCGTCAAACACAGTTTACTGGTTAAGAATATTTTATTTTATATTTTAAGATAAGGAAGGGAAAACGCACGAGTAGGAGAAGTTCCAAGCATATGCATATCTCCCTCCACCGCAAATCATCTCTTCAATGCGTTGTACGTACGATGCGAGGACGTAACCTTTTTTCCGCCCGCATTGCGCAATACTAGAATTTTGAGGTCTGGATTAGTAGTGTAGAAAATGACTTTTCATTTGACGTTTTTCGTTTCCTTCGTACTTCTATCTCCTATCTGCGTCTTACTAGGGGCCTTAAGGGCTGATTTTTGTAAAAAAAAAAGGGCAAGTTTATGTAAATCGACAGCAGTTCTGACGAGCTTTCGCTCAAAACACTTGCTCTTCTCGTTCAAACTTTAAAAATAAAACGCTTGAAATAAATTTTTCTATATTTTTCTTTTCCAAGTTCAAATTTTCTAAGTTCAATTTTTCTTACGAAATCAAAATTTTAACAATTTCTAGATTAAAATTTTTCTAAGTTCAATTTTAAATTTTATCGTAAAATTTTTCTAAGTTCGATTTTTATACTTAACAAAATTTCTAACTTCAAAAAATCTTGGTGTATCCACTCTACCCTTTCTTGGGATTGAGTTCGCTTTGTCTCTGCTAGACTTCGGTCTAATTGTGTGTAAGCCATTACCTTACTCCGTAACGTTAGTTACAAACCATATCCATAAGACAGTGCGATTTTCCCAGCCAGACTCTTCGACTCTGTGTAAGCGGCTTCCTACTTCACTCCTACTCCTCACGCTTCGATCCTTTTTTTTTAATTGCACACGACGTCTTCAAAGCATCTACAATCCAGCGAGGTAAGTTAGAGAAAGAAATTGCCGATATAAGCACGCTCAACACCGTACACATGTGCGCCGTCTGACCAACGAGCAGCGCTTGCAATAGACAGCGTTACTTTCAAGCCTAATTTTTTTTGCATAGTTTTTTTTTTCACTCTACGCTTCCACGAAGAAAATACGTTAAGGGAATTTCAGTTTTCACTAAATCACCAACGTTGTCGCTTCGTTCAGCTAGTCCAAACTATTGCGAAAAATTGTAGTTCAAAATAGCGTCAAACTACGCGTTTATCCGATTTATTGTAGTTATCGTGAATACATGCGAGTGTAGTTTTACATTAAATGTATAGCGTAATAATCTTCTGTACGCTAGCCCCGGATGTAACACTATCAATTCCATTATTTTTTGGCACAGAGATAAAAAATAGTTAATTTTGTTAATGAGTTTATTTGAATACAATAATTTACTATTAGTAAATTGTGTTATTCATAATAAGAATTGAAGTTACTCATGCATCATAAGTTTTATCAATAAGTAGCCTGCAATACTCTATAAGCTGAATAAGATGCTTTGGTGATCTATTAATTAAATTGCACATGAAAAAACATTGAAAAAATTAATTTGTAGCCACGATACAATTAATAATTAAATTACCTCAATGAATGTATCAATATCCATTAAAAATGTTCCAGCGTTGAATTTAAGAGACCGAGTTGCTCGGATCATCATTGTTATGATATTCTTTTTCGTTGAAGTATTCAGGGCTAACCAATTCATTCTATAAGCTGCTTCTGCTACATCTAAACTCTATAAGCAGATGTGAATTTGTCATTTAGTATCTCAGTAAGATTGTCATATTTTCTATTTAGATCAAAACACTTACGTGTAATATAATTTTATTTCCATACCAACAGTATATAAATACTTGAAAAAAACTCGCTAGAAGGCAAAAAAAATATTCAATAAAGAACAAAGTGGTTTTACCTCCATCTTGCGACAAAAGGTAAATGTTGAGGCACAAATTTGGAATAGTAACCATAATTTCACACGTCGTCATTCCTTTAAAATCAAAGTTCACTTGTTTTCCAAACCTATTGTAATAAATCTTCATTTAAAAATAATAAATAATTAATTTAAATACATTGCATTCGTCAGAAAGACGTACTGTAAAATACAATCATGCTGGTATAGATATTCACTCAATGTACTGTCTGACAGTTTATTCTCTAAGTTCAAAAATTCTTTAGACTTTTGATTATCATCAACAGAATAAGCTACGGTTTCTAGTCGGTGTTTTAGCAATTGCAATTGCCCACATATTTTCAAGATGAGTCCTAAGAAAAGGCAGTCAGTGCTTGCAATTATGCCAATCAAAGGTACGGATCCTGATATTTGTTGAACATATGCTACTAAATAGTTTACAAGATTGTTTATTTTGAACGGATACCAGGCTTGAAGTGGAAGTGACCATGGTAAATCCGGTGTTAAGATTGGAATAATTGCCATCGCGGTTAATCCTGTTAGCATCGTTGTACATAAAACTTGAGTTATCCATCTGGAATATAATTATGATTAAAGGTACTAATTAATTTGTGTTTCATAAACCATAATTATCGATGTTATAACATATACAAGTTTATTGTAAATTATGAAGCAACGATTTTTTATATTCACTATTAAAAAATTAAGAAAATTGCTTCCGTACAATCTTATTTAATTTAGAAATATTATGCTTATTATTATGAGTCTTTTACCAGACCTTGATTCGTAGTCGTACTTTTTAATTATTTCGCTTTCATAATCGTCTTGAGGCTTGTACCGTCCGTCATCATCGCACCATTTTAATAACTTCATAATTACCTCACGTTTATTTAAAACAAAAATTTCTTTATATATTCCCTGTGTAGCAGTACTTATTACAAACATACTTTGATAAAAATATTCGCTTTTTGTTCCTGTTATTATAAAGTCAATGATCATTGACAACCAAAAAATAAATGCACTAGTTATTTGAATTACTGTATAAAAACGATATAATATTTTATAAAACGGTAACCAATCACTAGGACACCAAACTCCGCACAACGTAAAGATGGTAAATTGCGTCGGTAATATACGATACTCTGGACATTCTGATGTAATTATTTTCATATTAATATTATTATTAATTATAATAAGTCAATCAAATAATTCTAATAATTTCTTGTATTTATGAATTTTTCGGTTTTAATATTTTTATATTTTTAGTCAAAGAATTATTTTTATTTTACGCGATTATGTAACGTAAGAGTTGTTTACTACTGCGATAGCAAAACCGTACTGAGGACTTGCTTTCGATATTAAATCGAAATACATATTTTTTTAACGAATTTCGTTGAATAAAATATGTGAAAATAATCTACTAATGTTTGCAAATGACGGTCTTGGTTCACTTTTCGGAAATAATTTTTCCATTACTGATAAAGTTTTATTTATCACCTAAGCGCTACACATGTATTTCTTTGCGGTCCTCTCCATTTACTTCATTAATGATTAAAATTTGTGGGATTATCTGAAGGGCGAATAAAATATGTAGATCGCGACTGCGCAGTTTGTGTCACAGCCATCTGTTACTTTTGCAATGCATACAGTCTTACGTGAGACTTCGTGAATCACATAGGATCCGTTACGGAAAAATCTCAGCATTAAACTTACCGTTTTTTAAGTATTGTTATTAATTTTTTGTAATTCTTGTAATTATTTTAGAATGTACTTTATAAAATGTATTTTGGAAATCTGAAAATAAAAAATTTTTGGAATAAATTTGAAGTTAATATATTTGTATGAAGAATATCAGTATTTAATTAAAATTAGATATATCTTTATTTTAAATAAGTTTTTATGCAGGTAGGAAACAGTTTGTAATACTTATTTACAACATGAACCAGTTAATTTATATTTTTTAGATGTGCAAATTCAAGTTATATTAACACTTACAAAACATATATTTTTTTTTCGAATTTTTCGGACGATAAGCTCGATATGAAATGAGGAATTATTTTCTTAAAAATTAAGACAACGCCCATGAAACATGAAATCAAAAAAAAATATTTGATTATTGTTTGTTCTATTGGACTAAATTTTTGGACAGCACATTCCGCATTTCGTTCAAATAATATTTTAGAAGGTAAGAAGTTTCTTTTCAAAAGTACTAGCTATCAATTTCATTATTTTTTGGTACTTTCGGCATACTATTAGGAATAATTTATAATTTTTTTTTATTCTAATATTAAAATAATTTTATATGACTGCAAAATATTGCAGGTAGAGATAAAAACTGTTGATTTTTTCGAATAAGTTTATTATCATCCAGAATTTAACTATAATTAAATTGTATTATTCATAATCAGAATTGAAGTTACTCATGCATCATAAGTTTTATCAATAATTAGCCTGCAATACTCTATAAGCTGAATAAGATGCTTTGGTGGTCTATTAATTAAATTGCACATGAAAAAACATTGAAAAAATTAATTTGTAGCCACGATACAATTAATAATTAAATTACCTCAATGAATGTATCAATATCCATTAAAAATGTTCCAGCGTTGAATTTAAGAGACCGAGTTGCTCGGATCATCATTGTTATGATATTCTTTTTCGTTGAAGTATTCAGGGCTAACCAATTCATTCTATAAGCTGCTTCTGCTACATCTAAACTCTATAAGCAGATATGAATTTGTCATTTAGTATCTCAGTAAGATTCTCATATTTTCTAGATCAAAACACTTACGTGTAATATAATTTTATTTCCATACCAACAGTATATAAATACTTGAAAAAAACTCGCTAGAAAGCAGAGAAAATAATCAATAAAGATAAAAGTGGTTCTACTTGCATCTTGCGACAAAAGATAAATGTTGACACACAAATTTGGAATAGTAACCATAATTTCACATGTCGTCATTCCTTTAAAATCAAAGTTCACTTGTTTTCCAAACCTATTGTAATAAATCTTCATTTAAAAATAATAAATAATTAATTTAAATACATTGCATTCGCCAGAAAGACGTACTGTAAAATACAATCGTGCTGGTATAGATATTCACTCAATGTACTGTCTGACAGTTTATCCTCTAAGTTCAAAAATACTTTCGACATTTGATTATCATCAACTGAATAAGCTACGGTTTCTAGTCGGTGTTTTAGCAATTGCAATTGCTAACATATTTTCAAGATGAGTCCTAAGAAAAGGCAATCAGTGCTTACAATTATGCAAAGCAAGGGTATGGATCCTGACATTTGTTGAACATACCATATGCTACTAAATAGTTGTGACGTAGGCACCACGTCGTAGCCGATTTAGCTACGTGCGCCCTGAGTACCTTGCACAAAAATAATATATAATTGCACTATGCTTCAGTCTCTCTCTTTCACTCTCTCTCTCTCTCCCGCTCTCTAAGACGCGATGATGCAGGCCGACCGCCCGCGACTGTCCCTCCAGCCGACGGAGGCCTATCGCTTCCCCAGGGCAGGGAAGTGGCAACCCTCGCCACCCTCACCGCAAACCCGCTAACACACACTCTCGCTCTCTTTCTCTCGCTATTTCGCGCGAATAAGTGAGGACACTCACCGTTCCTGTTTACAAAGCTCGTCCTCAGGCCGTTGAACTCCCGGCAGCTTCCTTCGGCGCCGCTGCACCTCGCTTCTGCTGCTCTCCCTCCGGAGAAGGGCTGCCGGACCTCGCTGTGAGTTCGCCTGCACGCTGAATGACTCCGTCTCACCCTCGGCTTCAGATATCGCGGTGGCAACCTTTAGTCGCCTCCCGCTGACACTTGATCTCCTCGTCCCACGGCTTACTTCCTCGCTGCACTTCCTCGTCTTCGCTCTCCTTCTTCGCACTGCTCTCTCGACTTCTTCCTCACTCTCTCTCACTCTCTCTCTCTCTCTCTCTCTCTCTCGCACACCTTCACCCCTCGCTTCACTCGCGACGCTCACTCTAATCAAAGAGGAACAAAACTATGTTCACCGCGGGACTTATCTCTCCGTCCTCGCGGGAGCGCGCAGCCAAACTCACTCCCAGGAGAGCACAGCGTAACTCAACTGTTCCGCTCGCTCTCCTCTCCCCTTCCCTCGCGGCTTGTAAAATTTCTCGCCGATCGTCGCCGCAAGTTCGAAAATCGCGTTATTTTCGAACGTTGCCGGTTTTTCCGAAAAGTCCGCATTTTCGCGGCTAAACAGGCTTACACAAGCTGGCAACCTGGAGACGGTCGCGCAAGAATGTAAATACTTACATTCTTCGTCGACGACCTACATTCTGTCAAAAAAGTACCGGGAATTGTTGATTTAAATCTGGCGGGGCAATTTAGGCAGGTAAAATTTTTTCTTCTAGGTTGGTACAACTGTCCTTAATGACTATGCCAAGTTTGAGCGGAATCTGTCAACGAGTGTGTTTACAGTAGCTGGTTAAGTCAGTCGATGTCAATAGTGCGTGCCGATTTTTTACAATGGGTGATTACGTTGAACAAAGAATTTGTCTAAAATTTTGTGTTGCGAATGAAATTTCACTTACTATTTAATTATTTCGCTTTCATAATCGTCTTGAGGCTTGTACCGTCCGTCATCATCGCACCATTTTATTAATTTTATAATTACCTCACTTTTATTGAAAATAAAAATTTTTTTATGTATTTCCTGTGTAGCACTACTTATTATAAACATATTTTGATAAAAATATTCGCTTTTTATTCCCGTTATTATAAAGTTAATGTTCTGGGAGAGGATATCGGAAGGTAGTAGATACTTAACATTATGACAAGCATGTTTCAAATAAGTTAACAATTATGACTCATACTTACATTTAAAGAGACTTCATTGCCATACCAACAAGTTACAAATAGTTGAATGATGGATGATGTGGTGTTAAATAAAGTTGCAATATAATCCATGTTTAAATGACCTACGTAAGTGGATAAATTGTAAACGTTTATGCAGAGATTTGGTATCGAAGTTATAACTTGAATTATTAGTATTTCTTGAAATTTATTATTCAGCTCTTTACCAAATCTGAAAAGTATGTAAACTTACATTGCTTTAAAATTATTGTTCAAAGAAATTGGATGAAGTGAAAATTTTGAAAATAAAATGTTATTTATTAAAAGTTTATATAATAGAATCGAATTAAAAAAATTTGACAAATAAAATTATTGGTAAATAGTTTCCAGTTTTATCAAAGTTAAAAGCAATTTAAAATAGGCTTAGAATATTTTACTTTTCGATAAATTTCGCAGTCAATATTTTAATATGTTTAGTTGGCCAGATATTTTCAACATCCAACCCACAAAAAGAGTATCGATTTCGATATGCACACATATACTATATATAGTAAGTGAAGAACCGAGAATCAGTTGATGCAGATAAGTTAACCAAAAGAAATAAGATTTTTCGATTGGATATGGATACCACGCATCAAGCGGTAATTGCGTAAGAGAATCCGATTTTGTAAGTACTGATAAAATAGCACTAAGTAAAAATATTCCAGCCATAGATGTAGAGTAAATTGTCGTAACGCTTCTAAAATAAATTTATACTAGTGCATGCTTTGAAAATTTTGTATTAATTTGCTGATTATACGAACCTTATCTTCGTTTATGTCTTGCACATTATGAAATCTCCAATGATGAAAGTAATTCGAAAGAAATCAACGCAATGATTTACGATTAAGCGCCGTTTTTATTGCTTTATAAATACCGGTTACGGAGGCGCTTGTAAAAAATATGTTAACCAATTTGAAATGTTGGGTTCCGATGCTCGATATAAAAAATATAATCATTTCGGTGCACATGACGATGTTTTTAAAAAAAAAACACGGAAGTAAAAATAAGATTGCACAAGTTTTTCATTCTAAACGACCAATTTTTCGGACACCATATTCTCCAGAAAGTCAACAGCACGAATTGTAACGGTAATAATTCATATTTGATATTAGCCTTTTGTATTTCTATTAATTTATCATACATAATATTTAAGTTTAATTTGCCAAACACCTATCTGTATGTTTTATTTTTCTGTAATACTTTTATTCGATATTATCTCTGTTGCATAAAAACTAACATAGATTCAAACTCGGTGATTGCGACTCGAGAACTGACGTGGCTCGGGCCATTAAAATTTTTTGCTTTCATCGTGTAACGCATTCGCATTCGGCATAATTAATAATGTAAATAAAAGAGGTCGCACTACGCCAGAAAAAATGAAGTAAATAATCCCTTTTTGTTCTTCGGCTCTCATAGGCAAAATAATACTTCGACAAGACTTTCGCGTTTTGACGTTATCTTTTATTCATGGAGAAAAGAACAATTCACGTGTCGTTCTATTAATATCGGCTCAAAAGTTTTTTGTAAATATTCTACGCACCTTGTCACAAAAAACTTAACGTTAAATAATTAATCCTATTACAAAAACTAATAAATTTTCATTTTTATTTACCGATAAATATGTTCGTGTTCTCTAATGCGTCGTATAATCGTCATTTTAATCAACGCATCCTTTTTAATATCCGCGTTACTTTCGTTACCGTCTAGTTTCATTGTTCCAAACTTTGCAAGTCTGTGTTTCAAAATGTGCATCCGATAATCCAATTTCAACATCAAGTTTATCAAAAAGGTATCGACGCTTAGATGAATGCAAACGAGGGTTACACCGCCGACGATTTGATGCAAATACGTCAAGCAAGATTTCATTAAGCTATCTATTTCATGGAGATACCATCCTTCTAACGGTAAAACTTTCAACTATTTTGATTCTATGACCGATGAGGTTGATTTTAGAAACAAACCTGTCCCCATAAGAGCTGCATAAATATAAATTATTCGTCTAGAATATTGCGTAATTATTATTTTGAAAATTATTTTATCGTTTATTCGTAAATTTTTACAATGTTTATTTTTCATACCTTGTTTTGGTCTCGAAACTTTCATAAATCTTTGTTTCCATTAAAGTTTGTGGCACGTATAACTGAGTTTTTGTAAAATTTTTAATTAAATCTACTATTTTCAATCGATGATATAACAGATTGATATTTTTATAAATCGCAAGCCAGAAGACAGTCACTACATACAAATTGTCCATGTTAAATTTGTCAGTTCTGTTTGTTATGATAAGATAAGTAAAAACTTCTACAAATAAAATGATTGCCACGGTTGAAGTTTTTATCGAAAAGCATTTGTAGATATTTTTTTCTTTGTGTGACCAATTTTCTGGATACCAAATTCCACAAAGCGTCAATACAGTAAATGGCACGGGAAAATTACGATGTTCGATGCTATTTTAGAATTTTATCGTATAATTTAAAATAAAACATTCGTAGAACTTATCGAATTTCGAGTTGATTATATTACGAAAATATTCAACTTATTGAAATTTTTTAAATTTTACTAGAAATCTCGTACTGATTAGTACTCGACAGCTATTACTTTGCAACTGTGAGTTATGACACCCCCTACTCTTCTTCCCACGGTTATGTTTAAACAACTATCGATATTGATGCTAATAAATCACAGGCTATAATTTCCTTTTAAAATGAAAAATAATTAGATATATGGATATAATTCTCATATGTGCTTGGAAAATTAATACTGCCTGTGCACTACACGGATGATGTATAACCGGTGTCCTCCTACGTTTACTTTTTAATTCCATATTAATTAGCCAATTAAAAGTTTACATATTCGATAAATCTTCATAAAAAATCTATAACGGTATCGTGCTTACGATTTCTCATATCTTTAATTTAAACCGACTAGTCGAGTTTCAATAAGTGTACTTATAGCAACAATTTTTTTTTCATAGGACAATGTCAAATTTAAAGATTGAAGTATAATAATGCAGACTGAGTCATTAAATATTATAATATTAATCTATTAATATTTTTGAAAGTTTATAATATTTTGGCAGCACTGTAAAACATTAACTTCTATCGTGTGAGTATAAAACATTTATACCTTATTTTGGATATTTTAATATTTAAAATAAACGTATCTAAACTAGTAGTAAAAACTCTAACTATTTATAAATAAATAGTCAAAATTTAACAGCATATTATGATTATTAATTTTTTTAAATATAACGAATACCTTACTTAAATCGATAATTTAGAAAAAAAAAAAAAAAAAAAACTTATTTTTATAAATTACGACTGTACAATGCACATTTTTTTATGTAAATGTTTACAATTATTAACTGAGTTGCAGTTTGTTGAAGTAGATTAAATGCAGAATATGATATTTTAATTATCTAAAAGTCAAATTAATATTATTCCGTTATATAATTTATCATTGTAATATTTATATTTTAGTCATTTTACTTTTATGAAAGAATCAATATTTAATGGGATAGTAACAACAGCAGATATTAAAATTGATTTCGACGTTCGAGTCATTATTGTTAAGAGAATTTTCTTCGTAGGCTGACTTAATCTAATCCAGTTGGATCGATATAACGTTTCGTCGACATCGATACTCTGCAAACAAAATTTTTCAATTTATAAGCGATGAGGTAAGAATAAAAGAGATCAAACGTTCACGTAATTAAACACACGTACTTACATCTAAAACAATTTCGTTGCCATACCAGCAAAGCATATAAATTTGTATCAGTGACACTAGAGTAAAAAATACCGTCATAAAATATTTTAAATTCAGTCTGTCTGCATATACAGAAAGAAAATATACGTTTATGATAAGACTTGGTACTACAACAATCGTCTGGCCCATTAACAGTGGCTTAAACGTTTTCTGTAAAGTACATCCGAACCTTGACATAAAAATTTTTTTTCATTAATTAAACCGAAAAATGTGCTCGTGTTCTTGAATGAGTTGCGCGATCGCAGATTTTACAAGAATTTCATTCTCTGTTTCAGAATTCGCAACGTTGTTACTCAAACTGCCAAATTCGATCAGTCGGTGCTTTAAAATATTCAGCTGACAACACATTTGCATCAGCAAGCCAACGAACATCGTATCGGTGCTGAGATGCATGCACGAAAGTGTAGCGCCGCTTATTATTTGATGACAGTAAGTCAACCAAAATGCAATAAAATTATCTACGATGTAAGGATACCATGCATCTATCGGTAAAGTAACGAACGATTTTGCTTCTAATATACGTATCACTGATCTTAAAAAAATTGATACAACAATGAAGATGGCTTATGTAAACGATACCCATCTACAAATGGAGATTATACGTAATTGAAAATAATAACTTATAAATAATGATTTAAAGATTTGCAAGTTGTAATGATTGTCGTTTTACAAACCTAGTTTTTAAATTTTAAATTCAACGCGAATCAAATCTTCCGAATGATTTTTTGACCGATAATAATCGCTGTTGACATATTCGTAAATAACATTTATCATTTTTTGCTTGTAATACAATATGTTTACTTTTTTATAAAGATCTACTGCAAAAACAATCGATGCAAATACGTTTTTCAAATCGAAATTTTCGTCTTTCGTTTTAATTATATTGACGAACACTTCGATAAATAAAATTATGCCGAAGAGCAATATCGATGCGATGTAAAATTTGTAGGTGCGTTTTTGTTTATGTAACATAATAAATGTTACAAAACACAAAATCAAAACGCATCGATATCGTAATTTGATGTTTAATTATTTTTATTTTTATATGCATACTGTGTATCGTAAAAATTCAGTAACGAGCCGTATAGTTTTACTGTATTTATCACGTATTTTAATTTCCTCAGTGTTACGGAGTTTGTGCCACCTGTCCTCTTGTACCATATTCAACATCTTGATGAAACGTTCACGAGATAATATGATATTGATGGCTTTGAAGACCGCGTTTATCAACGCAAACATGAGAAATAAGCTCTCGGCAAAGAGAACGTGAGTGAACGGCATCTCGGAAACTGCCAGCAGTACCCCCAACGTGATGGTCACCAACAAGGCGATTATCAGAATCGTGTAAATCGTGTAAACGTACTTTTTCCATTTGGACCATGTCAAGGGTCGCCAGAGACCGCAGAATTTCAGGATGCGAAACGGTATGGGTGCAATGCCTTCGCTCATGTTTTTCATTTTCTTTTTTTTTTTTTTTTAAATTGCACGATTGAACATGGTTTGCGTCACTCGCAATACCATTGTTGCAAAAAGTATACGGAAAGGACGCGGCACTTCTCGGCTCAACGATGCGCGAAAGTTGTAAGATTTTTTCTCTTAGCGTTTAATCGTAATCATTATTAATTCACCGAAAGAAAGTCTTTCATTAGCAACGAAAAAGAAATTCTCTTACCACACGTCAATGTTTTACCTTATCTATAATACCAGTATTACCTATGATACCGCAGAAGATCTTACTTATGCATACTTACCATTGGAAACTTTGAACTTACCTGGTTAATAAATTAAGCCAGTGGCTTTCGCGTAAAAATCTATTAATGACATTTTCACGACTGCTCATTTCATTTTGTTATTTAACTCAGCCGTTCAAACTGTTTTATTGCGTTTTGGTATATTTGGCTAAAATTTGCATCTCGAACGGATATAATTCTATATAAATTTCTCAACATTTTGAGATGCTTTGAAATTTGGCTCGTTCGCTTAATGTTTTGTTAATATGTACGTGACTTTCAAATTAATAACATTAAAATTTAATTTTACAAGTGTATCGGTAGACGTAGAAAAGACATTTGTTGGCTAATAATCAATTATTTGATAATTTATAAATATATATGTAAAATTTTGTATACGATAGAATTCTCAAATCCTACTGCACAACTTTATAATATAGTTTATGTATTTTACAAGAAAATTTTTTTTTTTTTTTTTTTTGAAATATTGTTTAACAACGTTTAATAATAGTAATAATGTGTAAATAACCGTATTTACGATAAAAACCGAGCGGATGCTCGGCTGCAACGGTAGTCGTCGATGCACCGATTTGACAAATGCTAAATTTATTTATGCGTACATGCTTATCTATATAATATGCATAATGATAACTTTTTAAAAATGGAAAATAACATAACAGCTGTTTATTTCTATGCGTCTATTATAGATTTTATATAACCTGATGTACTCGTACGCCGTGCAGTTTCTCCCCCTTGTAATGAATTTTTAATTTCATATTCATTCAAATTAATGTAAAAAATGCACGCATTTGTTAAATTCGTAAAAAAATCTATGATTTTTTTTTCGCAACTGCGCATTCAGCCGCCGTACAGCGCAGCTTTAGCTAAAGGTAGTCATATACTAACTCTCGTGCGATAAATTTGAAAATAATTTTAAATTAAATCTTGAATAAGTGTTAACTCTTTGTGAAACAATACGTATTTCTAAATTCAAAATAAACTTTATAGGCCAAATAATAGATTATAAGAAATATTTATTTTTTGGTTTTGTTATAACATTAAGCTAATGTTTCATAACATAGCGGTGTAGCTTTCATTGTCAAAAGCATCGAATTTGGGTAAGAGTCATTCATTCACTTACAGTTTTAAATATTATTTACATATGCATGAAAATTTATTAACATTTTTTATTATTTTAGATTATAAATCCATCCTTTGTATTGAAAATTTTTATGAAAAAGTATTAATATCCATTAATTTTTAGATAATTTTAATAAAAAAAAATAGATAATAAAAACGTTGAGGGTATAAGAGTTTATTTTCAGATACGTATATCCCTCGCCGCGTAATAGCATCGATAAAATATTGCCGTCACTCTAAATGCAACAAAGTCTTCCGTATGTTTCTAATTATCTATGCAAAACTCGCCACGTCAGTTTTTCCTTCCCTGCATATCATTTACGTAAAATATAAATAATAATAGCAGCACCGAAGGAAAGAGACTTTTTCTCCATGTATCGCAATTATCGATGAATATTTACGACAATGTATATATATATATATATATATATATATCTTTTGTCTAGGGAAAAGACTTTTTATCTCCATTTCTCGTTTCTTTTTTGCCTTGCTCAATTTTATTTCTTGCATATTAAAACGCCGTCGTCGAAGATTTTTCTCGTTAATAATTCCAATCCGTTAAACGCTCTTGCGACATGCTGGAAGTAATTTTTTCTATGCGACATCCTCGTACACCATATGTACATAGGATCGCTTTACCCTGTAATTTTCCGCAACATTGTCGTCGTACTATAAGTCCGACAATTTCTTGTCGAAATAAACGATTTTTTCCCTTTCCGTGATAAGCATAATTTCTCGTAGCGACGACAGTATTTTTCATAAATTATGAGATAATTTTTCTCTCTATCGTTGTTCCGTCCACCGCAGTGGATGGAAAAGAAATTATCTTTACGTTTGTGCATATAATATAGCTTTTTATGACTTTAATTGACTTTCTTCTCGCATACGTTGCTTAAACTTGGCTTGGTGCATACGTGTTTCGTTTGTCGAGGTGGACTTTATATTTTCAGCGAATACTAGTTTTCTAATAAAGATGCATTTGTATATTTAAATATCTTAAAGTATTTTCGTTTGTTTTCGTATCGATGTGTATTCTTATATTTGGTAATGTAAAATTGAATATTTATGTTACATGCACAATATTTAGTTCACGTTTCGTGAAAATGTTATTTATTTACAACATTTGTTCTGCACTTACACGCAGTGAATTTTGTGCTTGATTAATTTGATAATTTTTTTTTTAATAGTTTTATTCTTATTTGTTTTAAATTTTTTTAATTTTTCACATATTATTATCACATATTAGTTGATTATTATACGTTTTAGAAGAAACATTTCTCTTATTATAATAAACATGCAGGTTTGGCTTAAGAAGTCTCCGTTGTTCAAGAAATATTGAAAAGTGAGCGTAAAAATAAGTCTTAAGATACATCATAATAGAATCGAATCTTCAAAAAACACGTAATATTCGTCAACAACTTTTATATAAAAAGTTCATTCAATGCAGCGAAACTACAAACGAAACCATCAATCGAAATTTAAATTTCTATACTTACGCTTTCGACGGAGATAAGTTCGGAATGGTACATTTAATTCATTAGACCTTGACAAAAATATGTTTCTTCTTTTCTTGGAGTCCGAGAAAAAAATACCATTGACGATGTGTGACGAAAATGATGAAATTTGCTGCTTTATTATTTTGATGAAATATTTTTTACGATAACGATGAAGAAAGCACAATTGAATAACTTACTCCTGGGAGTTGATAAACATTCAACTTTGTGGTTACTGGCAAGTATATTATGATAATTATTAAATTTATGCATTAAGTTAATGTTTATATCATGTATATTTTATGCATTTATTTAAGATAATTTTTACGGTTGTGAAACTTTAAAGATAACAGATATAATTATTTATTAATGTTGAATAATTCGTCGATGTATTGCGCCATCATTTTTAAAAGAAGATTACAAAAAGAAAAATGAAGAATAATCTATTGGATAAAAATATGAATAACTATTCACACGATTATCCATCATTTTTCTACGTATTTCTTTTCCAGACTCAAAGTTTCTATTATTATTTCTATTATTGTTTCTACTATTATCTTTTGACTTGACTGAATAAAGCTCGAGGGTCGATTTGACGGTCAATATTTTTTTCGTTTCGCGGTAACGACGCGGAGAAATAAATAAACGATTCGAATTGCTGTCGATCTATTTCTATAACTTCCGCACTTTCCGTTTTATTTTAAAATATATAAACTTTGGTAATCTTATTTATGGAAAACAATTTTTATGCATTTGCAACAAATTTATTTGTATAAAACTGCGCCAACAGCTGTTAAGTGTTGTTTCTATAATTTGTCACGCATTTTATTTCGTTATTTTTAGCAAATAATTTACCTTATAAATAATACGAGGGAAAGAAACTATAAATCCATTGTGCGCCTTTATTTTATTTTTTAAAACTAATTGACACTCAATCAACAGTTTGCATAGTTAAAATTTTTTTTACTCGTTGGATGCCAAAAACGTTATTGTGTTTTTATGCATATACAGGGTGACAAATGGGAAGTTACCTAAAGTATATGCATCTCTTTCCCTCTCTACTGTATCGTATAATGCTGGGCCTACGTAGGTATAGGTTCTAGAATGTTGTCAGTTTCTATTGAGACGCCGTAAAGAGCAATACGTGTACTTTAAAATGAGTGACCTTACGAACGAAGAAAATATGTATCTCATCGAGTGCTTTTATTCTAGAGGTAAAAAACTATATTGAAGCGTATAGAGGTTTTCGTACTAAGTTTGGAAGTAAAAGAGTAGCCAGTCAAAATACTCTTAGAAGGTAAGAATTAATTATAAAAAAAAATTATATTTGACTTTATCGGATGACCGCATTTTTTAATAAAGTTTTCAAATTTCTTTTTTACTTCTTTCTCAGAGTAATTGATAACTTCATCAATTATTATACTCTTGACGATCGTCGTCATGATCTTTCTGGTCCTTCATACACAGTTACAACAGAAGATAAGGTTGCCGAGGTACACTTAGAATTCTTCAAAGAAACAATAACAAGCAATAGGAACAAGAATATCCTAAATCTGCACACGCAGGTATAGAATGGCCTCCTTACCCTCACTGGACTTAAACCCGTGTGATTTCTTCTTATGGGGCTACCTGAAAGATTACTGTTATGCGGAAAAACCCAAGACCAAAGATGATTTGAGAGAAGCTATTACAAAAGGAATTTCTAGTATTTCTTCATCTAAAATTGAACAAGTTTTTCATAGTAATTCCAAAAACGGCTTGATTATTGTGCAAGTTCAGGTGGGGATCACTTGGAAAATATTTACCATTAATAGTTATTCTCTAGCCAGGTTTTGTCATTTTTTTAAAAACGTAATATGCGTTTGTTGAAAATGTTTGATTAAACTAAAACCTATATCAAATAAAAATGACCACTTCACTGATTTAATATGTATTTTTATTATTTTTTTCCCTGCACTCATCTCAAAATTATAAGTGATTACTTTAAGCAACTTCTCATTTGTCACTCTATATATGATCTCTATTTACGTTTTCCATGAATGTGGAGGCGCAGAAGGTTGTATAGTATAAGTATCCTTTAAATGTACGAAAATAATATTTTCGAGGATACTTTATTCAATCTTTATATTTTCTTCGTCGATACATGATTTTTCTATGGAAAGGTGTTAAACATTTACATTTAAATCGAGCGCAGATATTCATCCATCATGGATAAAAATATATCATTCGCTAAATCTTCTATATTTATCGTTCACTCTTTACTTTCTGAGCTTTGAAATATGTATGGAGATAGAGAGTGACGACGCTCATTACATCTGGTGTATGTATTGCAATTCAATTGCAAATTTAACATTTGAAAAATGTTAACATTAAACTATATTTATTAAACTTATATAACATTCGCTTTTGGAATACGACCGAGTCGATGTAACTCGATATCATACGTAAAAAAACGTCTACGATCTCTACGATCGACAATTCAATTAAAAATTACTATTTTTAATTAGAAAGGCACAGATAACGAGCCGACGGTCTAGACGAAAAAAGAAGAAAATGAAGAAGAGAAGGAAAGAATGAAAAAAAAGAATAATTCAATACCTTTTATTTAACGTGTCGTCCATTCGCATAAGCGACAAGGCTATCATTGACCTTAATTACGTCTGCTAAGAGTTCATAAGCATATAGCGGTACCGAAACAGTATACCCACAGTTAACGCGACGACTGCACGAAGTTCATGGTCGTTTAAGAGCGAGTGTAAGCTAGTTTCGTTATAACGAGCGACCTTGCCGTCATCGAGTTCGGTCACTCTGAATTTAGAATCGCGGACATTTGCGCAGTTTCTTTCCTCACTCTCTTGCATACGTGTACGTATGCGCACATTTGATGTTCTCTCTTTGAGCTTAATTCGTTTAGCGAAATTTCAAGTTCTTCCTTTCTCTCTTTCTCTTTCTTTCTTTCTTTACGGAGCCACGATCTACCGAATATAAATAAAGCGATCGAGCTCTTTATATTTCTTCGTGGAAAGGCGCCAATGTCACGCAGCTCATCGCGGATAACGATATGCCGTCTGGACTTTTACCGATGCGTTGTTTTCTTTTCGATTATCTTACTGTAGATATTTGGAAAATTGACTCGAATGATGTAATAATTTTTTCAACATTTTTTTTTTTACTATATTAAAAGGTACTTTTTTTTTTTTTTTTTTTTTTTTTTTTCAAGCAGTAGTTAATTGATTTTCATTAAAATTGTTCAAAATGTTATATTAGTCAACAAAAGTTTTCAAAATATACCTGTTTACTTTGATCGAGATTAAATAATCTTTGAAACAAACTATCTTTATTTGTACATACGAGTAAATTTTATGTTTGATCCTCGTGATATCATGGTCGTGATTAGCCAAATAATCGTTAGAGAAATCGTTTACCACTGTCAAAATAACTAAACCAAAATATTACGTTTTATATCTTTTATTGTTAGGCATTACTCGACAAGCAACATTAGCATCATCAGTCGTGACTATTCTGAAGAAAGGAATACAAAAGTATTACGATTTTTCGGTATGATAACGTAATCGTTTTCAACTCTACACCTCATAATTTTGATTAAGAGGTGTAGAGTAATCGCTACGAGCACATTTTCGTACATAATAAAGTCCACACTTAAATGTATAATAAATTGTTCAGTAGCAAATTGCGCAATAAATCACGTCGATGGCATTGACGACGTAATCGCGACGGTCCAAAGTATGAAGAGAGCAATAATGAAGAAAGAATCGACGCTTAAACATACGTGTATTAACACACCGCGGCTGTCTAGAAAATATTTGCAGTCTCACAGTCCAAGGTTCCCCGAGCCGCTTGTCGTCTTTTTATCTTCTTCTTTCTTGTTTTTGTCTATTTTTTTCTTCTAATTGTACCTTACTTAGATAAAACGCGTTGCGTTTGTTATTCACGCTTCGCGTTACATCTTTTTAACTCGATCGCGAACGTCGTCCACCTTTACGTCCGAAATGTACGATGTGAATATATCATCATCTTTTAACTATATCATATTTCATTATTAATTATTGGATTTTTTTCTTGATTTAGGGGAAAATCTTTTGATCTGCTAATTGCGCATTACATCGGTATGGTGATTGCTTTTAAGTTTCGATTAAAAATCAATAGTTCATTATTTTAATCGAAGATTTTCCGAATGAATAAATCGCAATATGGTAACAATAAGTGCAATAGATATATATCGTGCGAAAACTGATTCACCCTTTTGTTTACATTGCATACACCGTTATAAAATATACATTTTTCGGTATTTTACCATTGCTAATAATACCTATTAAGAGAATTATACAATCAGAGGTGACGAAATGCCAAAGAGCTCGTGAGCGAATTGTGATAATTAATGAAATCGTTCATAATATCGTTGAATTTCTAAAAAATTTTCCAAAAAATCATAGTTAAGCATCGTACATTTCCTACAGCAAATATCTACATATATAAAGTATTCTTTTTGTTTTTAAACATGATAAACTTGAAAATACCGATATTTTCACATTCGATTTCATCGATCAATTCTCACGTTTATCCTTGTTCACATTCTCACGCAAAATGTTCGCACGGGTATGTGCGCATTGTGTTTATCCATCCTTTTAGCATACTGTTTACTTGGAACAGATGGATGTTCAACTGGATCAAACACATATGAATATACAGAATCGACAATAAGTCTGGTCGCTGACGTAGTAGAATAACGAACGATTATTAATTTCTACTTCGTTACTGTAGTGCAGACGCTGCAGACAGATTATGCTCGTACAACACGAACGAGTCTCCTGTATCACCAGTTATTTTCTTTTTTTTTTCCTTATTCCTATTTTTCTTTCGCGGTCTTTTCAAACGAACGTTGACGATTGATTAGCTTCGCCGAGTTTACTTGTGTCGTTATGTCATAGACTCCCGTCGTGGTTCAAAGCTCTCTTGCGCTTTGGATGTAAAAGTTTTTATCTCGATTTTGCCTTTTTCTTCGTCACATCTGTGATCCCACTTTTTCACCTCTTTATTTCTCACACCTGCAAATCCCACTGCTTCTTCTTTGCGTGGATGCCGATCGAATACCTATGTAAGAATCCATTGATATGGATGGTAAAATATTATTTATCTTTGCGATCGATGTTGATTTCTTTTTATATTAAATATACAGGAGTTGGGTAAACATTAGATGTAAACGTCGAATAAGTGAGAATGTTATATTCGGCAATGAATAAACGATGAACATTCTTTTTTCATATGTATTTATTTTGCTCATTTGAATGCGTTTGCTTAATTTCAACAAATCCACGTATTTAATCAGTACATAAAATTAATTATTATTCATTTATTACAGGAAAAAGTTAATTTTTTTATTTTGCAAGCTTATGACTTTATGATATACGATATGATATATGTAACGTTATTAAACAAATTTATTATTTAAAAGTACAAGCAAATCATTATTAATTTTTTTATTTTGTTTCAGAATCTAGGTGTACGTAATACTCTAATTCTTATTTAAAATAAAATAAAATCAAATATTGACAAATCCAGAATAATCAAGTGACAAATCATCCTTGACATATCTTCATTCATTAAAAGAAAACGCGTAATAAAGAAAAATTACTTTGACATGCTTGCAACATTGTGTTTCCATGACACAAAGTAAACAATGTAGATCCACAAACAATTTCTTCGACAAATTTTGGAGATGAAACATCGAGGAACATCTAGTCTCGTGCAAAACAATGATTATTATCGTCGTTTAAAGAATACGAAAGCGAAAAACAAGAAAAATAAAAAAAAAAATCAAAGTAACGATAGCCCATCGGCAACGATAGCATTTTATTGTTCGAAGAATCGACTGGTGTTATATTGAATGATGCCTTATGCGGTTGAGTTTAAAGTCAAAAGCCTCATAAGTTTCACGCGTGGTTAAATACACGATTACAAGTTACTAAACGACACTTGTTATCGTTTAGGCGATCGTGTTCTTAGTGCTTTGGGAAAAGCAATTTTTTCACCCCCCTGAGTGAAAGAGAGAGAGAGAGAGAGAGAGAGAGAGAGAGAGAGAGAGAGAGAGAGAGAGAGAAAGAGAACGAGAAAGACAAACTCGACTGCGCGTGTGTTTACATTAGCTTGGAAATGATTAGTTAAGAAAGCATATAAATTTGTTTTTTATTAAACGATTATGATTATTGCCTTGCCGATGATGTGATTATTTATTTATGTTTTTTTTTCATTTTGTTTGAAGAAATTTGAGTTGATTAATAGTGGATTATAAATTTGTTTGAAAGAAAAGTTCTTTTTTTGTGTTTTCGTAAATTATTTATTATCGAAAATACAATTTTAAATTTTACTCGGAAATTATTTAAAAAATGTTACTATTATATTATGTTTTGATTAGAATTGTGAGATTACGAGCTTTCTTATATGATTAATTTTTAATTTATGTATACGTTATAGTCAAAGATCGAGATTCCAGCACTCCTAACTGTCTCGTATTGTCACAAATTTTCGTATTAATGTAACGTTTCGTTGTAAATGATGAAATAGGCCGTCCAGTTTTTTAAATCATGTAAAGAATTTACTGTATAAAAGGAAGCGATGGTATGTGGGACATATACTCAAGGCGCACAAGACAACAAAAGGAGCTTTATATTTAAGACTGGAGTAAGAATAGTCGATAGGTTCTTAAGAAACGAAAACCTCAAGTACCGACCACTGAACCCAAACCAACGTACCTTCAGGACAGGATTCCTTACAGAAACTGCCCTGCACTCTGCGATATTACATAAGAAAGACTGTTGGAAAGAATAGATTTCGCTTTGGAGGCCTTCTTAAATGTAAAATATGGCTTTCATCACGTGTCTACTTAGACGATTTGCCGGAGGGGGGGGGGCAGCCAGACATGAGATATATAAACCTTTAAAAGACTGGATCAGAGACTTGCTGAATTGCATAAAGATATCGACCATTCTGGAGAATACTACGATTACAGGATTTATCAAAAAGGGATGCCCCTATGAAAGCGTCTTGTCATCAACCCTCTAGTACTCAATTTATTATAAAGGAACTGCTTTAACTCTAAATGTCAGAGGAATATACGCTGTCTTATAAGTATGTTGATGTCATATAAGTACCATCTCTAGGCAGTTGCAAGGACGCTACTATGAATGCTACGTAGAAGTAATGTCAAAAGATAGAGTTTGCAATTAAACCCTCGAAAAACTGATCTTGTTATCTTTATAAGGAAAAATAAAATTCCGAAGCAAAAAGGACTCCATTTCTGGGGCCAAGAACTAGAGGTAAAGGAGTCAGCTGAAGAGTTTGGTGTTAGGATGAGCAGAAAGCTGAAGTGAGCAGAACATCTTGACGCCCAACGAAAAAAGTTTTGCGTTGTGTAGATATATAAAAGTATCATAGATAGCACTTAATTAAAAACAATCTAGGTCCATTAAAATTAAAATCCTGTGCTGCTAAATAACATTTCTCATTAAGTAATTGTAAAAATTTTAATAACTGTTCTGTAGCAATTCGAAGAGGAATTGTTTTTCTTCAATATAATGCTATTTTTCTCAGCAATTGAGTTTTCTTAGCTTTTATTAGGTAATAAAAGTTAAACGAGCATTATAACTATCCATTGTATAAAGCCGCTTTCTTCCACAATCGATGTTAGAGCGGAGGGACGTTCAGTTAGCCGTTGAGGATCCTCTGCTTGCGATACCCGGGCCTGACTGGAGCGGTCAATTTTCTCTTCGTCGAGAAGATTAACAGGACCTTGCGTGGCACCAGATGCTTCGTCCGATTAGCTTCTATCTTCCAGTAGGTAATCTGAAATTTTGGGGCCGAGGTCGATGGTAGTAGTAGGCTGGAGGCGTTCTTAAGCCCGGACAAAGGTCAAACGGGGGTCATCGCCTTATGGCAGAATCCCCTAAGGGTAGCGTGGTCGCCGGGAAACGGGTCATAAACCATTCCAGAAACTCGGGGCCGCTAGTCATGGTTCCTGGGTTGAGTTTGGAAACTGGCTGTAAATAAAAAGTGATCTGAAATCGAAACTGAATATAATTTTTAAGGATTTCTTTCAATTGTATGTTTTAATTTAATTCAATATGCTTGGAGATAATTATTGTTTAATGTTATTGATTATTGTTACTAACATTCTGAATATCAAATTATTGTATTTTGTACTTGTTTTTAAGTACAAATAATGATCAACTTGGCTTTATTTATGTATTTATTACATAAAAGAATAGTACGCTTATGGATTTGGCACATTCATTAAAATAACATTAATATTAAATAAAATTGAATCTGAAAAAACAGTTAGGTACGTTTCCAATGTCGTAACAATATAAGCATCTCTTACTTCTACAATAATTATTAACCATTTGATACAGATATTTAATATTTTTCTTGAGTTGAAAATACTTGCTTATTAAGATTAGCGACGAGTCAATTTGATTCATTAAGGATTTTAAACATCTGAGAAAAATACATTTACATAAAAACAGAATTTTACTCATTCACTTCGTACGTTTATTACTTTTCACCTAGGAAATATTTCACTGGTAAATTGAATCCATATTTCTGACATGAGGTACTTTTACATTCGCAGACGCAACAAACTTTTTTCGATGATTGACATGTCTTTTTCGGTCATTAGAAAAATTATTTAAATTTATTAAATTAATAATTATTATATAATAATAGGCAGTATAAAAGTTTAATAAATTCTCTCAATTAGTACAAATTTTTATCACTAGTTGGCGTTCAAGTCATTCCTGCTTTCAAATCTGTTTATACGATCGTGGCTTTCCTGTTCAATAACTGTTAACTTCATAAACATGTAAATACATATTACACTAATATATTTTGAAAATTTAAATATGAATATTTCAGAAAAAATATCAGATGTAGAAAAACAAATTTTCGTTCTCAAAAAGGTAAGTCATTAGAATTAATTCCATGTTCGTAATTGATATAAAACGTAAATATTTATTTTCAGGAATTAATTAAACGTTTAAATAATTGTTATGAAGATTTGAATGAATTAAAAATTTATAAATCAGATACATCCTTAGATTCAAATATTTGCACAAAGGAAGTTCAAATGCAAAAAACAAACGAAAAATATACTGAAAACGGACCTGATACTTTGTTTGATAAAAAGAAAAAATAATGCAGTTGTTAAAATTTAAAAAAAATTATCTATATTTTTCTTTTTAAAAAATACACTCTTCTAAATTTTATAAAATAATTAACAAACAAATTTATTATTGGATTTTTATTCACCATCAATTAATTTTTGTATTTTAATATCAAAAAAAAAAATAAAAATTACAACTCGACCGATTTGAAGTTTTTCGTGGAAAAACTCGCTATAGCAGGAAACATTTGGATAGAAGTTAAAAACTAATTTTATATTTGAATTCAGCGAGTCAAAATACATGTTTCATATGTTTCCTGTCATTTACTATCATTTATTAATCTCAAGTGACAGACATTTAACGGCGTTGAATTTTTCAAGGAAAACTAGTTCCTAACGGAATACATAGGGATGCAGGGCAAAAACTTATGCCGGATTCAGGCTCAACGAATCAAAATACGTAAGGATATGGTCTTACGTAGATTTATCGACTACTTTTTTTTTGTGTGCCTGCATTATGGATGAATTATTTTATAGCATTTGCATTAAACCATTAAATGTAATATGTGCCTTTTTTTTTTTATTAAACTTATAAAAATAATGAAACAAGTGTGTTAAAAATATAAAAAATTTAGATATTAAGTTTTTCTTAAAATATTTATTATATGTAATAAATGATGTTACAATAACAACATTCGAAATAATTTATTAAATCGAATTAGTGAATATAACAAATTTTTACAAAATTGGTCTTAGTAATAATGTAAAATCGAACTTCTATATTTTATCACCATAATAGATCGTCATAGTAACATTGTCGCATTTACGTTATCATACATCGAGTTAATAACAATGGAGGAACATCAAGTTAATAACAATCGTAATAGCAATTGAAATTCAACTGAATGCATTTAGGAATTGAAGAGAAATTTGTAAGTTCCTCTTTCTCTTTTACCGGGACATCTCGCATAGTCTATTACGGTAATTATATCGATGGGTCGACGTTCTCCGCATACTTGTTCATAGATTCAAGATGCTCCAGAAGCATGTCCTTGCGATTGCCAACCGAGACGAATACCCAGCCTAATACGGCGAGTGCATCCTTTGATAATGTCATCCTTTGCCAAGTCCTTAACTCGTTGACGTCAATTTCTCTCTGGGTATCCTGTCGCATAATTTTTATACAGTCGATTAAATTATTTGAAGAATTTGACGTTAGTCTCCAATATTTAAAAATAGTAGTTAAATTAAAAAATAGTAATTTATGCGATGAAATTTATCATTTAAAATGTTTTACATTTCACATTTCATAAAATTTTAAATTGGACAAAAAATTAAATTCCCTAAGAGACTTAAAAATATTAAAAAAAATTCAATTCTTGATGCACATATTTTAATCAAGACTATTTTAGAATAAATTTATTTTAAAATTAAATGCACGTAAATTTAATTAATAATTAATAATAAAAATTTAAAAAATAATTAATTTCTAATCAATTTGAAAAAAAAAAAAAAAAATAAATAAAAATAACATCTCCATTCAATATGATTTAAAAGGAACAGCAGACGAGTAAAAAGTTTACTATTTTGTTTTGACGCGCGGGACGCGAGCTCGCGTGAGTTTCTTGGAATTGCGGCCGGGAAAAATTCTGAGAATAGTTTAAAGATGTTATTTGAATCGTAAACTCCGAGTATAAGTGAATGAACTCTTAAAGACGATGGAATATTAAAGAAATTTAAAGTATTTCTACATGTATTTTAATTTTCTGGGTAACATTGTATTATAAAATAAACTTTAATATGGTTGCTTTATTAAAAATTATATTGTCAATACCGATGATTTTTAATCTTTTGTTTTTCATAATACACATTTATTTGTATTTATTTAATGATGGAGTTTTCAAAATTATTAAAAATTTACGAATTTAAACACGACTTTGATATATATTTGATGTAAATTCTCAAACTATAAGTGTTATAAGTTATTATTGTAAATTTTTACAAACTTACTTTTAATAACTATTGTATCATTGTTATTATTATTTATTTAATAGAATTAATGAACGTTCAAAACTAAATTTCACAATACCTTTCTTTACACGCTGCACATTCACATACTCACATTGTAGAACTAATTATAATATTAATTTTGTTCTGAATTACGATAGGATTGTTCATCTTTCAATTACTTCAATGTTCTCATTAAATTTATGTAATTATTAATTAAAAGTGAAGAATTATTTAAAATAATTCATATTATGCTTTAAATATGTAAGTTTAACACGATTAATGGAACATATTTGGTTAATACTTTATTAAATATAAATTAACACAAAATTCATCATACTAACTATTCATTATATTCATTACTAAACTGTGTTTAATAATATCTTATTTATTTTAAACAATAATTAATTATGAATTACGTTTAGGCGAAATATTAAATTTAATGAATTTGTTTAATATATTTTAAAATGATTAAAATACATCTACATAATGTATGATTATTGTCACTGCCAAATAATTATCATTAAGCTTTCTAATATATTTTTAAATAGAATTCATATAAGTTAAATAGACTATTATTATTATGAAAGTGGTGCAAGTCCATGCTTTTTTAAAAAATTAATCAAATAAAATATTTATACCAAATTAATCTCAAATTATACGATCTTTTTAAAAAAAAATTAACTTGCACCACTTTCAAAACAAATGATCCAAATAATTTTTCAAAAAGTAAAATATCAAAATATTTAAAATAGATTAATGCTTACGTTGAAAAAATTATTGGCATAAAAAATTATGTTGCTAGAATTATAGCGAAGTAACGTTAGTTTGTCGTCGATTTTCAAAGTTACTTGATGCAGCGAAAACGTTGCTACGTATAAGGGAATCGCTAAAACTGATTTCATATGAGACTTGAATATTTGACGCAAATGATCTCCTCCTAAATGAGCCAAGTCAAATCTGAAAAAAATTACGATTATAAGAATGTTTTATCATCGACAATTAATCGTAAGTTAAGCATTTACTTATCGAAAGTTGAAATTATGCACATCGCAATGAGAAAGGAAAAAGTGCTCGCGTAAATTTCCGATAGGAATGAATAATTGGTAACGAACTCTTCGAAGTTGTTAAAATATGTTTCCATCTGTAAAGAATAAAAATAAAAACACGAAGCGATTATTGAATTTTCAAAAACTTTGTTGGAAATAAAATTGTAAAAAGGTAGGAGATTAAGGATAAAGAAAAAACTAAAGGAAAAAAAAAGTATTTATTTATAAAAAAAGTCTCACAAAAATGAAGTGCAGCATAGCCATGCCACCGAGTAGTCCTTGAAAAATGAAACCGCACGAGGACCAAACTTTCTGAAAGACGATCGCGACTTTGATCGGCCTCGAGGAGGACGAGGCCGACTGCGTAGCCTCGGAACTTCGCCGGGAATGTTTAACACCACCGGCGATCTTCATCGCGCTGAAGCCGTTTCTCCCTTGTACGTAGATTGTGTCGGTTGTGAGCTCGGGCAAGGGAATTGGCTCCTCGTATTTGGTCCGATGTTCTTGGGATTTCTTAAGGATCTCCGTAATTGGCAGTTCGCTTGATTTTTCTGATACGATAAATTATCCTATTTTTTTAGTTTCTTTTAACCCTCATTTTTTTGTGAAAAAAAAAAAATAATAATAAAAAAAAAAAAAAAAAAAAAAAAAAAAAAATAATAATAATAATAATAATAATAATAATAATAATAATAATAATAACTTATGTTTGTTTCATAGATTTTTTTAGCACACCAAAAATGATTCTTATTAACATAATTTTTTTAAAACTGTTAGAAATTTACGTTTTCATTTTATGTAATATATGTTTGTATAATTAGTATTTTCAATACTATTAAAATTTATATTATTATAAATTAAATTGATATTACGTTAAATTATTGTTAAATCATTTAATTTTTCGCTTTTATAAAAATTAATGAATAAAAATAAAAATTACGAAATTCATTTTAAAAAATCGAGGCCAATCAAAGCTGCTTAAATTCATAAATTAATCTCTGAGTATAAGTTTGAGTCTATCGCAAACGTTATATATATATAATTTTTAAATTTTACAAACAATTTTATAAAAAGATTTTACATATAGTAGACAAAAATTATGTAATAAATTTTCTCTTGAATAAGAAAATAAAAATTTAAGGTATAATTTCCAACGATATTTATTTTACCTTGTTCTCGATGTTTTTTGCGTTTAATTTTTGTGCTATCTTTTCTAACGGATGAATCCCTTTCAACGGTACTTTCGTTAGACTGATTTTCATTTTCTCTTTTTGATTTTCGACGTTTTTTATTCTTTTTATGTTCTGAAGTATCTTCGTCTTTGTCGTATGCATCGTTCGACAAAATTTCTTCTATACTTTCGTTTGATTTGGATTTACTTTTTTTTTTGTTTAAAGCGGTTTTTCTATGCCTTGCATCGGAAAAATAATCTTCTGTATCGTCGTCTGTTTTTCGTTCCTTCTTGGATGAATTTGACGATAAACGTCCTGTCTTAAAAATACAATTTATTCAAATTTTGTATATTTATATGAATATTATACATAAATTGTCTCATCAAAATTTAATTTCATTAAAGGATAAAGTTTTAAATAAATTTAGCCACTTTATAAACTTAACTTTATAATGTCATTTAATACTAAACAATTAATAAATGAAATTGAGCAAATATGTTGCATTTATTGATTCAAACTATTAAAAAATAATTTAATTATTTATGAACGACATTTATTTTAATGAATTAAAAATATTATATATCTATAAAATATATAGTACTTACTTAGGTGTTAACGCAATAAATAATAAATTTTATTTCGATAAAAATGATGTAATCATTTAATTTATACATTCAGCAAATAAAATTTATTATAATATAAATCAAACGACAAATAAATTTAACAAATATATCAAGTAAAATAATATTTAAAAAAATAACGTTTTTTAAATCTAGTACAATTGAATAAAAGACTTTTCATCGATTATAAGAGACATCAATTGTTTATAACTTAATTAACGTACCTTATATGACTTGCGCGATCGGTCACCCGAATCAGCAAAACTCTGGCTTGAAATATCCTCGATATCATTAGATTCGCTACCATCATTCTGAGAATTATCTTCTTTATTCCGTTTTCGCGATGATTTTTTAGAACGCATTTCTTCAAATTCAAACGATATTCTTTTTAATCTGATTTCTTATTTTTTAATCGTGGAATAATTTCAATAAGATAATTGATTAAATTGTCATTTGATCTTTTAATTTTATAAAATTTATATTGCATGTGTATAATTTTATAAGAAAATAATTTACATACTTTTATAGTTAAAGAATTTATATTACAATCAACTAATATTCAAGTTTTGAATTAAATACTTTAACTACATAATGAATATCACAATATCGAATCAACAAAAACTGTGCATAAACAATTTAGAAAAATAATTTATTTAAGTTTTTAAAATTATTTAAGTATTTCAATGCTTGCTTGTTAAGCTACTTTAAAGGTTAATTTATTCATTAACTGTGAAAACTTTACATTTTGCTTCTTTGAAAACACCTTTGCAAGATTTAATAAAATAAATATATATTTTTTTAGGAGGAATATTTAATGCTTACCTATCGTATATATTCTCTTATTAATTTATCCTAATAATTCTATTTGTAGTGATATTTATATCAGTGACTTTGTCATATACGAAAAGAATTCATAAACTTAAGCAACGCTGCGACTGCGCCGAATGTTCATGTGCCGAATGCGTCCCTAGCAACGCAAATTACGTTTGTTGTGATTTCAAGTTGATACCGAGCTCAATGAATGCACAAGTCTGGCAACAGAATTAAGGCCAAATACAGGAAATTTTTTAACAATTTTATGATCGTGCGCTAAATAAAATATTGTTGCAAAGTTGAGCTGATTAATTTGAAAAAATATATTTTTAAGTGGATAATATTAAAAATTCAAATTTGACGTTTTTTAAGAAACTTTATTGAATTTTATTTTAAAATTTTTCAATTATATTTTATTATTAAAAAATTTTTACCCAAGTTTTGTTATTTAAAAATTTGAGAAAAAAAAATTAATGATCTTACATAAGTAATTTATTTAAAACATAAATGCGACTATCGTGGAAATAAAATATGACACATGATTCAATCACAAATAATTGCAAAAAAAAAAAGATTAAAATAAACTAATTGTACAGAGTATATAATTGTTTAAAATATGTAAAAAATTAAAATTTATACAATTTTTTTCAAAAACTTTATACTATCGCCATCTTTCAGGATGTCGTTCATTTATTGAATTTTGAATTTTACTTAAGAACAATTACAATAAAGATCAAAATTCAAAACATTACCAACATACTAAAATTGTATCGAATGCTTTAACTTTGGTATAATTTATATTGTAAATAAATAAATAAAATGTAGTTTCCTTTTATTGGCAAACTGTTATATTTCCGTGACAAACCGGTAACATACGTACAGGCACAAATGCATATATGCATACCTGTTTTTCTTTCTCTTACCATTGGAGTGTAGAAAATATTTTCTCGTGTATCAGAGATGGCGTTACTTACATCAATTCTCATTCAAATTTAAATTTAAAATTTTTTTAAGTTTACTTTAAATTTAGATAGTACATTATTTGTATGTAATTGCAATACATAGATAATAACAATAATAGTAAATTTTTTAAAGTATTTTAGCTATATATTAATTATAAAAAGATTAATTTCTTCTGGATGTTTAAGCTTAAATATCGCACTATAAACTTTACAATACACAATTTTTATACTATTTCAATTATTTGTATTGTTTGTTATCGAGAAAAGTTGATCAAACATATGTATACCTAATTTAAATTTCTAGAAAATTGAAGTATTTCATTATGTTTTTTCTGTCATTAATTTTATTAATATAATGCAGCTATATAAACAATCAGTAATTAATTATTTTAATAAGTACTTAATAGAGTTTACCATTAATTATTAATTAGTTCGTTTTTAAGATAATTATAAATATAAAACGAATCATAAGTAAAATTAGAAAGTCGTAAGCACTATTTAGAAGTGGAAATTGGAATAAAAAAAAAAAAAAAAAAAATTTCGTATATTTTATTTCATGTAATTATGAATTTATTAAATTCAAGATTTAAAATTAATTTTATCAAAAAACGATAAATTAAAATTTTTATAAAATAATCTTATTCAAAAAGATTTTATTGCTTTAAAAGTAGTGCAAATTAATTTTTTGTTTATTTTATCGTTATTGACTTTTAAATAATGTTAAAAATTACTATTTCTTAATTATTTATTGGGATGATATTATTTTTTATAAAGTGTCGAGCTTGTTATAAAAATTTTAAATACTAAACAATGCGTAAAAATATTAAATCTTATTAAACGTTAGATTGGTACTTATTACCGAGTTTTTAAAGTTATGTGACTACGTTTAATTATAAACGGAATGAATTTTAATCGTTAGATTTAATAGATTTAAAAAAATAATTGCTTAAAGAGCATCAAATCAAAGACTTTATTCTTCGTCTACTGAATTTTTTTTAGATAAACAATCTTTTTACAAGTTGGCGATAAAAACTCGAAAGAATCAACAAACATTTTCTTCGTTTAAAGAAAAAAAAAAAAAAAAAAAAAAAAAAAAACAAGTGAAATAAATAATCGTGGCAGGAAGTAATTGAGTTTTATGAGGTTAACGAGGAGTTAAAAATTATAATTCTAAAACAATTTAAAAGAGCAGAGGCCTGGTTATTTCCAAAGCATTTCCGAGGAGCATGCGAGTGCCCGATACGCGCGTAATCAGTGCAGAGAGTATGCGTTAAAAAAATATATATATATATACACAAGTTCGAGTGCGCGCGTCGATCCGAGTAGGCGATGGTAGACTATATGAACGCGCTCGTGCGAAATCGCGTACCTCCAAGAGTCCTCTCGCGTATGTACATTTGGACTCTTCACACTCTCTCTCTCTCTCTCTCTCTCTCTCTTTCTCTCACTCTCTGGGTAAGATCGATCGAGACAGCGGTCGGACCCAAAGAGAAAAGAGAGCGAGAGAAAGAGAGAGAGAAAGAGAGATAGAGAAAGAGAGTTCGGTGCGCGATCGAAGCCGTCGATACGAAGCGCTAAACGCGCCAAAGCAATTTCGTTCGTCTTTCTTCTTACGGGCATTACGTCGCTCGCTAATTTGGATTTATGTTCGTATTCGCACGTCTTAGCGTCGTCCCCGGTCGCGGTGATGCTCGGACCCGATCTTCGTGGAGACCACCAAGAGAAAGAAAGAGAGAGAAGGAGAGATTTCCCTTTTACAGGAAATCCAAGCACGCTACCATCTTCTTACCGAAGAATCTTTCCCTCCCCCTCTCTCTCTCTCTCTCTGTCTCTCTCTCTTTACGAGAGAAGTCAAGATATCGTTCTACCATTCAACAGCGGGATAAATACCGCGACGTAAGTACGCGCAAGGTGCAGCGACGTGACAACTCGAACGATCGACTTATTTTGTGCGCTCGCCCGCGCGCGACGACGCGTCGATGGGCAAAGCAGTAGCCTGCAGTGTAAGAAAGAGAGAGAGATAGATAGATAGAGAGAGAGAGAGAGAGAGAGAGGAAAGAGAAGATAAATTATTATTCGAGGTCGCGCGGGTAATTGGTATTTGCCAGAGTTGGAAGAGTTGTCGCTAATGTAGACGAGGGGTATATAAAGTATGTTGAAGGATTGAGGATATCGGAGTTGATACTTTTGTGGCTTTTCTTACTTATCTTTATTGCTTTCTCATTTTATGTAAATAAAGTTTGAAACGTAATAAGTTATTGTAAAGTGAGAAATTTGATATAAAATTATTAAAATAGTGTAAAAATATTTAATAAAATCTAAGTACATGAAGCGGTTGGAATTTTTCATAGGAATAAATAATTTATTTTACGATACGGAGTAAATTTACTGTAATAAATATTTTTATTTTATTATAATTAAAATTACATAAAATTATAAATAATTAGTATATTAAAACATCAATTTTCTTTTGTTCAACAGATCATTACGTTAACGGATTAATATATACGTGAAAGAGGAATTTTTTCGTACTAGACTACACGTAAAAACTTCGTCACTAGTATATTATTACGATCTTTAGTGCATCCTCCTTTCTTGCAAAAAAAGAAAAAAAAAAAAAGAAAAAAAAGATGAAAAATGAAGAAAAATGAAGAAAAAAAACCGACAAAATGTAATTTCGAACTGTGTAAAATAAAGCTCGAAAGGATGATAACTCGAGAATAAAGGCCACTCGAAAGAGCGCGAGGTGCAATTATTTACCTGCTAAGCGTCGCTTTTACAACCTCTTTGTTACGCGTTGTTAAAAATCAGCAGAAGCGCGTAAACTTTAAGAACAGCGAGCGTAGATAGCCGTTCGACGTGTATGCGCGTTCGCATCGACGCGTAATTTTCCCGACTACTTTACGCGATTGAGCTATAAAAATCGGCAAGCTTCTTGGCTCCGTTACAGCGCGGACGCGACCGCGAAATGCAATTGAAGGATATTTTCTAGCACTTTTAAAAGAGTACTTTGAGAAAGGATCCACTTTTACGAAAAAAGAAGAGAGAGAGAGAGAGAGAGAGAAAGAATTCGATCGTTGTGAGAAAGAATAATTGTTTTTCTTTCGTTTCACGATCGTAAGAATTTAAAGAATTTTTCGTACTTAAAATTATTGCTGCGAATGTGAGAAAAAAAAAAAAACAAGAAAATAATTGTTTTACTTAAATTATGTATGATGAATTAAATATAAAATACCTTTTTTTTTTTCTTTTTTTAAATCGTATCTTCTATTAATCAAAACAAATAACAATAAAAATTCAACCGTTAAAGAAAATATTCAATAGTTACTCTGTATCATTAGAGTCTATTACATGTCGTTGCAGCTGTTTAATCACTATAATCAAAGTTTTTATTTTCCATTCCTTTTTTCACGCCGATGAACGATTACGATCGCTGATTACATTGCGTGACCACGATTACATTATAGATCTTCTTTTTTTTTCATTTTTTTTTTCTTTTTCTTTTTTTTTTTTTTCTTTTGTGGTCGCCCGAGAAAACAAGGGAATAAACGGAAAATCTTAGATGAAAGGATTCGGTGTAAAAGATTAACTAATAAGCCATCCATTAACGTTTATCTAATAATTTAGCGGTTTTGTAAGAATTCGAAAAAAGAATTGAGAATACCGTATATATATAAAAAAAAAAAATAAATTATGAATTAATAAGGCATTTCACATTTTAAATGTTCGAAACGATTAACGTAAAAATTTTCGTTGTCATTTTCGAATTATCAAAGTGAAATATAACGTTTATTTTATTATTATATTTTCTTATTTTTAATAATTAACGGATTTTGTACAATGTTATGTCTAATGTGAATTAAAATAATTCAAAAATTTGAGTTACGTACACTTTTCAAAAATTTTCATGCAATTATATTTTGAAATTCTTAATAAAACTATATTTTATTTGTCATAAATCTCACAACATCCTATTTCTCATACCTTAAAATTATTAAAAATATAATACTTTTAAATACATAAAGTAGATTATTAAAGTTTTATTAAGAAATAGCAGTGTAAAAAAGGAGGGATTAAAGCAAAATAAAAAAAAAAAAAAAAAAAAAAAAAAGACGGAGATCGAACGATGAGAAAAACGGACGACCGTACAGGATCCAGGATCGTCGGCGCGTGTTACGCGAGGAGCTTAACAAAGTATCCCGAGCGCATTAACGCAAATCGTCAGGTATCGTAAAATAAAAGCTACCGATTTCGTGTCTTAATTTTATTACCGATTGATTCCTTTGTTTTCTCTCCTCTTCGAGTACTTGATGTATTTTCTTTTTTTCTTTTTCTCTCTTTTTTTTTTTTTTTTTTTATTTTTTTTATTTTTTCGTTTGCTTGCCGTAATGATAAAGAAAAGTACAGCTCACGGTTTTATGTAGTAGTCAATTGTTTTTTTATTTTAGAATTTATCATCGAATACTCGTTTGGATTTTTTATGTTTATTCAGAAAATATTTAAAAAGTGAAATCATTTAATAATAATACTTGAATATACATAACAAAAAATACGTTATTAAAAAATGGTGTCGATGCCGATCATAAAATTTTGCTTATACCATTGATCTGTGTACATTCTCTCATGCTTTTCTTAGAAATTCAGTAAATTCAGGGACCTTTACAGAAAGAAAGGGACGTCAAGGACGAACTTTAACTTACAGCCAGTAAACAATGGAGACGTAAAAGAAATGAACAACAACTATAAACAAACGGGTAACAATATTTGACAAATAAAAGGTAGCTGGATATCTGCGCGCACCGAAAAATCTTCAGCATTCAATTGTCGATATAATCTCTTTTTGTTCTTTGGAACATTTCACCTGGAATATCTTGCATTTTAAAGTGTTACCGAGGCAAATATATACTTAACTCCCTGCTCTTCGCCTCGTAGCTTTGAGAAATTCTTTAAATTGTTTAAATAACGAGTAAAATTATTAAAAAAAAAAAAAAAAAAAAGTATTTCATAAGGAATTATAACCAGTATTCATTGTCGTTGAAACAAAGGAATCGTACGCCGAAAAATTTATAACGACGTCGTCGATTTTTGTTTATTTCGCAAAGTAAATGCACTTTCGAAAAAAGTTATTTGATAAGAGCTTAACGTTTTGCAATAAATGGTGAATGCGTCAAGTTTATTTAATTACTTTTGTAAATTATTTACGTGCATTAAGAGTCGAGCGAATTAAGATTTTTTTTTATATTGATTATAAATCGAAACAAAGTTAAAAAGTCAACGTGACACACTCGACCAAAGCAACGCTTCCTTCAAGATCGCTCAAAATTAAATTCTTGTTCAATGCCAATCCTTACCGTGAATAATTTGGCGTTTCACCAAAAAAAAAAAAAAAAAAAAATAATAATAGCGCGATTTTTAGCACCAGTATATCGACACATCCGTCTGTGCGCCCAACAAGATAAACGAAATGAACAAGAGAAAGAGAGATAAACTCCTCTCTCTTTTTCTCTCTTAAGAACAAGCAAATCAGGCAGTCGTCCAACTAATTACAAAGCCCCGCTAATTAAATTCATTCGCGCTCGCGCGCGCCTAAGTACGAGGAAGAGAAAATATAAGAAAAAAAAAACAAAAAAAAAAAAAGAAAGGGAAAATGATAAAATTCAGGCTCTCTGAATCAGCAAAGCCGACAGTTACGGCCCACGTAAAGGAATACTGGTACCGTAAAACGAATATATACATACGTGATTCGTGTCACTCTCTTTCTCTCGTTCATATATATATATATACACACGTATCGTTGGCCCTTTTCTACGTCGCTGCCGTATAATAAATTCTGATCGCGCGTGCATACACACACACACACATCTTCTTGCGCGCTCGTCTCGAATGTACGTATGCGCGTGTATATTCAATCGCCTGTATATACACAACGTGGTGTAGTATGTATGTGTAAGTTCGTTGCGTATAAACGTATATGTAAGTTTAAGCGGGCAATTAGTTTACCGAAGGAGAATGTCGCCGTCCTTGACGCACGCGCGCGCGAATATGCGGGGGTGCCTTCTCTTTTTCTTTCTCTCTTTCTCTCTCTCTCTCTCTCTCTCTCTCTCTCTTTCTCTCGCTCTTTATCTCTGACTCGTTCAGCTCGCGCGCGTCCGTTAAGACAATACCGGACTTCTCGCTTATAACTCTATAAAGCTCGCAGTGTAAACTTGCACAGGTGAACGACTATGAAGTCAGCCGCATCCCGGGATCCTTTTTCCTTTTCCTCTCTCTCTCTCTCTCTCTCTTTCTTTCTCTCTCGTCCCCTTCTTTTACGAGCAGCTTGCGGTTATTTTCTCGATTTTTTTTTCCTTCTTTCTTCTTTATTTCTTTTTAACTTTTCGACGGATTTTATTTGCACGAAAGGTCCCGGCGCGGAGGTGCGCGAATTCGAGGACACGCCGAGTTTTCGCGAGAGAAGACCGATCGCTCGCGTTATTCTCTTTGTCTCGAAGCGACCGAGCCGCTTGCGTATACACGCCGGTTTAAACCTTACGAGGGAAGCAAGCCATTTCTTTTACGCGGGCATTATAACGTTGGTGTACAGTTTGTCCTCCTTCGACTCTTTCTCTCTCTTTCTTTTTTTCTCTTGGGTGTTTGGTTCGCGTAGGCTTCCGCGTCTTCGAACATGACTTGTTTCCCTTAAGGCGGTTATTTTCTTCTTTGTGTTTGCTTATGATAGTCTTGCGTATTTTATGCTTTTGGAAGCTCGAGTTTTAAAGAAAAATTCACTTTCGATGGTATTCTCGAGGCATTTACGTACAGAGGAAAAAAAAAGTCGAAGAGTCGAGAAAAATATTTCTCTAAAGCGCGGTAGTTTTGTGCTCTGTAATTACGTTTAATTTTGTTGAAAAATGTGCAACTTATCATTCTCAGTCATAAATGAGAAGCTCGAAAAGCATCAAAATTATAAGAAATTAAAGTCGAATAAGAATTTTTACGTTTTAAATTGAATTAAGGAATGTTGGCTTTTATAAATTATATATTATTTTGATGAACATATTAATAATAAATACGAAATAGAAATAGTATATTTTTTGTGACATATTATCAATCATAAATGATAAAAATGTTAATTATTAAAATTTAAGTATTAAATTTTTTTTAAATTATGTAATTACGTTAAGAAAATTAAATTCCTAATTTAATTATCAGATATTCAATGCTCATAAAATAAAAAACAAACCTTCGCTTCATTGAAGTAAGTAAACGGCCTAACTTGTAAATAAACAACGTTCAAATTTCATTTCGAACTAATTTATCATAATCATAATTTTTATTACACTCTATTATACAAAGTTAACATTGTACGCCGTAATGAAAACGATGTTATAACATATCAACGATGTCGCATTAAAAAATAATATCTCCTCTCCTCTCTCTCTCTCTCTCTCTCTCAAAAAGCAAAGAATCTCATATACATAAACGATCCTTCTCTCTTGGTATACAGCACATCGGATATTTCACGGTTAGATCAGCTTAAAGTCAAACGGCGCGAAAACGGCGCGGAATCGAAGAAGGAAAATAAAAAGAAGAGAGGAACGCTCAAGCCTCCTCCAAACGTTAACTGATGCTTTCCCAACACCATCCTCAAACGAAGCGGCCTTTAATAAACATTCAGTTTTTATAAGCACCCTCCATTACAACTCCCCGCGATATCTCGTATTAAATCATCCCTCGTCTTAAACTCGACTCTGTTTAACTCTCTCTCTCTTTCTCTTACACTACGATGTATATGTGTGTGTATATATATATATATATATATAAAAGACCCTCGCGCGACGAGTGCGCAAAAATTCTCCCTATCGGATTTTCTCTCTTTCGGTGCTCATGCGCGCGCGAGGCCGTGTATTTGTACGCGGCATTAAAACAAGAAGAGCGAGTAAACGTAAAGGCCAAAAGAGAGAGCGCAAGAAAGAGAGAGAGAGAGAGAGAGAGAGAGAAGGAGAGAGAAAGAGAAAGTGAATGCCGCGAAAGATCCAATTTGGTGCCGGCCTTTATTTATGGAAAGGCGATACGCGCGCGTACACTGTACAAGTATATACACGTGCGATTCATATTTCGCGCGGGCGCGCGTAATCGATCTCTATGCGCCGGCGCGCTTCTTCTCTTCTCTCGTGTACACACACGTATATATAGTCGCAAGCTGCATTTTTCCCGCCCCCTTGTTTTGCGCCCAACCTCTGCCTTTCTCTCTCCCTCTATCTCTCTCTCTCTCTCTCTCTCTCTCTCTCTCTCTCTCTCTCTTTCTGCATTTTTTTTTCTTTTCTTTTACGTTTATCATCGTCGGTCTCGTTCTCTCTCTCTCTCTCTCTCTCTCTCTCTCTCTCTTTCTCTCCCTTTCTCTCAAGTCGGCGTTTCGCGCGGTTCTTCTCTTTCTTGCGAACGAGGTGTTGTTGCAACAAGGTGTTAGATTAATTGTGCGATTAAAACGTCGTAAATCAGACGGGAGGAACGCCCCCGACGCGCGCGCGCCCGAGCCGCCCGGCCGTCTTTATATGCAGAAGATGACCAAACGGACGAGCCGCGCCGCGAATTTGCGTTTAACGATGAAAAAGGAATCGTGGAATCGTGAGTGAGAAAAATATATTTTCGATACAGCGTGGAAGCTGGATTGTGTAAATTTAAAAAAACTTATCCGTAAATGAATTTTTTATTAAATAATCATGCTACGAATACATTGGTTTATTGTTATCGAGCGAAAAAAATTAATTTCAATATGATTTTTGATATATAAATAAATGATACCTTTAATAAAAAAGATATTTTGTTACAGTTTTATGTTTTATTAAATATTCAAGCAATTCCTATAAGAAGCTAATTTTAAAAACAAATCTGAAATTCAAATTATTACTTAACCATTTCAGATCTGAGTTCACAAAAGATCGTTAATGGTTATAAATTAAATGTAATATTTTTTTTTTTTTTTTTTTTTTTTTTATCAATTAATTCATTTAATTAATCAACGAAAAACAAAATAGAATAAAAAAATAATGGTAAAAGAAGGTAATAAAATTTAAATCTATAGTTATGCGCATTATCCTGCGCATGGGTCCTGAAGGGGTTGGTATATTATTTATAAAATTAATAATCATTATAATTCGAAAAAAATTTCAAACAAATGATTTTTTATATAATATTTTATCAAACGTTAAATAAATATTTAAAGTTTATGAATAAACAATTTATTAATAATATATCGTATCAGATCTTAAATTATAGAATTTAATTAAACTTGTACTGAATTTTTATTATGTGAAAAACCTATATTAAAAAAATAATGTGTATTAAATTGAAAAAAATTATTTTAAATTTCAAAAATTTAATTAAAATTTTAAATCTTCCTAATTTCGAATTGAATAAAAAATGTATTCTGCGATATTATTTATAAACGATTAAAAAATAAAAAAAAAAAATAAAAAAAGGAAGATTGCGAGAAAACGAAAACTGAAAAATCAATAAGAAAAAAAAAAAGAATAAGAAAAGGTAAAGAAATGAATCTGTAAACGAGATAGCATAAATGCAGTGACGGTTATGTGATGCGTATCTTTATTGCAGTGCTCAGGCTTTGTACTTTTTCTCTCTCTCTCTCTCTCTCTCTCAGAATTTTTGTAACTGAAATCGGAATGCGGCGGATGAGGCGAGGCAAATAAATATTTCAGTCGACTTTAATCGGACAATTTACTGTTAACTTTTTGATGTATCGAATTATAATTATAAAATTCTTAATCGCGCCTGTAATTTATTATGAATTAAAATAAATGTTTAAATCGATTATTATTATTTACGTATAAAGGAATATTTTTCGCTAAGTTCGTTCGATGAAACATAGCAAATATTATTTTAAATTTTCCAAACCAATGATAAAAATATTTCGAAGCAAAGCTTATAATATACTGGAAAAATGCAACTGACTCAATTATTAACATCTATTTGCAAAATTCAATCGGTAATAATATTTCGTTTTTTTTTTTTTTTTTTTCAAAGGCAGTTAACATTCTTATGCTAATTTCAAAATTACATTTGTCGAATGAATCATCATTATTAGGCCAGTAGTCAATGAATCAGCTACTTTCACCAAAGGACCTTGCCGATTACTTTCGCTCTTCTACGAAGTCGAAAGTACGCACGCGCGCAAACGCGTTTAATTCTAGTTCTTTATGAGAATGTATTATATATATATATATATATGTGTGTGTGTGTGTAAGTATATGTAAGGAGGAGAACGAGAGGGAGAGAAGAAAAAAATTACTTCCTCTCGCTCGTGTGCGTGTGTGTGTCTACCGCGAAAGTAACGGAACGTCGATGGAAATAGAGAGAGAGAGAGAGAGAAAACGATAGCTCTTGCAAAATTTCATGAAATCGTTATAGCACCCGTGCGTCGATGTGTTACGTTTATTGACGTCAGAGGATCCGTGGAACGTAATAGATCTGATTCATTGAATAAAATATATAATGAAATATGGATTTACGGTAATATTTTTCATTGTTTTTTTATACATATCGATTGGATAAACAACAACTTGGTAATAAAGTATTAAACGTTAATAAATTTTTTTTTTTTTTTTTTTTTTTACTTTACTTTACTTTATGAAGACATTCAAACATGATGCAATGATGAAAAAAATATCCACGTAGTGCTTATACCATACCTGTATTTTTCATTTAATTTCTTTTTTCGAATTTCATTTTGTACTTTTATCGTTTTGCGTTAAATAATTATTCATTCGCAGTTTATGAATAATTATTGCATGAATTAATTTTTATTTCAAAAGGAATAAAGGAAATATTAAATTTTTTTAATGCAAAAATGAGAAAAAAAAAAGGATAACGATGGATATAAGTATATATTTATATGATAAAGAAAAAATATACCAATGTTTGTTTACAATTTTCATTTATTCAAGATCCGCATTTGCACAATATTAATATAAACGCTAATCTCGGCATCGAACAACGTTTGGCGTTACAAAATACATATATATTTATTATTGTTTTTTTTTTTTTTTTTGTTTTTTTTTTTTTATTATTTTCATGAAACAAGTCATTTGAATGATTGCGATGTGGATCGTCATTCATGTAAAATATTATAGATAGTAACTCATCAAATCTAAAAGAGAATATATGTATAAACAGATTTCGCTTAAGGTTTACAATGAGTATACAATGTTAAAATAATCTCCGCTTATTATAAATACATTCACGCTTTTATGAAAAATATTTTAATATTATTGTTTACGTACACAGGGTGTCGCGCTATCCTGTTTTTTTTTTTTTTTTTTTTTTTTTTTTTTTTTATTCGATTGCTTTTTTTTTCTTTTCTTCTTCATTTAAAAATTTTCTTTACACTTCTTCATCGAAACGATCGACGTGGTATGGACGGTAACAAGGCGAAAGAAATGCTCTTGATCGCATAACGATTCATAGCCATTCATAAACATTTCTTATTATCGATTAAAGTACAACCGTTTTGGCGATGTTTCATATACCGCACATTTAATAATAATAAATAAATATAAAATATTACGTCGCCGCATTTTAACATTATATGAATATTTTGTACGGTCATAAATTTTTTATTGTCTCGTCTCGCTTTAATTTACAATTTTATTTATCGATTTATTTTTACAATATCGAATTTTTTTCGTAAACGCATTTTATTTTAATATCATAAATTACGAATCACCCTGTATCATAATTCGCGTACCTAACAAAATTATCGCGTGTTTTGTGAATTTCAGAATTTTATTGAAAATATATAATTATATATGTTAAATATTTTAACAATAAAAAAAAGGAAATATTTTCAGTTATTATATCTATAAATATAATGATATATTCGTAGATTTATACTTAAGGAGTATTTTTATATTGCTTTTAGATCGTAAATGCTTTAAAAATTTACCAATTGTAACTCGATATTAATGTACATTCTATTATTTAATCGTTAAAATTTGGTCCTCTCATACTTCCTAATTTTGTACATTACGCAATTATATATTTTTTAACTTCATTAACGTTAACATTTATTTATGTATTTACAAACCGGAAAATCGTACGTCTTATTAAATATAAAATAAATTTTTGTAATACGTAGAAGATAAAAAAAAAAAAAAAAAAAAAAAGAGAAATTATAAAATTGGAGATTCTAAAAGAATTACAGTTAAATAAATAATTAAATCTATAAAGATAGAAATAGATTCGACTATTTACAAGCGAGTATTGGTACGGTAGAAAGCCTTTATTTTTTAAATATTTATTTTTTTAATAAAATGAAAAAAAAAAAGACATCAATTTTAAACATAAAAGAAGTACTTATGAAAAATACAATATGTACTATATATTCGGTCGCCTTGAAAATTAAAAAAAAAAAAAAAATTTAGTAATTATCGACTGAAAGTTTAGCTGCCAATTTTCGTTTGAAATTAATAAATAATTTTTAAATAATTTTTATTGCGACTATAATATTTTTTGTTAGCAACCGTTAGCGAGTTTAATCGATGAGTATACTTTTTTCATTTTTTTTAATACGAGGCGAGCGATTATTTTAAAATACAAAATCGACATTATCGAATGAAAATCGATTAATTGGAGTAATCGTAAAATTTTTGACTTAAGGAATTATTTTTAAATACAAATTAATCAACTGGATATGAAAATTAACAACGAATCTTAAGATTTTAACGAGTATACGTTTTGATTATTATTATTATTATGATTTTTTTTTTTAAATCTAAACAAAATGTTTTGCTTCTCTTAATAATTAATGTAAGGATTTATATTAATCGTATAAAATTAAATGAATAAAATGTAACGTACAATGTTTTTTTGTTTTGTTCTTTTGTTTGTTTTTTTTTTTTTTTTGTTTTTTTTTTTTTTTCTTTTTTAAGTATACAATGTAAAAAGAGAGGTTCACGTGAGCCTTTAACTAAATCCTAGATAACTTTCTTATAAACTATTCGTTCATGGAACATACAAGTTTAATATATCATAGATATATGGGACCAAAATCACCGATCCCATCAGATTCAGAGCTGTCGAGTTAAATGAACACTTGCCGTTTTTAGTTTTGTTTTAGTTTCAAATGAGAATATTAATTTTAATATTAAATCGCTTTTTGTGTATAATATATTGTGACATTTATAAATATATGTTTCGAGACGAATAAACGGTGAATCGGCAATCGCCGCGACAGCGAAAAGTTCCGCGCGTAGTGATCGCTTAAAAGTGTTAAATAACGAAGCTCTCGACATCGACGGGATCAGTAAGCTATCGTCGAGAAAAGACTTCGTCTCTGTCGTTATTATTATTATTATTATTATTATTATTGTTTTTTTTTTATTATTTTTTATTTATTTATTTATTTATTTATTTTTTTTTTTTTTCATCAACAAAACAAAGCTTAATAATATAAAAACACCGATAAAGATAACAAACAGATCGAGACGTACCTCTCAATTGTTTTCATCGTATCGAACGATTTTTTTCGAAATCAATTGATTCTCTTCGCAGCTTGACAAAATATATATGTACATAGTTTGAGGAAAAAAAACTTGCCCACATAGGCGTACTCGACAGACCCGAAAGTATTTAGCAGCTATTTAAATTAATACAAAATACATCGGATCTTTTTTTTTTTTTTCATCGCTACAAGTTTTCCAACATTCGCACTTGATCTGTAAAATTGACACATACGCGTATAAAATTTAACAAGAATCGAGGTTGTGGTCGTTTTCTTTGTATACGAGTGTGTACGTTAATGATTTTATTTTATTGAAGGAACTATCGTTTCGAAACACGTCAAAATTATAAAAAAATTACAACCACTTGGTTAAAAAAGGTTCGTTTAACACCTCAATCCTCGTTACTCTCAGTCGTACATATACTCGGAAAAACATTAAAAAAAAGAGAAAATAAAATAAAAGCGTTTAAAGATTTCATTAAAATACTTTGTGGACCGATTTGTAGTTACTGTACGTGACTCGATTTTAAATACAATTACCCATTACATATACCAAATGAGTGTGTATAAAGCAAATAAGAGATCGAAATCTGGGAGAAACTATTATTTTTCGTCTTTAAACTCTCATATTTTATCCTTTTTTTAATTTATAACTTTATCGATTCGAGAAAAATTACATCCAACAGTTAACCGAATTTTTCATTTTAATAAACTTTTATCGACGTTTACAATAAATATAAATATATATTTTTCTACGGCAAGAAATTTACCTTCGTTTGAATCTAAAATTTTTCGAATCGAGAAAGTCCACACCGTTTATTTTCCTTCTTCTTCGTCTTTATTTTACAGACAGTACGGATGGCAAAACTGGTAGACTAACCTCTGGCTGCGTTCGGTCTTCTTCATTATACCTTTCTTGTAGTACTGACGTATGCTTCGGCTAAGTTTGTCGTAGTTCATAGCCGGGCGATTTTTCCTTTTACCCCATAATCGAGCGACGCGCACCGAGTCCTCGATTTTGAATACCCCCTTGTTCCGATCGAGCCAGCGTATGCATGAGCCGTGCACACCGGGACTTTGCAAGAGTTCCTTGAGAAATTGCCAGAGGTGAATGTGCGAGCCGCTGCTGCGAATTTTACCTCCTCCGGTTGTGTTGGTTGTACTCGTACCGGCAGGACTCGCCTCTTCCTCCTCGTCTGCAACAGATTTAAAATTTTTTGTTGTACAGTGATTAAAAGAGATATTTATCAGTTTTCTGTTTTTTTATTTTTTTTTATTCTTTCGTTTGATTATCTAAACATAAATTTTTTTTCCATTTGAAACTAATATTTCATTAAAATAATGAATAAATAACGTTGAATTAAAAATATTTCTTTCCAACCAATTGATATAAATCGAGAATGAATATCGTTCTCACCATCTGAATAGTCCATACTGCAGGAGCCTTTTACACTACCGGGAGCACTGCTTGCTATCGAAGAGCCACTTCCGTTACCCGGAGATTGTACGACACCGGTGGGAGTCCAAGATGCCGCCAATGTATTTCTTGGGGATTCTTCGACCGCCGCTTTCCAGATCTCCAATTGAGCATGAAGCATACTTCCACACTGAAACAAAATAAAGAAGGAAAATGCTTTTAATAGCATTCGCGGTTGTTTGAATTTTTCCGATCGATATTTGTGCGCGTCAATGATGATAAAAAAATATAACGTAAATTATCGTTTATCAATGGCTAATGTAATTATCCAATAGCAAGGCATCGCGTGATAATCAAAGAAAAGTGTATAAAGTCATTTGCAGAATTTTATCATTGTATCAATGTTACATTCTTTGCATGTCTTACAATCGATACAAATAATCGTTATCGATATACTCAAACCCACCAAAAAATTTTAAAAATCTGTAAACTTGCCGGAAAAAAAATCGCATTTCTCGTCGTTTAACAATCATTCGTAAATTACATAAACAACAATGAATTTCTCTGCGAAATAACAATATATAAATACGATACAAAAAAAAAAAAAAAAAAAATCGGTCGGGCCTACGATTATGCGAGCAACTTTATTTATATACAGGATAGACGCAACTAAGCAACGCTGCATAACTCGAGTTTGCCTTCTTGCGTAAAATCGTCGCCCGAGGTGAGGAAAAACCCGAGAAAACGGACGCGCTGCCGGTCGTACAATTTTTAACCCCCCTTGAAAACGTGTAATCTAAGCGAGAAATCTGACGCGGAAGCTTTACGTTCGACGTATCCTCGATTTGTATATTATGCGAACGGATATTCGGTTCCGCGAAATTTATACGCGGATCAAATGCAAGCGAGAGTAATGCGCTCGTGAAGGAAAAGAAAGAGAGAGAGAGAGAGAGAGAGAAAGAGACGAGATTACCTGTCGACATCAATACATACGAAACCGTATACGAAAGAAAGTGAAGGACCGATTGATTGATAGTTCGATTCGTTATGTAACGGTAATGTAATGCGATATGGTTGTCATGTAATAAGCTTTTATTTCGTAGTTTTTTGGGGAAAAATTCTTTCGGGCAGTTTAATATGTACTTGTCATGTTCGAGATATCGTTGCTTGATTTATAACGGTATCGGTTATTATACCATGTCGGTTGATTGAATGAAGATTTTTATTTTTGGAAGAGAATTAACTCAACATCGTAATTAAAATTTAATATTAATAACAAGAATTTCTTTTTTTTATTTTTCAACCGTTTTAAAACAATTTTTCATCTTTATGTTCAATTGAAATATTAAAACAGTTTTTATTTCATTATTTTTTAAAGGATCGAATTACGTTAACTATTGTTATAAAATTTTTATGTACTTATTAAATATGGTAAGAAAAAATTTTAATCAGTATAAAAGCGTATTAAAAGTGTCGATTGTTAAAAAATTTATGTCAGTACTTTAATTGAACATAAATAAAGCAATTTCAGAATTTTACAGCATCATTATTGGAACTTTGAATTATCAGTAATAAAAATAAATAATAATATTTACAAACTATTATAATAATCTTTTAGTATATTTCAAGTTAATTTTTTTTTTTTTTTATAACACTTATCATAGTTTATTACAATAACTTAATTATTTATTCCTAAAGTAAAATCGGTATTTAGTACAACGAAGAAAATTGGAAACTTACAATGCTTATAAAAGTGTAAATAAAATATATTTGCAAAAAGTATTTTATTAATAAAAACATTTATTTTTTAACAAATAAACTTTTTGAATAATCATTATTTAAAGAAAGTCTTAAAACACTTTTTTAAAATAAATTTTAAGATACAATATTAAATAAAATAGAAAAAAAAATACGGGATTAAAATTATAATTTTGAATTAAGATCACCAAGAAATTTAATTCTAAAAAAGTAAAAAAAAAAGACAAAAAGAAGAATATGAAGATATCAACAACAAAGAAGAAAGAATTTGAATAGAAGACAAGTCAAAAAAAAAATGGTAAGGAATCCATAGTCGTAATTGTGTACAGATACACGCGCATATATCACACACGAGCTAGAATTTTCCGATCGCGCGCGTTGTGCTTCGAATATCGCGAGCCGCCGCCAAGAGAAAGCAGTCGCGTCGCGCGCGACGTCGCTGACCCACTTCTGTTCATGCCTGCTCTCCTCGTGCCTTCCTAGCTCCTATAGTGTTTTTTTTTTTTATTTATTTTCTTTTTTCTTTTCTTTTATTTTCGTTTCTTTCATCTTTTTTTTCTTCTTTTTTTATGCTTCGTCGTCGATCGATATTCAAGAAGGAATCGCTTTGGAATCGGTGAGATGCGGACACGACGATTGTTCGATTCTTGAGTTGCGATGAGGTATTGGTTTGTGGAGCGTTGGAAGGACGCGAGAAATATGTGCGATGTATTGGACTAGAGAGATTTTATATGTAAGATTTGCGTTGGTTTGCAATGTGACGATAATTTGAGTTTGTTCTAGTTGATAAATTTTTTTCGTTTGAGATTCAACATTTGTAAATTTTAGATTTTTTTTTTTTTTGATTGATTACTCGATGAGGATATTTTTTTCGCTTCTTTCAATAGAATATTATGTAAATAATGAATAAAATTCATGTAAAATAAACATTGCAGATTTACGATCAATAAAATAATTTTTATTCATTTTAAGTCGAAGGCTGTACACATTTTCAAGCACTTTTATAATCCAGAAAATTTGTCGTTCTTGAATAATAATTTTATTCTTGAATTTAATGTTATATATTGAATTATAAACTTTCAAATTTATAATTTGTTACATTTCTGTAACATTGAATACACGTAAACTAATTGATTTCCACTCGTAAGATTTTTTTGTTCAACAAATTCAATTGCTATTTAAAAATGTATCGTCCATTCAAAACACAAACGACGAAAAAAAAAGTTCAAATAATCGCAATACGTTAACGAAAAGTTATTATTTTTTTTTTTTCTCAACGTAAGTAATACGCATGATGAAATACTTCATCGAAAAAGGATAATACACATAGAATAAGAATCTTTCAGTTTCATCGACTACGTGCGCTCGATCACGAAATGGTTACCAACGGAAAAATTTCTCCGCTCTATAAATACGAATGATCGAATAAAGAGAAAATATTACGCATGTATAGATAAAATTTTTAAACGGGTATGCATTAGGATCAGCGCGTTATTGCGCAACGCAAAATTCGCGCAAAGGATTCATCGCGAAGGCTTTTTTTATCCTTCCACGAAGCACGAAACCTAATTACGGCCTCTCGATCGGCTTCGCGTATATACGTGAAGTATTCGCTCGCGCGACATACATTTCTTTCGTCATTGACTTTGGAACGTTGGAGATACATATATGTGTGTGTGTGTGTGTATGTGTGTAGTGGACCGTTACGCGCGAACGTTCGCGTACAAGCTTTGCGGGTAAGCACGGACTACGCATAACAATTTAGCGCTAATACGCCGTTTTTTTTTTTTTTTTTTTTTCTTTCCTCGTCTTTCTTTGCTGCGTCCGATACTCTCGCGCCGGTTCGAAAGTAACAGCTGCCTGTCGTGCTCGTTCGTTCTTTCTTTTTCTTTATTTTTTTTATTATTATTTTTTTTTTTTTTCCGCTTTTAATTCTTCTTCGCTGCGCGCCGCGAGAATAACAATTGTAAACGATAGTTCGAGTATATCGGGGTTTGGAGTGTATTGAGATTTGTTTGCTCAACGGCGTACACGCGGTTGGTCAATTATTTGCTTTTTTTTTTCTTTTATTTTTCTCATTCCGCCGCTTTGAGAAAATTGTTGCTTTGCAAAATGGGTTGTAAATGCATGCGTGTGCCATTTTTGTTGAGAACTCGTACCACAGAATTCACGGTGAAATTCTTACTCTTACACGTTTTGCAACTTAAGTATTCGTAGGTGACTGTATGTACGCGTGTATCTATTTTACGTATACGTCGAATGAAATGGCCTTCATTTTTATTGGATTGTTGTTGTAAAATAAAGAATTTAGTGTTAAGGAGTTACTTGAATAAAATATATTCGAAGAATTAACTAACTAAATCATGTTTTATTATTTAAAGTTTGAATTTAATCGACATTTGTGCCTGATAACATTGAAGGATTTGATTAATTTTGTTGATACGAAATCCGATGTAATTTTGGAAATATTTTCATTATATTAAGCTTTAAAAAAGAATAAAATTTTGATTAAAAATTAAAAAGTAAACGATTTAAATGAACAACAACGAGCTATTAGATTTAGGATGCACGTTATAAAAACGAAAGTCGACGAAATCAAACTGAATAAATTTCACATGCATACACATAGAAATAAAACAAAAAAAAAATGTAAGAATATCTGATTACATAACTCAACAACAGCACATCGTTACCTCTCTAACGCACTCACGGGTAAAACCCTCGCCTGATGTAAGCCAAATCCGTGTACAATATAATAATAACAACAACAACAGCAATAACGAGGACGACGACGACAACGACAACGACAGAAAAGTGAAAAAAAAAAGAAAAATTGCGCGTTCTATGACATAGCGTGCATCCGCGCACGCGGGATTATACGAAAGACGTCATACGCCCGTTGATTTCCCGGAAATTCACTTTCACCCGGTCGCGCGTTACAACCGCTCTCGGGAATATATTCTCGTTTTATGCACGGGTTTCTTCTCGCGCGCGCCGGTTGCACGCTTGACTTTTGATCACGAACGCGACTACCTACGTCTTCTTTGTCGTGCGAGTGAGATTCGGTTTGGATTAGATTTTCTCTCTTTCTTTGTTTTTTTGATTTTTTTTATTTTTTTTTTTTTTTTTTTTTTATTTTCTTGTTTAACATCGTTCGCATTGTTTTTTTTTTTTTTGTGTTCTTTTTTTTTTTTTGAGAATGTTGAGAATGTACGGCCTTGTAGAGAAAGTTATAGGAGAAATCGTATATGTGTTTTTTTTTTAGGCGTTTTTTTAATATTAAAACGTTTTCGTTGCAAATTATTTCACGTTAATTTTATACAGCGATTTAATTTCGTATTCCAGGTGCATTTAGTTTAGAAGCGTTAATTAAATTTAAAATTAAAAATATTATTTGAATAAATTTGCGAACGTATAATTTCATTTAATAAAAATGTGACTGAAAAACTCGATCGTTAAATTTTTAATTTTTCAACATTTATACATTCCATTAATTATTTTATTAATCGGAACAGTATACGCAACATTGTTAATTTTAATTTTTTTGCCAATATCAAACGTTAATATAAATACTTTCTTTAATTGCTATTTAACATTCGCGTAATTAAAATTATAGTACGGAATAAAGTAACGGATCGGAGAATGTTAACGGATTTATAATTTTAATCTTTTTTTTTTTTTCGTTGTTTACAAGCTATACCGATACCTATATTCTGAATATATTATGAAAAGCATGAAAGTATAAGATAACAATTAATCCTCTTTACAGTACAAGAATTTATTAAAATTCTTAAATATTTTTCAAAAGATGCTTAGCGTCTTAAATATTTTTATTAATTAAAATATAAATATTAATTTTAATATTCACTTAAATAAACTTTTGTACAATATTCTACTATTTTTTAATTAATATAATTATAATTATATAAATTATAAAATTTTTAAAGTAAAAAAAAATGTTTGCAATAAACTTTGACTTATAAGTAGTCAAATTTTCATAGCAATTAATTTACATGATGAATACAGTAAAAATGAGATCAATGTAACGTATTCGTTAAACTTCTTTTTATCAAACAAAATAAAAATTTGTTCAATTTTAAACTTCCGTATTAATAACAAAATAAAAAACGCTTACTCATTTGATTACGATAAACTGCTCTAATAATCTTTTTTTTTTAAAAGAAAAACAAGTGAATATATGTACGTATTTTTTTTTTTTTTTTTGATTTTTCAAAAAATATCTATACATATCCACCTATATAAAATACAACTTAATTACCAAAAATAATTAAGCAGCATCGAAGTCGGTCCATTATCTCAGCTTAATAATCCACGGGTTCGATTCGAAGTAGCAACCTAACGAAAGTGTTAGGTTGTTACCATTCGCGCGCGGCCTCGCGGGCTTTACAAGCATACATTCGCACATTTACAAACACATACATACGTGCGTCTGCGAGCGGCGTTGTTTTCTATCGGTTAGAAATTTAACGGTGCGAGAGAAAGAGAGAGAGAGAGAGAGAGATAGGCGCGAGACTCCTTTTTCAATCCTCATAGCCACGTCTCGTATCGTTCCTTCGCGCCTCGCCATTTCGCTCGAGGTCTCTCTATTGTTGCTCGCTTACTCGCGCAAGAGAAAGAGAGAGAAAGAGAGAGAGAGAGATTTATTTACTTTGGCGAGCGCGAGCACGGGACATTCTCCAAAGGCGTGCAACGTTGTGCAATTCATATTGTATTAATTCCCTCTCATTCCCTCTCTCTCTCTCTCTCTCTCTCTCTCTCTCTCTTTTACTCTATCGTATTTATCGTTTGTCAATTTTTTTCACTTTCATTTTTTCTTTCAATGTATATATTTCGTATACGTATAACCGAGCGACTCTCTCGGCCCGATAACGCCCGAGTTAAGGTTATCGAGACGTGTATGATTAACCGTACCGTAATACAATGTTGCCCGCGTTAGTGCATGTCTAAGCTCCAAGTTACTTTATTTCGGTTGGCTTTGATTAAAAGCTTGCTTTAACTTAACTGCCCGAGCTCGAAGATTCGAAAAATGATACCGAGTGTTAATGATACCAAAGTATATAAAGATTGACTTTTACCAGATAATTGAATTTATTACTCGAGTTCGTTTGTAAAAAAAGAAAAAAATAAAAATTAAACTTTATCGTAATAAAATATTTAAATTCCATCTTTTTTTGCCTTATTAATACGAAAATAAACGATTAGCAGACTAGGTAATTTAAGTCTTGCCAAACTTATCCAATACTACTTAATCTAGAAAGATTTACTTTTTTTGCGCTTTTTTTTATCATTCAATCAAATTTGATATCCATTTTGTTACATTTTCTCAGATACAAGAAGGTCGAACATTATTTTACGAACTTCCTTTCTATGCTTAAAAAAAAAATGTATATCATGAATAATTTATATATCCTTTTATCTATAAATTATTTTTAACCTTGATCGGTATCTTGTAATTGTACTGTAATATAAAAATTAACAAGAAAAATCATACACACGTTAAATAAACGTTCGATCTAAAAAGAAAAACGGAAAAAGCAAAATGATGATTAAATTTTTCCTCAAATCGAATAACTGGCGGCTTTTCGAATTAAAAAGAAATAAGAAAAAACAAAAAAAAAAAAAAAAAAAAAAAGAAAAAAGAAAAAAGCGACAACTTTATAAATTTCTTTTTACACGTTGACAAAATGCTCACCGCAACATACAACCAAGCCCTTTTACCAATTACAGCGAAAGAAAGCGCCTCGGGTGACTCGAACAACGAACCACGAACGATAACACAGAATAGACAACACAATGTAATCTTTCTCTCTTTCTCTATTTCGTGACTACGGTATACTACCAGTATAGTATAAGACCAAGCCCAATGACAAACATTCTCCTCTCGTTGTCGCACGGAAAGGATTCCATCATCGCGTACATATACGAAAAAGAAGAAGGAGAATTAATCGTGCACGATCTATCTGTACCCACACACACGTGGCCGGCACTAATATACGTGAAATCCCAACCCATTAGTGATCCTTGCTCTCTATATTCATACACATGTATATACACACTTTTGTGTGTGTGTGCATGTGTGTGTGTGTGTGTGTGTATGGATACTTTCGCGCGCTAGAAAATTACACGCTACGTAGTTATAGGCTAATGAGACGAGTCTGCTCATTATCATTCGAACCTCGTCGTGGCAGCTCCGGAGTAATGTTCCTCGGTCGATACCTCCTGCGTTTCGGCGTCCTGCGAAAGATCCATTTTCTAAATTGAGAGGTGGAATTTCGTATCCACCTACGATACGAAAGCGCCGTAGGATAATATCGTGTTTGTTATTGTCTTGAAATTTTGAAATTGTGCGTTATTACGATAAGAGACGCCTGACGCTTGGGCTTGTCTTTCTCGATTGAGCGGTTTGCGGTTCTCTCTTGTACCGAAATGATTAATCGCTTTCTTGAATTTCATTCGATCGTGCCCTACCCGAATCAAGATTGTACAAATTATTCTGACATTTTAGATACTTTTATTTTCCTTCATTAATTTACATCGATGATAAAAATACTCAACAATACTTTAACTCGGTGTCAAAAACAATTTTTTTTTTTTTTTTTTTTTTTTTTTTTTTTTTTTTTGTTATAATTAAAAAAAAAAGCGTAAGATAAAAATAATTTACTATCATTTTATTTTTCACATACCTGAGGAGCTCTTTGACAGAATTCTTCTTCGGTAAAAGAGGCAAGAGTCGCGCCGTCAACGTTGAAACTTTCCAATGGTACCGACGGTAATTGTAATTGTCTTCTAGCCCATTGCACCCAAGCTGCAACATCCGCCGCACTCCAGCGGCGAGGTTCTACGACAAAAAAATTAATAATGCGATACGTTAAAATAATGTAGCCTCGATGTTTTTTTTTTTTTTTTGACGTTTAATTTATTAATAATTATTCTGTATCTTATGGTAATCTAATTCATACCGAAATATATTTTTTAGCTAAGGTAAATGAAACGAATAATATTATAACTGCATAAATGAATAAAATAACGAGAGCTAATCGGGTGACGTATTAATGCTATTGATGCCACACGTACGACAGAAAATGGGATTGACAGCCATTATCATTTATTGCTTCATTAAGAGTAACATATAGTCTTAACGTATTCTCGAAAATAAGCAAAAAAATAAATAAATTAAAATTTATCGAAAAAAATCCAAACATTCTTTCTTCCTATTTCTCTCTCTTTCTTTTTCCTAAGAAATCAAGTTAAACTTGTGTACGCTAAAGGAATACCATATTCGGTATAAAAAGAAAAAAAAAAAAGAAAAAAAAAACAAAATAAATATCGGTCGGGAATTCCCAATCGTGAAATCTAACGTCACGAGGCGTTGGTCCACTATGTCAAGTGTCGAGAAAATGTCAATGGATGCTTACCTGACTGCGGTCTTAAAATAAACGTTATGTACTCGCGATAAAAAAAAAAAAAATTCACCGTAAAATAATGGAGTTGAATAACGTGACCGAGGAGAGAGAAATTTAAAGATACGTGATTTTTAATTTTACAACCTCTAGTTTTCGATAAATGTAAATTTACTAATGGTTAAAAAATGAAGCGTGTCAGATTTGTTATACGGTTTACTTTCAAAGTTTTTTTAGATATAAATTCAGATTTATCACGATTAAACAAAATTAAAACAAATAATTTCTTTTTACAAATTAATTTGAAAGTTTTTATATTTGGCAAAGATTATGCGTTTAAAATTGTATCAAGTCATTACACCGTCAAATACTGTTTAGTTTTTGCATATCAACGTCAACTAAATGCATTTTTCTCTCTTTTAAATTCAAATTACATCGGGAAAAAAATAGTGTTGTTTTGTTATTTATCTAACAATCGCCGTGTCGTAACGATTACCATCATCGTGAGTAAAAATTTCGTCCACTACTGCTACTACTGATTTCCGGATAAATACCGAAAGACATCACCGTTATCAAATCTTTGGTATCTCACCGTATCTACATAACTCGGAAGGAGAAATCGAAAATCCGCTCGACCTTGACAGATAAAAATCCAGCAAGAGTCTGCGGCCCCCTTTCGTAACTACTTTCGTAAGACGCGTCGCGACTCTCGTTCGTGATGGTCGAGAAAAAAAAAAGAAAGAAAGAAAGAAAGAAAGAAAGAAAAAGAGAGAGAGAGAGAGAGAGAGAGAGAGAGGTAGATAAAAAAGTATCTACGGGAGACAAAGAGAAAGCGAGATCTCGATACAACGCGTGCGCTCCTTCGTCTCTCTCTCTCTCTCTCTCTATATATATACAGGACACGATGATAAAAGAAAGAAAGAGAGATGGAAATAAGTCGAGAGCGAGAGCTATATAGAACTTATCGGTTCTATACGACGACGTGGCTCGTGCCGATGGTTAGCCTGGGGCAAGGTAGCACGGACGCCGCCGCGCCATGTGTCACGCGTCCGATTTCTTCGACTCGACTACGTTGCGCTCTTTATACTTCTAGGCGCGAAGGTAAAAATAGAGCCGGCTACTTCTATAGTTGTAAGGCGCCAAGGGGGATAGGAAATGTATACATGCATGTGTGTATATGTGTGTGTGTGTGTGTGTGTGTGCATGTGAGTGTGCGCTGGTATAAACGACGCCTCGTCACGACGTTATTGCCATATGTCTTTATATATCTTTTTCTTATTCGTTCGTTGTATATATGTGTATATATGCATCGCTTATTGTGATCGACGAACATCGATTTTTGTTGATGTGCTCGAATACGTATATATTTATGTAGTAAGAGACCATTTTTTTAGTTATGAGAGATTTTAGACACTCGGTTGCTCAAGATATTGTGTCACGTTCGCGATCTGCTATCTTTTTTATTTCATGTTTTATTTATTATTCTCTCAAGGTGAAGCGAGATAGACAAGGTCGCGTCTTTGATTATTCGACATTTCAAATTAGTGTACAGTGAATAATCGTAAATTGTGTTCGAAAAAAGTATTTTGTGCGTTTGATTAATCTTATTGTATTGTTTTAAATCATTATAACGATGTGTCCCTCGTAAAAATTATCGTTAGGTATGATTTAAAATCATTGCAAAGTATGTTATACGATAAGTAAAACAATTACAAACAAAAAACGTTTAAATTAAAAAAAAAAAAAAAAAAAAAAAAAAAAAGAAATAGCTCGATTTTTAAAAGTTCATGTTTTACGTATGCACACATAAATAAAAGGAAAATAATGATTGTTGTATTTTCAATAAATTGTTAAAGACTGATTCATACATTCAAGCCTTTCGAAATTTCAATCAAATTATCAAAAATTTAAAAAAAAAAAAGAACACACACGCGCACACACACACAAAAGAAACTTACCAGGGTGTATGCCGAGGGCGACGCATGTGTTATCGAAATCCTTTTGCAGCTGTTGAATAGCCAAACTGAGCACTGGTTCAATTTGCTCGCTCGCCAAATCTCCAACGCATTCGCCGGTCTCGACCATATCTTCGACGAAACCGGTGCCGACATTGCCGAGATCGACGGGCCTGAGATTATATTTACGTTGAAAGCTCGTATCTCTAAGAACTTCTCTCAACAACTGATGATCGGCTTTGGCCGACGAATCATCGTCCGTTACGTCTTTGCTGGGGGTATCGACGCCGGGAGATTTATCGTGTTTGGCGATCGCGTTATCGTCCCTGATTTCTTTCGATACGTTTGTCGTGCTTGTGTTGCGAAAGAGAAGATCGCGCAGCGAGGATTTTTCATAATCGAGGAGAGGTGGGACTGGCGAGGATGCCAACGAAGATGAGGAACAGGTTGAAGCCGACGAAGATACGGAGGAAGACGAAGGCGAGAGGCGAGCTTCTTCTTTAAAAAGGATTTCTTTTAGTAAAGGATTCGATTCGTCCTTTTTTGGGAAAAAGTCAGCGTCCAGATTGTTGTATATGTCTTCTTCGGTACGAGGTGGCGTACAAGGCACTGTGCAGTCTGTGGAATCTTCCTTATAACCTAAACTTTCCGCTAAGAGTCTGAAATTATACAAATGAAAAAGATAAGAAATTAAATATTACTTACCCATAGAATATTATGTTGCAAGAAAATGTCATCTTATGTTTAATAAAAATATACAAAAGTGTAATTGTTTGATTTTAAACAAATTTATTACAAATTTTAGGTTAATTTAATCAAACTTTTAATTATTAAATATCAATATTATTATCGATAAATTGTTATTGTTATACAATTATCTCTTACAATCATTCAGAAATATTACATTATTATTAAAATTTTTAAAATTTTCCTAATATTACTAATATTATTTTTGAAAAATTTTTGAAACGTAACGGTGACTTTATGAGACAAAGAATAATCTGTCCCGGTGAACAAAAAGTTATTTTTCCTCAAGCTATATATTTATTAAATAAGCCGCAAAAAAGGTAGAAAAACGTTTCTCTCTCCTTACCTCGACTCGTGAAGTATCGCTAAGAGATCAAAGCTCTTCTCTCTCTTGACGGGTTGTTTGCCGTTGGCAGTGACGGTGGTGATGGGCTCGGGGCTCGTGGGATAAAGTTGGGCGCTTTGCGGACTTTGGGGCACGTAATACGGACTGGTGGGGTAAGCGGGCGAGGCGTCGCGCGAGTAATTCGGCGAGTGCTCGTCGCCGATACTGGGATAAGGAGGACTCGGGTATGCGCAACTCGGTGAACCCGGTCGCGGCGACGGCACCTCCTGTTTTATCTGCGAGGGCTTGAGACCGATACCGTCGCAACCGATTTGTAGATTATTGTGATGATGACTCGTCGACGACGTCGTCGTCGTCGTCGTCGTCGTTGTCGTCGTGTTCGCGCTCGTGTAGTCATCGGAGAGCAAGGATAGATCAAACTGAAAGGCGCTGTAATCGAACGACGGCGAGAAACCCGCGCCCGTTGGCACAGTTTGCGGCATCTGAAAAAACAAAATTTATGACGCGTTAAATTTTTTTTTTTTTTTTTTTTTTTTTTTTTTTTTTTTGTTGAAGAATAATATTTTAAATAATTTTCATTTGTCGTTAAAATTGTAGATTTGAAATGTTCCTTTTTCAGACAAAATAAAGTGTATTTAAAGCACTTATCTAATGTTATTATTTATCAAGAGTTAAAAAAAGCATAAATTATTAATGAAAGTTAATAGGTAATAATTCGTAATATTTTTAACAGGCATCGACCAAAATTATTATTTTTTTTTTTTCACAAAATAAAAAAAAATTTTTTTAAAATGCAGTTCTTAAATAATAATTTCAATGTATGCATGGAATTACTCAAATTGTTAAATTAATCTTAGCTTAATTTAGAATGAAATGCCAATGATAATTTTATAGTATAAGATTTTAAAATAAATTTCTCGCAAAAAATATAATACATTTGACTTTCTAAAAGAATAAAAATTCTAGAAAATCATAAAAAGAGAAAGAAAGAAAATAAGTTTTTTTTTTTTTGCATCTCGTCAAATATTTATGTTTGGTATTGAAACATCAAATAAAAAATTAGCCGAAAAGATCAAAAGCGCATCGAGTCTGAGAGAAAGAGATACAAAAAGAGTCTTGATCTCGTATAAACGAAATCTCAGAGCGAGTGAGTTCCCACAGTCGCGCGCGTTGCCCACCTAAAAAAGCACAAACACGTCCAGTTGGTCGCTAGTCATACAAACACACACACACACACACACACACAGACACACATATTCCACTAGGTAACTTTGAAATATAAACAAGGGAGCTGACGTCTCTTCTTGGTTAACGACGTTTAACGATCTTTGCTCGCGAAAGGAAGATAGAAAATAAAGAGCGAGAGAAGCCAACGCATACCTATACATTTATAAAAGAGAATAGAGCAGTGAGAGAAAGAGGAAAAAGAGTGAGAAAGTAAAGAGCGAACGATAAGAGAGAAAGAGAAGCGACCTAAGAGAAAGAGAGTCAGTGGATGACGAAGCGTTGTAAAACACTATTCGCTCTCGTAAAGTTCTGCGAGTCTATACACTAGTTTATATATAGGTATATACACACACGCGTCTAGCACATCAGTTGTACTTTCTGATTTTCTTCACACACGTATATACACAACACTTTTGTGACCGTGAAACATTGCAAGAGATACGAGGCTGGAGATTCGATGGAAAGTAGATATGAAGGTGCATAGAACGAAAGGAGAAGAGACGAAAGGAAAAAAAGGTCGAATGCTGCAGTCTCGTTTTTATTGCTTGATTTATTGCTTTAATCGATTATATCTATATGATATTTTTTTTTATTTCCTGGCATTTTATATGCAAGCAATTTATGGTGTTTGTATTATTGTAACACTTTGTGAGAACAAAAAGTAGAATTTAAAATTTTTTATTTGCATTTATTTAGTAAACTTTTGTAAAAAATCGATGATTTAATTTAAAATCTCGCTTATAGTATATCAATATTTAGCCTTTTATTCATAAAAAAAAAAAAAATATATTATTATAAAAACGTCCGGGTTACAAGTCAACGTAGACAATAATAACAATGCAAAACCAAGTAAAACAAACACGCGAAACAGAAATAAAACAAAAAAAAAAAAAGACAAAAGTAAACAAGAATATATAAGAGAATCGAGTCGAAACTCATAACCATCCGCGCATCCAAGCGCAGAAACACTTTCCCCCGTGGGCCTCGGTCTTCCTCTCGTGGGGTGGTTTCCATGCACCTATAGACTCTCTTTCTCTCTTTCTCTCTTTCTCTCTTTCTCTGTCTTGCAAAGGTAAACTGCAGCGGCCATTTATCTTGGCTTGTGTTTATTGCCCGTCCGTGTGCTTGACCTCGGCAGTATCAGTTTGTTACGCTTTGTAAGCCCATTATATACCCGGGTGCGAGACCATTCGAGAGAGAGAGAGAGAGAGAGAGAGAGAGAGAGGGAGAGTTCCCAAGAAAACCGAGCATCCTTCTCATACTACGTCGCACTGACATCTTGACGTAGTGCTTCGCAAAGCTCTCGGTTCAGTTTGTCTTTAGAAAGGTAAAGCAGGGATATAAACGTATAGGCAAGGAATAGAAGACGAAACGTAAAAAAAAAAAAACGATGATGATGATGTTCGGGAGTCATGGGGACAAAAATGCGATGTACGGAAAAGCGAAATGGAAAAACGCGTTTGGTTTAGGGCTCATCGGCTGAGAGCTTGAAGATTTATAGATTTTGTTGCGCTTGACGTTTATGTTGCGTAATATTGTATTGTATTTAGCGGGGAGTTTCGACTGCTTGTTATATCGTTTTACTTCTCTTAGGATAGATTGAAATGTAAATTATAATAGTCGCGCAAAAAAATTAACAGTTTATAATATTTAACTCCTGTCGATAATTTTTTTTTTTTCTTTTTTTTTTTTTGTCGTATACTTTTATTAACAATAATATTGATTTTTTGTTAAATATGCATAATAAATCCAGTGGAATTTATAAACTAAAAATATTATAAAATTGTTAAATGTGTATAAGGTTGAAAAAAATTAAATAAGCTAAAGTAAATAAGCTCTTTGTATCGTTGTTCACGAAATTCTTTTATCCTATGTTTCTAACCATTTCTTATCTCCTAGTAAAATAATTTTTTTTTTTTTTTTTCTTTAAAGTACATTCGCAGATATTTACAATTAAAACTCGTTTCTGTTAATAATCCATAAAATATAAGAACTTTAATAAATCATTGTCTTTAAACGTACACTTTTATGTTTATAAGGTTTTTAATATCCTTTAAAATCAGATATAAACATTAAATTTTATTTTTAAAATTTAAATTTTTAAAAATTCTTATGAATTATTTGATCGGTAAACACAACGTAATAATTAAGCATTTTATCTTACAATGTACAACTTCGTAAAATACAAATTATAAAGTAATTATTCTTCAACAATATTAAACTTTATTAATACCATGTTATTCATGTTAAATAAGATAGACAGCGACTTAATAAGGCGTTCCCATTAAGAAAAAAAAAAGTGCGATACGTTCTATTTGCAAGAAATTTGAGATAAAAAAGAAAAGAAAAGAAAAAAAAAAATGAAAAATTGTGAGAAAACCTATAATTACGAACGTACACATTCATAATTGCCGCACAATTCAAGAAAAGTATCCCGCCGGTGCACAGTCGCTCGTTCGTTACTAAAAAAAAAAAAAAAAAAAAAGTAAAAAAAAATGGAGAGAAAAATGGGTCGCTCACACATAACAGCGTGTCGTGCGATCAATTTCACGAAAGTCAATAATCACGGCGAAATACAACGAAGCGAAGGCTGACATTAAAAAAAGAAAAAAAAAAAGAGAAAGAAAGAGAGAGAGAGAGAGAGAGAGAGAGAAACAGACAAAGAAGGTAAAGAAATGAAGCCGAAACGCACGAAGCAACGCAGGATCAAAAATTTCGGCGAGTAATTGAGACCTTTGGTCGAGGCGATAATTTTCATCGATCGCGTAATCCTCGCCGTAGATATATATCGTTTTACCAACGGAATTGTTTCTCTTTCTCAGATATATACCCTCTTTGAATACTTTAAACGCCTTGCTGACGTCATAGATGGTCGAGAAGTCGTGATTAAATGCGTCACTGAGGTAAGACGGTCCTTTTACTTCTTTCGTTACAAGCGACTTGTCAGCGCGGAGACGTTTTTTCTTATAAGTATTCTTTGTGTTGATCGATACTTTTTATTATTTTCTTTTTTATTTTTTAGAAAAAATTTGTTTATTTGAAAGTTTAGCCTATGAATATAATTTGAAGAGTGCTTAAGTAACCCTTTTTCTTTATACTTAATTATTTTTGAGTATGTGATCAAATTTACGGCTACGGTATAATCAGTCGTGATTTTTCAATAATTTTAATGAAAAATAATTTTTTAATGCACATAATTAGAATGTTTTATACAAAAATAAAAATTTTTAAAATAATATTCAATCGTTTATACATAAACTTAATTAGAAGTTAAAATAATTTTTCTTTTTCTATGATCAAAATTAGATTTATTTATTTTTTTTTTTCAGTTAATTCAATCATCATTCTGATTCATAATTCTCGATAAAAATGTGAAACGACAAAAACTATGAGATAAATCGTTAGTCTAAAAGACACGCCGAGTATATAATTCATCCCGAGTTTTCGGCGCGTTTTCGAGGATAATATACTATAAAGCACCGAGCCGTCGGATGGCTGCTTACGCAAATCTTTGCTCACCCGTCCGAAGAAACTGACATAGGGAGAGAGAGAAAGAGAGAGAGAGAGAGAGAGAGAGAGAAAGAGAGAGAGAGAGAGAGTGAGAGAGAGAACTCGTGGAACGTAAATAACTAGAAATATCTCGACTCGAAACGTCTTTATTTTACGTGCTTCACATAAAAACGTGCGACTTTAAGATTAAAAATTTTACAAATCAACATCGCGCGAGGCTTTTTAAATCTTCGTTTCGCCGGCATATAAAAATTAACCGTACGAAAGCAAATTCGATAGTGGATTGAAGTAATATAAATCGTCTTGACGAGAAGAGAGAGAATTATCTCTTACAGACATTAGGCTAATAACGTCGCGACTCTTTCGCGTAACTTTAGGCATCGGGTGGCGTATTATGGTTAGGTTAAATGTGCATCTGGTGATACTATAAGTGATCTATCCGTTTCTAAAATAAATGTTTGCTTTATCATTCATAGTCAACGACATAAGTAACCGATCCTCGAGCGTTTGATATTTTTGATATTAATTTAAATAAAGTAGAAAATCAACGATTAAAATTAATTTCCATCTCTCGGAAATTTCGACAATTCTATCTCTCTTCCTTAGGTGCACTCGAAGTTACTGGAAGCTTTGATATTTATTCTCAATCGTCGTCCGATCATAGCAAGCAATGTATTTTTAGAATATTTAAATAAAAATATTATTAAAATATATGATATACTGATATTACAATCTTTGTTGTAGTATTTATTCCGTTGATAAAATATTAAATAAAAGCGTTGTTAAATAAAAGCTAAAATTGTTCAATTTTTATTAAAAAATTTAGCTTAAAAACTTTTATTTCACGCACGACAAAGTATTGAAATTAGCTCGGAATGCGAGCGTAACGCGATAATTATCGATAAAATTTGTACTTAAAATTCTTAATGTCATTTAAATGTAATAAAAAAAAAGTAAAGATATTATTACCATTTCAATGATATTGTACGAGCTCGGGTCAACGATTAGTAAGTTTATCAATAAAATGTTTCGTCAGTTCACGTGTAGGAATGTTTTAAAGTTCGTGCGAGAATTTTCATCGTTCCATTGATAGGTACAACGATATCTTTATTGTTCTGCAATTTATTTTAATCTTTCACAAATAATTTATTATGCATCTTTTTTTTTTCCTTTTATAATCGGTACGGATTAACTAATATATGAATTTAAATGACTTTTATAAATATTAGATGAGAAAATTCAATGCGGCGAAAACCAAATTTTACCAATACCATTTTCATGTTAAAAATAAAAATAAAAATAAAAGACGTAAGTTATAATTTTTTTTCGTTTTAATTCGACTTTTGAGATAATTTAAGGCTTATTGCATGTACATAAAGCCGTTTAAGTTATTTATCTATTAAGACATTACATTGTTCTTTTTCGCATGCATTGTTAAATATCTATTTTCTATCTATAAGATATGAATTGAAAATTCTTTTGATTATTTATTCGAAAAGTAATAAATAAGATAAAACAATTAGTCAATAGCCGATGGGAATTATTTTTAAAATAAATTACGTTTACTTTCCCATGCATTGCTATTTAAATTTATATATTTTGTATGCAACTTTCTCTAATTTACATCGTCGAATAAAAATTTTTAAAAAATATCAAAGTTTATTATTACACATATGCTGGATGCAGAAGTAAAATAAAAGAATGATTTCATACAAACGTAATTAAAATTAATTTTATGCATTTATACCTAAAGAGTTTTCGAGCTTTTTAAATTTCAAAAATTTTAATTAGGTATATTTAATACAGAAAATTGATATTCTTCTATATGTTTAAAATAAAATTATTATAAAATAAATAGTAATTGATTATAAAAAACAATAATAAAAGTCTCGTTTCATTTTAAGCGTCTTACTATATCGAGGAAATTTCTACTTATCCATAAATAAACTCTATATTATTATATAACTCGGTAAAATTGTTTTATTTTTATTTATTTATTTATTTATTTATTTATTTTTTTTTTTTCACCCGAACTAATTTTTAAATCGGTATAATTATGCATGAAAGATAATTAAGATGTACGCTCAAAAAATAATTACATCGGCCACCTCGCTAAAATATCCAAGGTAAATTCGCGCATACGTTTTAACGCTGCATACGTATACATATATGTATACGCGTATCTAAACGGTCGTAGACAATGGTAACTAAGGTAAAATAACGCGCTAGGCGTTAAAAGAGATCACGTACATTAAACGATTGAGCGCGGTGTTGGTTCGTCGACCCGGGAGAAAAATGGAGGTTCAAGGACTCGTGTAAGAGCTCGCGAGGTCTCGCTCTCGCGTACACACGCGCAATCGTACGATACATATATCTGCATATATATATATACATATTATGCGCGGAGGATATTATGCCCGAAGCCTTCGTCACCAGGACTTCGCAATGCGCTTGTTTCTAATCGTAACCTATACGCGGCTGACGTCATCTCTACACACACACACACATGTACATATCATAAGGTACAGGAGAGGCAATCCTTTCTAATTCCGTTTCTTTAGCCTTTGTGTCCAGCGTTAACTCGAGCACGTGGCGGCGGCGCCTAAGGAGTTGCGCACACGCGTCGAACTTTTTCTTTTCTTTTCTTTTCTTTTTTTTTCATTTTCTTTTTCTTTTCATCTACATTCTTCTTTCTCCATCTCTCTCGCAATGCCTCGGACTCGTTTGTACGAGAGAACCTTTTTAACCCAGTTTGTTAAGGATGGAGAGGCGAGCGTTTTGGAGAAACTATTGTTTAGACGAATTTGGATAACGAAAGATGAACGATAAGGATTAGTTTTTTTTTCTTCTCTCTATTAGCCGACTGTATGATAAACGTTTAAAATGACGTTATTGGTATTTGGTTTCTCAGAGGAATGTCGAATCAGCGGTGTACGCTTTAAAAAATTCTCATTTTTGTAATTACAAATCTCGCTGATAAAAGCATAGCTTTTAATAATAGTTATCGAGCTCACGGAGATTTATACACACAAAATATAAAAAAAAAAAAAAAAAAAAAAAGATAATCGTACAAATCACATAAAAAACTTTGATAAACCGAACAAGTTCGAAACGAAAGTCTCGCGTTAGAGAGAAAAAAAGCATAATAAAACAAGATAACGAAAAATTTTAGCACACCGACCATTATAATAATCATCTTTTTTTTTTTTTTTTTTTTTTTTTATTAGAAAGCGATAAAACAACAAATCTTAAAATTTATATACGAAAACGAGACTTATCTCGTTATGTAAGCTTGAAACCTTACAGACATTTACGTTTTTATTTTTTATTTTCATTCGATCGCGCGAATCGCGTTATATATCTCTTTAGCACCGTAGTTATTTTCGACAGACAATTCGCAACTATCAATCAGAGCAATGCGCAAACTATATGGTTTACTCTAATATACTGGTAATTTTCTTAAACGGACCTTTGTCGTGATAAGCGCCGAACGTGTTACCGTTACCGAATTTATTGCCGATGTAATGCTTCGAGATAAATTTTATGCTTTTATCGATGTATACATAGATATATGTATATTCGACGTTTTATAGGACTCGTTATTAAATATCGTTATTCATATTTATTCTGTGCGATGTAAAATTTACGGAAAAAAATTAGAAAAAGAAAAGTTGTATGATCTTTTGTTGACTTACTCGTATGTATTAGGTTTTCGTATGTATTTTTAATATATTTAAAATATTTTTTATTGTGTTTGCAGTCAATTAACTAAATATTTTAATTTATTAATTTAATTTTATGGATTGTAGTTTAAAGTTTCAAGATCAAATAGTTGTAAGACTATTTATAGTTGTTTTCTTGTTTTTGATAAAAATTTTTTATACAAAAATATTGATTTCAGTTTTATTGTTCAAAGTCATAAATCAATGTTTTGCGTTAAATTTAAAATTTAATTTTATAAATGTTAATGTCCAATGTATTACAGAATCGAGCGTAAATAAAAGTATAAACTTCATAATCTAAATTTAATTACATCAACGACACTCCGAAGGTCGAAGCTGATGTAAAAATTTTCTTGCAAAGTGTACGAGTAATTGATTACGATGAATAATTTATCCATAAAATGTTTATGAAAAAAACATACATGATACGTATCTTAAATAATGCTTTTAATTGCAAATGTATTTGAAAAGATTTTCATGTTTGCGCGTTGATGAAACCAATGAGTTTTACCAATTTCTATGCGCTCGTTAATTTTCAATGGATTTATACAATACATCGTTAATATTTGATTTTTATTTTCATTTTTATATGATTTTTAATGCGCTCGGATTTATTTTAACGTTTGGAAATGCAATAGTTTTATATATAGCTTCACGAATTGTTCAAAAGAAACACTTCGCCATAGATTTATTTCATTTGATCTCAAACATTTATTTATCATTGCTTATTTAAAAGTTCGACAAAGAAAGACAAACTTAAGTTTACGTCTTTTTTTTTTTTTTGCATCACATTGCGAGTACACTTTTTGAGAATCTCTTTGATCTTAATATTCTTCTGTCATAATTTATATGTTATCCTTTACGTGGAACATACGCATAAATTTATCGCTCGACAGAAGCTGAGACGCGTTGCCGTAAAAATGTTTGCACGATAACGTATACTTTACTCATTATTTTATTTACCTTTTATTACTTTTTATCACTATTTTTTTTTTTTTTTAATTTTTTTTTTTTTTTTTTTTTTTTTCAAAGAAAGAATCGAAGAAAGTAACGCAAACGCAATCGCTTTAATCTTCGAGCAAGGGGCATCGGGGTTGAAGATTGAAAAATTGTCTTAATCGTCATGCAGATTATCGAAATTTGAATGCTTATTCCATGCAGGAATTCCAAAATTTATCGAATAATCTTGTGAATGTATATATGAATGCGCAAAATATACATTTAAAAGTCGGAGATTAGATTACTTGCATTATACTCAATACTTGAGAGAATTGATTTTTTTAAAGAAAAATCTAAGGATGACTTTCATAATTTGAATCTCAAAAACTACCCCTGTACATCAATTAGTGCCTTAAAATTAATCATCAATGTATTTTAAATTTGATTTTAAGCTCAACTCTTTTAAAACAAGCCTTTCTGTATAATACCGGCCGAAATTAAAAATTCTCATCCAAACACACGTAAGTAAAAGTAAATTTTAATTCGAGTCGTATAAAAGTCAACGGGTCACGTTGGTCACACCTGGATGTATAACTCTCTCTCTCTCTCTCTCTCTCTCTCTCTCTCTCTCTCTCTCTCCTTCGTTCGATTAGTTAACGGAGATAGTTATTTTTGAAACCTTACCGGCTCTCCCATAATTCCGCGAAATTTTCTTTCCTCCGCGGGACAACAAAAGCTGCTGTATATACCGACGCGGATAGTCGAAATCACACAAGCGCGGGAGTCGGGAACAAATGTACGGACAAGATTCGATCTACCGAAAGTGGAGTTGGTTAAGAATCGTGCCTTCGTATACATATATACGTATATACACACAAATTTGTGAGCTCGGTGTTGCATTTATCGGCATCGGACGGCTTTCGGTTATTCGAGCGCTGTTTTGCTTATCGCTCGGTACTTTCGTGCTGTAAGTAACGATACTCGCTACTCCTGAAGAAATTTGTCGATTTTTCACGAGTGTTTATACATATATTTATCCCTAAAGTGTTTCTTAGCTGAATTTGAAACAAAGATTTTTGGAAGAAATATTGCCGAGATGGTTAATAAAGATTTGCTCTTTACCGGCATAAAGTGACGTTTTATGATTTTATTTTAAGATCTATCATTTTTGTAAGATTAGTTATATTCTTAAACACGAATAATTCGCGTTTAGCATTATTTCGTTATGAAACAATGTTTCCTTACGATTAATTGCGATGAAAAAATTATTATTGTTTCAATTAAAAAAAAAAAAAAAATACGCAATACATTAGTCGATCAGGAAAGTCATAATCCTCATAAATTTAGTAACACATTAGCTCACATATCTACAGTATCTGCGCAACAACGCGTCCGATACATAGTTTTTAAAACTATAATTACAAATTAATAAGATAAAAATCTAACCTTTATATACATTTTTATTTTCGTCGTCCGATTCAACTTCGCCACAAAAACATTTCTACATTAATAAATGTCCATTCGATCAGAATCAATCTTTGTTAATCGATGCGCTTTACGCACTAAATTTAACCAACCCATTAAAATTACGAAAAAAAAAGTGTCGCGAGGCCGTTGTGACAACGATGATGTAAAGCCCTTCGAACGATTTGATCTCTCTTTCTCTCTTTCTTGACCGTCGATGAATTCGATAAATAATAATTAATCCGCTAGATTAATAGCGTCGACGAAAAAGATAAAAGGTTACGTTAAGCAATGCGTGGCTTTGAAATTATTAGAATGACGAAGTTGCGTTTGTATAATAAAGCGAATCGAATTACTTTTTTTTTTTTTTTTTTCAGTTCAAGGTATATATCGCGCGTATAACTCGCGTTATGTTGGTTGTTGAGTCGCGGTAATGCTAATGATGTTGAATTATAAGTAGAAGGTTTACAATTGAATGTATTTTTTTTTTTTTCTTTTTTTTTTTTTTTATTATTATTATTATTATTATTATCGATTATCGAAGATGAATTTCTGCATGCGATGAATGTTTCTACGTTTTAAGATGAATTAATCATTGGCGATGTTTATTTGCGATTAATTGTGCATGCAATGAAAAATAATTTTAATACAATCGATAGTATTAAAATTTGATTATTTGCAACTATAATTTGTATGAGATAAATAATTGTAATTTTATTCATGTTATAAAATTAAATTTCAGATGAAATAAAAGAAAAATTAAAAAGGTTTCTATAATTGATAAAAGTATGAAGCGCTGATAACACAGTTGTCTCTTTGTTTCTTTAAAAAGTTGACAATTAGAAAGTTCGATGCATATTCAAAAGTATCATGTACTCGAAATGACCGAGAAAACAAATTCGGTTATCAGATACGGTTAATTTATTTCATAATTATCGCTATTAAAAATCGAGCAACTGAGTCATATATATATATATATATATATATATGTACCGTTGTTTTTAAAGCATCGAGGCTTAATTCGCAAGATCTAAAATTAATCTCAATCCGTACGGAGAAATTGCGACGCTTGGGTCGCATTATCACGATTTGATCGATTTCGATGTCGTTAAACCTTTTAACGATCGCACGTGTAATTCTTAAACAATGTAAGTCGCTCGATTTGCGTATCGAGCGAATGAAAAAAAAAAAAAAAAAACACGTATGCAATTTACGTAATCTTATTGACATTTTGAATATATCGAAATAAAATTTAACGAAATGTAAGATTAAGAAAATACGATTTAAGGCTGCTATTTTTAAATGTACGCTGGTAATTGAATCATTCATCACAATCTCTCAATGTTATTTTAAACTATACAGCCATGAAAAAGCTTTGCTATTCGTTATTTATATAACGCATACACACATCATTGAAAAACTTTATCAAATTGTATAAACAATGCAATTAAATTATTTTCCGATTTAAATTCGCAATACTCGTTTGAGATAAATAACTCGTTAGAGGTGAATAATGCAAAATTTTAACGAACTTTTCTCTTTAATTATTTCCGTATTTTAAAAATAATTTATTTTATTTAACTTTATTTGTTAAATAACCATTACAATTTTTCATTTCGCATGTGTTTTGCAATGTATTAGTATATAATAAATAGAATGTACTTTTATCTTTAATTTCACAAATTCACTTTGAAATTTCTCTTTAAAACGCACGCGAATTATCAAAACCTACTTTTAGTCGATTATAAAAGTTACGTTCTAAATTTAAGCGCGCGAAAAATATTAAACGTAAATAAAGCGCACATTGCCCCAAAAAAAAGCCGCCTCTAAAGCATGCACCAAATAAAATATCATTGATCTTACTTTGCTCTCGAAATTCTCTTCGAAACTTTCACAGACACTGAACATGAATAAAAAAAAAAAAAAATAAATAAATAAAATAAAAAAACTACTCTTCTCGGATAAATGTGTTTCGGCACACCGCACCAAAAATGAACCAGTATATAAAGGCAAAAATTATAAATAAATAAAAAAAAAAAAAAAAAAATTAATAAAACGTAATTTCACTTTTTATCCACGAAAAAGAGAAACTAGCGGCAGCAACGGCAACAGGATTGGCAGCGGCAGCGTTTGTTTTACGATAACTTTGGTATAAACGTTCATTCCCAGGAGAGACACACATATACATCAACACGTAAGTATTCACGCATATAATAAGGCACCGTTACTCGAGCAAGACGACAACAAGAGCGTTGCCGATGAGGCGCGCGAAATACCGGGCGTTAAGCGAGCAATTGTAGTAGTAGTAGCAGTCACGTGTTCCAGCCATGACAGTCGCGCGCGCGCGATGTATACATCTCGTGTAAGCGCGACGATATATATATCTATATATATATATGTATATATAATAGAACGTAAGGAGAATAAAAGATCGCGGCGGAGCAAGCGGCTGCAGCGCGTCAGCTCGGCTCGATCCTCCGACTTGTTCTGAAGAGAGAGAAAGAGAACCCGGCGCGCACACGCTCGCCGCTAATGCTCATCTCCACCACCACCACCACCGCCGCCACCGCCGCCGCCGCCGTGGCCGCGGCCGCCACCGCCACCGCCGTCCTCCTCGTCGTCGTCGTCTTAGCCGTCGGTACTGCTACCACCACCTCCACCTCCTCTCTTTTTCTCCGCGCGAAACGACCACCTTTCGCCAAGCGCGCGCGCGCGCGAGAGAGAGAGAGAGAGAGAGAGAGAGAGAGAGAAAGACCGGCTTATTCGATTTTTAAAAGAGAGGTATATGAAAGAGAGTAAGAGTAAGTATGGGTATGTGTGCGTGTGCGTGTGTGGGTCTGATTATGCGCCGACGCGTGTGTTATATTCACGCAGGATCCCGAGAAGCGAACTCCTTTGCGCCACCCCACCCGCGAGCATATGAGAGCATAAGAGATTTTTTTTTTTTTTTTTGTTACGTGAGAGGTGGAGAGAAAGATGTGTTAGGTGCTGTTTTTTTTTTTTTTTTCATTCGGTTTGTATAGCTTGTAAGAATAATTAATTACTTTGCTTGTGATATTTAACTATAAATAGAATTATTATTTAAAAGTTGTTAGACGCTAATGCTCGTGCATTATCTTTCGATCGTTGCGTGTTTAATTGAGATGATTGGCAGATTTTAAATAATTTTTTTTTATATTTAAAATTAAGGCAAAAAAAAAAAAAAAATTAACTGCTATACTAATAAATTTTTAATAAATATACGACGTCGATGCTTCGTACTTTTTAATGCACTTATGATTTTTGTAAAAATTGTACATTCAAAATTATAATTAGACGCATACACTTAAATTTTGTCACGACTGTTAGATAAAAAAAATTTTAAATATAGTACACTATGAGGATATAAAGTACTTGTAGTATCTCAATCATCAATAACGGGGAACTTGGTAAATCTCCAGCTTTATATTAAAAAAAATTTATCAACCACGCATTTACGCGTAAGAATTCGATGAAATATTTTCATAATAGGTATGCAAAACTGTATGATTTCTTATATCGATTCTATTATATACTTGCAAACGCACACTTTCCTTTACATATAAACAAACGAATAAAAATCGTCGACGCTGCGAAGGACCGTTTTTTCTCCAGTTTTTTTTTTTTTTTTTTTTTTTTTCTTTTTTGTGACTCACGTATACATATATCCAAGTTTCTTTATAACAAGATCTCGCCAATTTTTCGCAGCCACGCTGTATCTTTGTTTCGTTCTGGCACTGTGTCCGCCGAGATTACTCATTTTTCACAGTTATGGAAAGCGACGTCGTAAATCTTGCGCTCCGCATTAACGTCGAATGAATTTTAATTAAAAAGTGAAATTTTTATAATCTTATACTTAAATACGTCGTTTTTAATACGGTCATAAAATAATGTATACATAGTTTCATATTTATAAACAGTATTTTTTTTTTTTTTTTTTTTTTTTCATTAAAACGAGGGGTGATAAATTTATCCAAACAATGACGTCACTGTAAAATTAACCGCCGTCAATTTAAATCCATTTAAGACAAGGTATTATTTAATTCTTAAATATAAAATAATGTATACGTTTATAATTTTATTAATATGTCATATATAATGATGGCATTCATTTTTTTTGAATGAATAGTGTTATAAGTATTGCTTTTTAATCTACGAAAATATTTAGATTCTTATTAATTAATAAAAATCTTTCCTATTATCGATTTGACAAAATTTTTATGAAAAAAAAAAAAAAAAAAAAAAAAAAAACTATTTCGTATTTTATTTAAAAATTATGAAGTATGTAGATTTAATTTTTAAAATAGATTCTACAAACTCTGAAGAATACAATAAATGTAAAAATTAATAAAAATAATATAAAAATCAATATTTTATTTTTATAAATATAAACAAGCTTATTATAATAAAATACTTGCTTAAATACTTTTATCATATTTTAATTGAAAAAAAAAAAAAGAAAAAAAAAAATTTAATTTTAGTGCATTAAGTATATTCAATTGATAAAAATGACCAAATATAATATTACTCGATACTTGCATCATATTTTGTATGGACTCTGTGTATTACAAACTGTTGATTGGACTGGATAAAAAATTAATAATTAATTTTAAACAAAGGCCTTACGTGTAATTAAAGCATATCCAAGATAATTAATTAAGATAATTCAAGAAAAGATTTATTCTGAAATTGATTTAAGTTCAGAAGTGTAAAAGTTAAAAAGAAAGGAAAAACGAATCGATAGAATAATATTATCAAAAATAAATATTGCATATCATTGCATTTCATAGATATTCTAACGTTTAACGAATAATTAAAAGTCATTGAAGCCCGCAGTACTTAGATTAAAAGGTTAGTTTCATCGCGTAATTTAACTAAAGATTTAAACGCGAGTTTAAATTGAGTGTCGGACTCGTGCATATATATATATATATGTATATATGTATATATATATTGGATCTCAACGTTACGAAAACGAATAAATCAAACATACACTGATTAAGGCTTGCTATCGCTCGTACACATTTATTCATTATATGCACGTATGTATACGCATATGCATTCGCTTAAAAAATTGTGAAAACAATATGCACACAGCCTCACGCTTATCTTTTAAAATGCTTGATTTATGAACGCGTACACGAATTATTATCTCATAAGTATTTTTTTTTTTTTTTTTCATTTTTCGTTTTTTATTAATAAACTGGAACCTTGAAGTTTAACTAGACATTTCTATTGTTAAACATCGATGAATAATTAATTTTTTTTAATTAATTTAATGACATATATTAAACGTCGATATGTAATGAGAGAAGACAGAGATTAATAAGTGCGGAGTTGCATTAAACTTTCGGTTTTAGAAAGGCACCAAATTTCTTATCGGCAATGTGTTCGTTGGTATTTATACATTTCTATCGTTATTGCTTTAATGGTGGTTAATTTTGATAGTTTATTTAGCGGTTGAGTTAAAAACTTATTCTTATATAAAAAGAGAGCGAGAGAGAGAGAGAGAGAGAGAAATTAGCGATTCGCAGAATTTTCAAGTAGTATACGCGATATGTAGTAAGACGTTAATCGATAGCAATATATTTCGTCCCACGATATCAGATTTCTTCGCTTGATTTTTCACGTAATTTGTTTTTTTTTTTTTTTTTGTCTTTAAATAGTCGAGTAAATTCAAAAGTTTTTGGGAAAAATTCTCGGTACAGTTAATAGAATCTCTAATAACAGGAGTACCTATAAATAAAGGTACAAGACAGAGACTTTGTACATAAAACAAAGATTTACAGTACATAACTTAACTCTAGATGTAATAACGTACACCTTTTACGTCACCTCTCTTTCTTTCTCTCACTCTCTCTCTCTCTCTCTCTCTTTATGACCTAACTGTGACACATACACGTTACATATACACGAGTGTATCACCTCGACATAATCTTATTCACCGAAAGAGCCTTTCATCGTTCCAAATTTATCGCGACTCACACACGATGACAAAATAGACAAACCTTCGAACGAAAACTACCTCTCGATTAACATAAAAAAATTAAAAAAAAATCAAAAAAAAAAAAAAAAACCATTTCGCGCTTTTGTAAGCTCGCAAATAATCAGCCATAATTTTCACTCAACTTTCAATAAGAAACTGCCGGCGATTTTATCACAACGGCGCGCGAAAGCAATAGTCGTAGCGACTCCGATAGCGTTACACAAGAGGAATCGGGGATTCCCCGTCTATTCGAATCGCTTTAAGGAGATTCACGTAAGCGAGATAGAGAGAGAGAGAGAGAGAGCGAGTGTCGAACGGCTTCCTTCCTTTTTTTTTTCGATGTTCTCTTTCCTTCTCCCACGCGACGATGAATTCTAAAGCGGAATTCTTAAGGTTATTGGCTTTATGGTTTAGCTCTCGCGGTCTATTCGCCGTATATAAAAGAAAAAGAGAGACCGCGAGGCTCGCTCGCGTCATCCGCACGATAATTTGAGGAAAGTTAAAGAATTTCCGCCGTACCGTCGATTATTCGCGCTCGAAGGAATTGCTGTTTTTAGTTTTTGTTGACTTTTTCTCGGTTGCTTTTAATTCGTTTGGTTTGTCTATTGTTAAATTAAATTGATAATTTCGTTTCTTTTATTCGTTTTCTTTTTTTGTTCCGGTTTGTAGAATTATCTTTGAAATTTAAAGCTTGTAAATTGATTTTCATAAGGCATAATTTTAAGATTAACGGTGCGTAATAAAATATTTTACCGAATTAGGAATAAGATTAAAGAAATGAATTATAATCATTGTTCGAAAAAATTATTACTTTAATATTTAAGATAAGTTTCTGCTTAATACAGCTACTAAAAGATCAAATTATTAAATCAAATCGAACACAAAAAGTAAATTCAAGAAATTGTCTTTTTAACGTTTTATTCAAAAATATTTTATTGGGATTGATTTAAAATTTTTTTTTATCGTTAATAAGATATATCTTAAGAAAATAATTATAGAAGAATGATTATTTAAAAATAAAATTTTATTTTACTTAAACGCGAAAAGTGTTTTACTTAAATAAATTATACAAGACACAAATTTTACAATAATATTATCAAAAATATCGCACTATAATAAAATATAATATATCGTTATAAGTTTGTCAAATTCAACATTAATTACAGTTATTTTCCAGCTACTTAATCTACGTTTAAAATATTATTAAATGTAAAATGTTAAACGTAATATAATATATTAAACGTAAAATGTAATTTCAACGGTTTTATATTAAAAGTAATACCTTATATACATTTCGTTACTTATAAACGCGCATTTTAATTAATCGCGAACTCGTAAAAAGCATAAACCTCAAACAACAATGAGCTTCGAGTTGAAAAATAAAAAAAAAAAAAAAAAAAAGAAAAGTACTTCTCGATCCTAAACAAGAAAAGTATATCGGCGTTGAGCTCATTTTAAATAAACGTATATACAAACACACACACACATACACACACACCGTAGTATTTCGAAATCATCGCACGCGCGAACATTCAAATTTCGCTATATCGCGATTTTGAGATAAAGTAGGTGTTTTATCGGCTCCGAACTTTTGCAATCGACCTCGAAATAAGCCCGCGAACTAACAAACGCACACGTTGCACAAGTACATATATATATATATATATAAAGCACATACATACGAATTCTCGACGATATACACATAGACGCGCGAGCGCGCGCGGGCACGTATATAAAAATACATTTAGCCAATAATCATTAATCTAATTGCGCGAGTTGCGCGGTGCCCAGAATGTGAAAGGGCCCATATATACCGCGTAACAAAAAGGGCCAATGGGATTAGACGCGCATGAGCGCGAGCCGGCCTTTTTATATCGCTCTCTTTTTATCGAGCCGTGCGCGGTAATATGAACGAGAAAGAGAGAGAAAGAGAGAGAGAGAGAGACAGTGGCAGCGGCCAACCGATCGGACGCAACAATTCGATTAGCGCGTTGTGATAAGAGAGGAAAAGCACCTCGAAGGCGTGGCAAGGTGAGCTGCTCGTAATATATATATATATATATATATATATACGCAATGTATACTTTCTCAAGGAGTTATGTATATATGTATATACTGGTCAAAGGGATTGTTTCTACGAGTTTTAATTTCTTTCTTTTTTATCTCCTTTTATTATTCATTTTCATTCGTTGAAGTTGTAAACGCTTATGCTCTTTCGCGACCCCGACGCGTATATTTAACGTTCCGTTGTACCACACTTTGTTGTCGTCACCTGGACTCATATCGAAAGTATACGAGCGAATTGCACGTTTGACTTTGAGTATGGGTGCGCGTGTGTGTGTGTGTGTGTGTGTGAGTGAGTTTGCAAATGGAAAATCAAAATATATGTATATGTGCACACGTGTTTTTCATCGTAATGATTGCAACAAACAAAACTTGGGCAGTATAAGATATTATTACATTGCAGTTGTATAATTCGGCTTGACTTATTCTCTTGTTCTCAAACGATCGTTGATTAACTTTTAAACACAGCCGTTGTAATTAATGATTTTGTGCTTGTAATGCCGTTTCAGTTCTTGTTGAATATTTAACGAAATTCACGTTATTTATTAAGCTTCTGATAGATCAGAATTCATGCAAACGCAAATTTCGTAACTTGAAACGATGGAAATGTTTATTTACGTTTCAATTGCTCTAAGGCAGACAAACTTCGGCAATATAACTTGGATAAAGTTGTAGTAAATTTAACGGTCTTATCATTTTATTAATGAATTTGCGTTTTAAAATAAACCTGTTGGGCTATCAATAACGTTACACGTTTGGTATTATACAGCAATTTTGACGTTTCGCTAATTTATTTAAATAAGAAATTTCTTAAATATGCGCAATTGTTATAGCGCAGGAGCTATTAAATTTATCGTCAGATTATTTCAATTGTAAAAAAGAATTCAAATTATTTTTAGAAAGAAATTTTTTAAAATGATTTAAAAGTTAAATAAGATTTTAAATTAAAGATATATATATATTATTTCCGATTCAATCGACAGCCGTCATGATTCAAATAGTCGTGTGGAAATAAAAAAAATAATCGTTTCTTTCTAAATTTCATTATCAATTGTGACAAATTTTAATGTTTTATTTTTAATCTATCAGTTTACGTTGATAAAAATTCATTGGCTTTAAAACGATCTTTTTTATTAACGAATTTAAATTAAATTTTCATACGAATTTTTTATTTATGTTTAGCTAAAGATTTAATATTTTTTATACAAGTACGGATAAAAATATTTACGGATGTTTTTCATTTTGAATATTTTATTTGTCTTAAAACTATTTCATTTTTAACAACGTTTATAAATTAATATATTTTGTGTTAATCCAGTAATACTATAAAAACGTTTATTAAATGGAAACATCAATTTATTAGCAATATAATTTATTAAGTGTTCGTCAAACGATGAAAACAAAAAAAAAAAAAAAAAAAATAAAATTTACAGCGCACCGTAAAATTTTTCCACACTACAAAAATGCTAATCCCCAATGAGTAATCAAAGACGTTTCATCGAATAGATTTAATTATCGATTGCATACGTGATGGAATAGGTGATATTGCGAATGCAATACTTCGTAAAATCTGTCTGCTTCACACTTCTTCATTGATTATTTATTCGAATCAATTATGCAGAGTTAATTAAACGAAATTAATTTTTAATGAAAGATTTTCAAATTCATAAGCTACTATATAATTTTAATAAAATATTTTTCTATGATTTCTAAAACTTAAGAAAAATTTTAAATAGATATTAAATATCAAGTGTTTTAGGACGTATTTAATTCAGTTACATAAATGAATTTGAATTCAGCAAAGTAAAGTATCACGTTGCATATATTTTGCATTCGATTTTCGAAACGTTATCGCTAATTTTTCTTTAATCGATTCAATTGATTTCAAATATCAGATAATACAATAGTACCAGGAAATTGTTACAAAACTATTAAAACGCATGCAATTATTTATAGATCTTACATTCATACATTTCCTTTTAGTATATTTATGCGCCGTAAAACCATCAATTACCCGATGCTACTCGAGCAGTCTGTATACAAACCTCGCTTCGATGCAGTTTACCGAGTTTAAAGCGACACAGCGAGCGTTCGAACGCATAAACCGGCAAAATTGAATGAGAAACAGAAGCATAAAAGATAAAGGGAAAAAAAAGAATTTTTAAAAACGGAAAAACCAGCGATAAATATTAAACGTCGCACAAAAGTCCATTCATAAATTCGCGCGTATACGTAATATATATGTGCGCGCGTGCGCACGCGTGCATGTGTGTGCGTGTGTGCGTGCGTGCGCGTGCGTGTGGGTGCGTGTGTGTGTTGTATGTGTGTGGACTCGTTCACGAGCGCGCGCGAATTCAAAACCAAACGTCAACAGGTAACTATGCATAATGCGCACGGGCGTTTCTCCGGCTATTTACGACGAACCGATTGGAATAATCGTCCATTATAATTAGAATAAATCAGGACTATGTTATACGAACGATGAATCGTCTTGGTGCTTGTATATGTACAGAAAGCAAGGACGCGTAAAAACGTGTGAGTTTTTTATCGCGATTTATCGCTATGACGTATTGCGTCTCACCGGTGCGTCGTGTGTTACATGAACGTACGTTTCTGCCACACTTGTTGCTCGTCGCGTTTACCTCGGCTCATTTTAATATACGCATCTAGCGAGCTTTTGTACGATTTACCGGTAAATTCGTAGACGCTGTGGTGCTTCTGCGTCAAGATGAAAGAGTCGCCTTTCGGCGATTTAGTGCTAACGCGTTACTCGTATAAATTTTGTTTCAACAGGGAAGTTTAATTTTTTTTAATGTTTGGTTAATAAAAAAATATACAAATCTAAAAAGCTTATTGTAAAATCTAGACACATTTTGAAGTTGTATATAAATACAATGATTAACAAGTCGTGAGCTTTAAAGAAAAAAAAAAAAAAAATTACATAATACATCCGATTAGTGAAATTCGAAAAGTAAAAAAAAAAGTAATTCCACTACGCGGTTATACTTTTTACGAAGCTTTAAAATATGAAATATAGTTAATGCATTAACGGTAGAATATAAATTGAAATCCAAAAACATACTTCGCTTTAATGTATGCAAAGGTCGGCACAACTAACGTACATAAGCAATATTAAAAAAAAAAAATATTCGCGCAACATCGTCGAACTTTCACCTTCTCTTAATCCTGTATTTATACGTGTATATATACATATGTACGATGATATGTACAGCGTACGTTGAATAATTTCTCTTTCTGCAGCGTCTCTTTCTCTCTCTTTCTTTATCTCTTTGCGCGCATTCGAAAAAGGTCGTTTTGATGTAAGTGCGCGCTTCAAAAGTATTAGACTATTATGCCACGGGGATGGATCTCCTCATCGAAGTGTAATTTAATTCACTCTCTCTCTCTCTCTCTCTCTCTCTCTCTTTACCTCTCTACGCCGTTGCGATTTTACATCTACGAACGTTAGATGAAAAATATTGACCTCGTTATATTCGAAAGGATTGGAATGTATATGCAGTCGCGTATAGACGTAAATGGCGTATGGATTTGGTAGAAAAAACGAAAATTGGAATCTTTTGATGAGTAATAGTTTACTCTTGGGTCTTGTGTGGTTATGTAAATAAATGATGACTAGAAGATTTTTGATGGTTAAATTTTAAATTATTGTCATAATACATACAAATGAATAAGTATTAAATATCAGCAAAACGATTAATTAGGTTTTTTAATTTATTGTAATGCTTTCGCGCATTATTATAATAAAACTTTACAGCACAGAGTTATTTTTAAACTTTTGTGTCGCATCATTTATTTTTATGTAAATGAAATATTGATAAACATTATATAAACTTTGGTAATGAAAGCATTCGAGTGATTTAGTTTTTACAGAACTTTTGAACAATATCATAATGTTTTTTTTTAAAGTTTAGATAAATTTTTAATTCACCTTTTAACGCGTTATCAAAATATTTCGACAATATAAAAATATTATTTATTCCTTTTTTTCTAGATTTACAATAATCTACAAACTTGGTAAAATTTAAATAGTAGAATTTTCCAAAATATGTATCGATACACTTGAATAATAGGCACTTCCTGAAATGAAAAACGCACACGTTATTTACTTAAAAACACGCACACGACGAGCTTACAACTATAACAACATAAAGCGCAGGCATAAAGATCGCTTGCGCGCAACACTCGTCATCCGAAACGAGGATAAAATGAGAGCGTCCTCTTCGTCGAACAACGCGATTGTTGTCGAATGGGAGCGAGTCGTTCGTTCGCGCGCGCGTCACGCGAGCTTTTACAACGGGCAAAGCGTCGAACTCGAGAGAGCGAATCTAAAGCGAGGCATTTATCGTAGATCAGCCCGCGGCTTTTCCATCGCGCGGCTTCTTTGGTACTTTTCATGCGCTCGCGCGCGCGCGCTCGTATCTTTCGGCATCCTTGCGATCATCTTGCACGACGTAATTATTAACGTCGCGGTTTCCCTCTTGTGTATGTGTGTGTGTGTGTGTGTGTGTGTGTGTATACGTTACGCTCGATCGTATGCGACAAAAGCGCGCGGACGCGTTATTCGCTCGAGCGAACGTCTTCGAGGAAAGTGCGTCGAATTTATGATATCGGATAGCATTGTACTGAGATTTAAGTTAAGGATACAACGAGGTTATGCGATTTTAAATGTGAAGTAATTTATATTAACGAGTGCGTAAATTTCGAATATACTCTTGATGCTCGGATTGTTAAAGTAAAAGACGGCTTGATATAGAAATTTTACATTTTACGATAAAAATAAGGAATTGCTTATGAATTCTAAATTTTAAGTGGATAAAAATAAAAAAATTCTCGACTATTTGGAAAAACGAATAAATAGTACGACCATAATTTTTTTTTGAATTTTTTATACAATGCATTCATAATAACCGTCATGTATAAATTTTAACAAACCACGTATCTATGCGTTTAAAATACCCTATCAAAAAAAAAAAAAAAAAAAAAAAATTTTAACATTTCCTGAAGTGTTACTAATTAAACTGTCAAACTTAAGATTGTATTATAAAATAATTGATTATTTTATGATAAATTGCGGACAAGTTAAAACAATTTGGCAAAAAAATGTTAAAAAGAAATAATACAATATATTATAATTATCATATGAAACAAAAACAACAAAGCCAACATTGAATTTATCATCGTATAATGATTGATTTAATCTAATTTAAATTCGAAAAGTTACCAAGATCCATTTATTATTAGTATCGCCAAAGTCAAAAGAATTAATTTTCTTTCTCTTGCAAGGTCGGCTTAAAGTGACTCATATAGCTTAAAGGGAATCAAAACTGTTTTGCTGATAATATGTAAAACTAATTCTTAGTTATAGATCGAAATGACAAATTGTCTTTGATAAATTACGATATTTGTGCAGTCGTAAGAACTTAAAAATATGAATGACAACGATTAAGAACGTTTGTAAATTCGAGACGCGATACTTTTCTTCTTCATTTCATTCGTGGTGCTGCTAAATATTTGTATTTAAATTTAACTTTATACAAAATTATTATTTTATATAATAATGGTGACATAATAAAATTTTTAAATGAATTTAATTTTTTTAGATTAATTAAATGAATTTAAATATATTAGCCAGTTTTTTTTTTTTTTTTCACGTATGTTCATAAAATTAGACACGATTATCGATTTTTGACGATAATCATACTATTTATTGTTTTATGCACACCGATAATTTTTTGAAAATTTTTCAAAGCGATAACTTTAATGAAATTAACCGCAAAGCTTAAAAGGTTATGTAAGACCAGTTTATACGATTATTGGAGAAACCGAATAGATTCATCCATTGCTACTTACTCAATTATTTCAACTTACGCGTGTACTTTCTCTTATTCGACGCGGATGTTTTTATTGTGGATATAAATTTAAAATTCAAGAAATAAAAATACGTAATCTAATTAAGCAGTAATAATTTAAATTTTTTAATTTTTGCACCGTATGGACGTTATTTTATCAAACCTCCGGAGATTCGATTGCACGAATTTTTTTTTTTTTTTTTTTTTTTTTTACGCGTGTATAAGTAAACGGACACGTAATTAACCAGTATTACACAACGGATATACTGTCTTCATTAAGCCATAAATGAATTTTTCACGTTTAATATTAGCCGTTTGGTAATATTTACTGGAACTACTGTCCGCGTCATGAAATGCGGAAAAATACTCGTAGAGATCGTAATTTTCTTTAACTTTATATATTACGCTTTTTACAACTTTTTTTTTTTGCTGATAACAGTCGATAAAATTATAATTGGTTACAATTATTTTGCATAAAAAAAAAAAAAATCGTTGTGAGATTTTCTAGTAATCGATTGATTTAAAATTTATTATTGCTATGCAAAAATAACGTAATAATCTTACAGGTCTGTTATCTAAAACTTTTGGTATAACATGCAGTTGATTATACAAAAAAAAAAAAAAAAAAGAAAAAAACAATTGCTATTCATTAATGCTTTATTCTTAATCAAATTGATTAAATTTATTCTTTCTATTTATTCAACTCATACATAATTGCAATAGCAAAGATGCCTATCTCAACTTTACCTTTAATTTTTCTTCATTTTCTTTAACAATTCGATATTTTTATATTTTTATATAATTTATATTCTAATTAAAAAAATAATTAAAATTAAATTGTAGTTAAGTAGAAATCGTACAAGATTTCTGACAAAATTGAATAACTTTCATAACAATTTAAAGTCCAAACAAAGAAAAAATTAGCGTTTCTTTTTCACAATACTCGTATAAAAATTATAAATATTCAAATCAAACTTTTAAGAACGTTTCTAAAACTTTTTTTCTTTCTAAACGAACGTATCGTTTAGACGTCGAGCAACACTTTTCCCATTTCTACACCAGAGAATCAAAGAAAAAAGAAAATAAAGAAGTAATATCAAGAGGGTTAAATCTTCCGTACAGCGTCGAGCGAAGTAGAAATCCGTCTTCTTCCTCATCGGGCAGCCTTACTTATACATATTATATATATATATATATATGCACATTCCCCGGTCCTCGCGATGTGGAAACCGAGCAAGACAAATGCACGCGGCCGGCCACGATAGCGTAAATAGTAACATAATACCGCATAATGGGAGCACATAATGCCACACACCGTTGCTATGCGCACATGCATATATATATATATATATATATATATATATATATATATATATATGTGTGTGTGTATGTATATACCGAGAGAGTTACGATCGGCGCCTTTTGTCCGCGCCGGAGCGCCAACGTTTATGCAGCTACGCGCGTGTATACGTGCGCGTGTGCATGTGCGCGAAGCACTCGCGTTTATTAAACGTTTTAACATCGCGGGGATTGTAAGCGCGTGGGGCGCGCGTGCATCATTGTGTCTTTGCCTCAGGCGAGAGAATCGCGGCGCGCTCTCTTCGAGGTGTCTGCTCCGTGGTGAACCTTTGAATCTCGAGTGTACAGCTGGAATATAAATTGCGTGAAATTTTATGAGATTTTTTAATGGGTTGGAAAAGTAATTGGAGTATGGGTTTTGTGGGAGGAGACGCTGTTTTTCTATTGTTTTTTTTTTTTTTTGTTTTTTTCGTTTTTTTTTTTTTCTAATTTTTACTTTTTATTCGTTGTTACAATGGATGAATAGAAAGTTTAAAAATAAAAGATATTTAAAAATTCATGTATGAATATGCGAAAGTTTGAGCTCGTTTTGCGTAATTGCAAGTATATTATGCGAACGATAAAAAAAAAAAATAAATAAATAAATAAATCGCCGTTCATTGTTTGAAAAAAATAAAAATATTTCTTTTAGTTTTAAATTACCCAATTTTGCAGTGAATAAATATGAAAAAATGAAAAGTAAGAAAAAATAAAACTAATTCACAAACTAACATTTTTTACGAAACAAACTCATTATTTACGCTCGGTCATACGAAAAATCATTTTTAACTCTTAGACTCAACGAACGCGCGAAAAATAATAAAAATTAAACTAAACAACGTACTGTTAACGATCGCTCGAGCTTGAATCTCACGCGCGTATATATAAAAGTCGTACAAAGTTTAGCGTGCATTAATTACACGCGCAATATATTTTCCTTAATTAATTGTATCTATATATATATATACATATAGATTTCAGCCAACTAGTTCGCCGACCGCAGCTTTTATTTCCCGTGGCTAACGAGAAAACGTATATATAACTCGAATGATCTTATTGCCATTTCGATGCTCTTCAATTCCGTCTTCTTCAAAATCTTCAACAACGGCGGCGCGATATATAATTGCGATAAAAAAAGTTACTTTATAGTAAAAAAAAAAAAACAAAAAAAAAAAAAAAAAAACAAAAAAAATAAAAAAATAAAAGGGAGGAATGAAAGAATGAATTTAATGGATTAAATAAATTGCTCGCTCGTCAAGCGCGTTTATAACATTTTACGCCAATTAAAATCGGCGCGCAAACGAGGTGAGCGAGTTAAGACACGCGCTGACCGGTAAGTATCGCGAAGACCTATTTTTTTTCTTACTTAACCGTAGACGAGCAAATTTCTTACGCTAAAACGAATATATAATATAACAAATGCTCGTTTGTTTAACACTTTTCCGTCGTTGACGTAAAAAATTGGCAAATTAATTTCTCTTTTTCATTTTTCTTTTTTTTATTTATTTATTATTTTTTCTTTTTTTTTTTTTTTTAATGCTGTTAATGTTTAAATTAAAATTAAATTTAACGATCTCGTAACTGTATATACCGCGTAATTTATTATTATTATTATTTTTAATGCTTTTATAAATTCAGCGCATTAATTTAATTACATTTTATTCGGTCGCAATTTAATAAATTGTGTTTTAATTTAATTTCAATTAAATTTTTTCCCGATATGTCGGTTTTAAGAATTTTTAATTTTTCATTGCAAGTAAGTACAGTAATAGTCGAGGAGCTAGATTTACTATAAGTTAAAATAGTCGATATTATTTTTTTTCATTTTTATAATTCCATCTCACAAAAAACTTTCATCGAACTTTATTAACAATAATAAACATTGAAAATCTTTACTACAATTTTTTTATTATTATAAAGCTAAATACCGAATTGTTTAAAACTTACTATTTTAAAAACTTAAACGTTTCAATTAATAACTTAACGTCCAATTGGATAGCGTTTTTTTTTAAATTGAAGTCGTCCACCAGTCAGATACTCGTGCAAACTTAAGTATATATTGTAAAAATAAGAGCTTAATTATAAGATTCCTCATCGTGCATAACATCATAAAATTATTCGCTGTTTTCGTACACTTTTCACTTAAACACTTTCGTAAAAACGAGATCTTTCGGTGCGGCTGCAATGTGGATCTAAAAGCGCGAGCGCGTGGAACGCGTTGACGGGATATCTGATTTGTATTCGGCAAGGGATTTGAGATTTTCTTCGGTCGTTGGGCGGTAGTTTAAAGGCAATTACAAACGTTGCTCCTTCTTTTTTTTTTTCTCAATGCGATATATGTAATTTGCCATTTTTAAACTATCGATTGATGTAAATTTTTACTTTTTGGCTTAGTGAATGAGCGAAATGTAATTAATTTGTATGGTGCAATTATTGTAAACTTGTTAAACCTGTAAATTTGATTTGCGTTTACTATATTTATTTATAACAATTTTTATTGATAAATAAATGTTTAATTAAAAAAATTAATATTATATATTTTGAGTTACAAGATATATATTTTATAATTATTCATTTTAATAACTCCTTAAGATCTATATCAACACATTAATTCATTTCGAAAATTGAATTGAAATAATTAACGAATAATTTCAAGTTGCAAATCAAGTAAAATTTAATAAAATTTGTAAAATAAATGAATAAAGTTTTACTTGTTATCGTACAAATTTCAAAGTTCATTTCACACAACATAATCTTGCTATATTATTTGATTTTATTCAAATATTACGTTTCTTGCTTAGAAAAATTAAGCAACACATTATAACTTCAAATTACAAATAAGTTTTTTTTTTCAATATACCATATATATTGGTATATATATATATATATATATATATATGCGATATCAAACTTTCATTTAATAACAGTTATTAAAGGCCTCTATTCAAGCTTAAATAACTATTCTTTAAAAGTTGCGCAGCTCATCATTGTACTTTAATACAACTTATATTGTATGTATAATAAACTACACAACAATATATAGTCCAGCTGCCGCAGAACAAACGGTAATTTAATAGGAAATTCTGTTAAATTTCTCCTCTCGTCACCCAGCAACAACAGCAACAACATTATATACGTAGAATAATCTCTTTGAGTACAACGTGCGTTACGTACGCGTATAGTAACATATATATAGCTATTCTCATCTACGTAAATTTACACCGAATGATTAAGGCAGGAGGTACAAGTGATACGATATATACACGTGGTCGAATGAAATGCTTAGATGCATACGTATACATGTACCACCTAAATAGAGTATACTCGTATAAACGGTAATTACGCGTAGACATGAGTCAGAGAGAGAGAGAGAGAGAGAGAGAGAGAGAGAGAGATAATCATTATACACGTGTATATATATGCTTTAAAACGATCGATCGATTGGCTGTGCGGCTATTAGCACTGATAAGACCGAGCCACCCGTAATTTTCAAAGTGACGAAACCCTTCTAAATTATTGTTCTATCTAGCAACTCTCTCTCTTTATTTCTCTCTTTCTCTCGAAATAAGATTACACGTTATTTTTCTCGTTATTGGTTATGGAAAACGTTTGCATGCATATAAGTGGCTGGTATCGATGATTAGGGAAGGAAAAGAAAAATTACAGAAATACGCCGCTTTGTTCGCCTTTAATTAGGAAAAACGATTGTTGCCGATTTATGCGTGTATGTGTGTGTGTGTGTGTGTGTATGCGTATCTGCTTTTCATTTGCGTCACTTTGATCGGTACTTTCATAACAAGGTCAATAAATATGGGTTATGGGCTTGGGTTTTAAAGGAGTGTAGAAATCTATTCACGTGTACATACATATATATATATATATATATATATATATATATATATATACGAGTACGTATGTATAGAAATAGCTTTAACTTTAGTGACTCTATTGAGGGATAATTCAGAAAGTTAATGCTAAATGTCAGTGTTCTCTGAGGCAAATGAACGTACTTTCTATGGAATGATTTTTTAATTTTAAGGAATTCGACATTTTAGTTTACGTTATTATTTATTAAAATATTTATGTATTGTAGAAAAGTAGCGCCAAAAAATAATTTTTACATTAAACAATATTTTTTTTTACTTTGCATGTATTAATAAAATTAAAATTGTATTAATATAAGTAGTATTTAAATCCAAACCAAATTCATGTTTTATAGTCGTATACCTATACGTCTTTTTTGTTGATAACAAACTCACTAAAGTGTCAATGTCAACTTTTACATATTAATAGTTTTATTACTGCTAAAAAAAACTTATTTTATTTTATAATGCATAAAAAAAGACTGTTTTATTTTTCATTCAAGTAAAAATATAAATAGAAAAAGAAATTTTATACTTTTATCGTTGATAAAGTATATTTAAAAATAAATCAATATTTCCCTAATTTATATCATAATTTAATACTTATGCATTTTGTTATCTTTTGTAACAAAGTTCGTATCGATGTCCAAATTTGAAGATTTATATCTTTAATGATGTTACTATCATTATTTCATTTAATTAAACAAATTAATAGATGTCTGTCGGCCAAAAATAATGACGAAAAATCTGATGTCAATAAATTTAATGATTTTTCGATCTACTGGATTAATAAATAGCAGATATTTGTCTCAAATTTATTTAACAAATTTAATGTAAACCAATTGCATGACACACACATATATATAATATTTGTACTAAAGCAAATTCATTTCTGCTTATAAAAAAAAAAAGTAATAAAATAAGTTATCAATTTTACCATTTAACGATTTAATTTATGGATTCAATATTTTATTAAATTTTGTTCCTCAACCAACAACTTATATTATAAATACTTATATTATGAATATTATAAATAAAAACTTAAAATCTCAAATCGTCCCATCATTAAATTCGAGGCAAAGCCCGTATTTTTTTTTTTTTTTCTTCATAAACAAAGCCGATCGCAAGGTCCTTCGCAAGAACTCGATCGAGCCTTTGTCGCCGTTCCCTTTGTACGAGAGCTTCCTCTCTCTTTCTCTTTCTCTAGGCGATAACTCGCGCGCGTTTGCATAATCGAACGATTCAATTCGCGTATACTCTCTTGTATATACATATACATTCTCAATTCTTTAAGCCAGCCCCTTGTGTGCACATCGTACTTACAGTCGTTGCATCATTTATTTTATTTTTCTTTTTTTGTTTTGTTACTGCTCTTTTTTACTTGTTCCCTTGCGTTCTTTTATCCTTCATCTTTCGATGATTGTTTATTGATTCTGCTGAATCGTTGCGTTATAAATATATATTTTTTATTTATAATATTTGCTATTATTAAGATTCTTTAAATTTCTCAAATTACTTTATTCATTGTGGAATTAAACGTTATATTAATAAATGAAACGAATAAATTAATCAATTTTATTTATTTTAAAGACTAAACGTTAATTTTTTTTAAAGACGAAGATCGGCATAATAGACAAGCTTTATAATTATTTTAAAACTTTATCGTATATAGACTGTCTTATTATTTTTTATCCGTTATTTTTAATTAAATATTGTTATCTTTTTAAGATTAAAATCTTAAAATATATTATTTTATAATCGTCATTCGCTTTTCTTAATAAAGTGCTGATTTAGCATTTTATGAGTTTATCGTTAACAATATTACGAAAGATTGCAGGGATTAAAAATTTTTAGATACTTTAAATATTGTTTATAATATAAATTTTAGTAATCAACAAATCAATTCCAAAAATTTTATATTTATTGATATCTTTTTTTAACTTATATCAAATTTAAATATGTGAATGAAAGCGCTTTCTTATTTTTAAATTTTACTATTATTAACACAAGGAAAAATTATTCAAAAGACTATTTTAAACAATCTTTTTTTACTTATATCTTTTACTCTCTATCTTTTCTTTACATTCTACTAATTCTTTTTCATTCTCTCGTTCTTACATTATCAATCTCTTCTCTTTTAACCGAGAGTCGTACTTTCTTTCATGATTTTTTTTTTTTTTTGGTACGTCACCTAGAGATACAGCGAATACAGCTACAGTCGAGGGTGACAACAATGCGAGCCGCTCGCGCGAATTTGTCGTCCGGAGGCCCATTGTCTTTTGGGAAAAATTCGTAATCGCTCTCTGTGAACGTATTCACGCCTTGCCGCCTGCTTAACATTTCTCCAGCTTCTTTTTTTCCACTTTTTTTTTCATTCTTTGTTGAAATTTAATTTCCGATGAATACATTTTTCTTTCCTTTTTCTTTTTATTATGGTTTAACTATTTAAGCGAGTGTTTTTAAAGTCTTAAAATACTTTTTTTTTATTGCATACCTAAAGTACTTAAAATCAATTGTATTACCACAATATAAATAATTTTAAAAAAAGTTTAATAAAAAATTATGTACAATAATAATTGAAAATAATAATCACGGAAAAAATTAAAAAGATTATATACTTTTTTTTTTTTTTTATTTAATTAATTTTACTTATTTTCATACATTTTTTACAATCAAATGAAAAATTATCGATGCTAATTATTTGATCGAAAACAATTTCCACGGGCACAAATAATATATAACAAATTAATCAATCGAGAAAACAACACAAATTCACATATATATATACGAAATCATAAGCTCTCTTATCGCATAGTAGGCGTGTAATTTTCCGTCTTCCTCGGGCAACGCCGTAACATTACAAGAATGACAAGAGCGGCAGCCTACACATAATCTTAAAATCAAGATCACGATATTAATCCATTTCACCTTTCTCTTTGATTTCTTTTTACTACACATATATATATATACATATATATATATATATATATATATATATATATATATATATATATATATATATATATATATCTCGATAAGACGAATCTATCGTTATGCATATAAGCGAAATAAAGTAATCTACGATTCTTTTCTTTTTCTTTTGTTTTTTGTTTTTTTTTTTTTTTTCAACGATCGACAAGACAAGAATGCTGTTGAAAAATCGTGATAAAATGCTTCTCCTCTTTCAGTTATTGTGAATAAACCGCTACATTGGAGTTTATCGTTTTGTGAACAAGGAGAAAGTAACTCGCTCTTGTATCTGAATTGATAATCTGCGAGATGAAGATTTTTTTTTTTTTTTTTTTTTTTTTTTTTGTAAAAAATTTTTGTGAATATTCTATTTATCGATTGTTGTTTAATTTAAAAGAATTTTTTATTTTTAGCACGCGTAAGCGTTATTATTGCGCATGAATAATAATTTTATCTGAAAATAAGAATATTTATATCAATAATCTCTCTGAATAATCGGACTCGAATATTTAAATGCCTTTCACATTTTTATAAAATATATTCGAATTATGAATTTTAATCAAACAATTAAAAATACGAGTAATAAGATACATTTGAAGTAAAGTCAATTAAAGTTTGTTTATTGTAATTAATTATGCAAGCAGTTATTTTTTAAATTCATGTGTGCGTTTTTTTAAATTCGATAGCAATGTAAGCTTTAATAAGTATAATAATTCACCGATAGAACTTAAAGTGTTTATATGCTCTTTAGATATCATTTTAATTCGTAAACATAAATAAAATATTTAAGATTAAAACCATTTAATCCAACTTTCTCTTCATAATTATGAATCTGTTTGATTATTTATTAATTTCAATTTAATGTTTTATTTCATTTACGGCAAAAATATTATTTTACGTTTGATAAAAACAAATTTTAAGATATCTATTTTGATTTAAAATTATAAAATAATTGTTTCAAATGAAAACCGGATGTAAAAGATATAATTTTTAATGAAATATTTTTTAACAAAATAATTTAATATTTATGAAAAACATAATAAAATTTTTCAATTTTGCAAAATGGCAAAAACCCATAGCGCACGATATATCTAAATTATTAAAAGTGCACATAACGTCCCTATAAAAGCAACGCCATAAGCAACTTGAATCTTAATGCACACATGAATGACTTATTTTAAACTTTCAAGCGTCGTTCGCGACGACGTTAAGTCTACGAACTGGATTGTCGTTTTCTTATCTCGTTCGGCAAATGCATTCCGCTTTCTCTTACTCGTATATAACTTTTCGGCTATAGCGCTGTCCGAACACGTACGTCTTTTTCTACTCCTTTCGATTGCGAGGTACGACGCGCGCGTCGAGGTAAAAATATTTCTTTTGTTAATTCGTTATAAATCGTTGTAAAATTTTTTATAAATCGTTTTATGTACATGTATATATATGTACACATCAAGAGTTTTTATTTAAGTAATGCTTTGAATATGTATACAAATATTAATTTTTTTGCTATTTTGGCATTTTAACGTTTGGCTATTTTGATATTTCGATAAAAAACAAATTGTTATTGTTAGATGAAATTATAATTTTATGCAAATATATCGTATAAATAAACAATAACGATATTTCAATATGTGTTAATAAACAATAACAATATTTCAATATTATTTCATCAAATAAACGCATATGTTATAACGTTTGTGCTATCATCACTTTTCAAATATTCCTTACATTCTCCAATTTTAAGAGTTTTCTTATGCTAATAATTCTTAATTTATACATAACCATCATACCGATTAATCATGTCAGCGTACATCTCAAGGTAATAAAAACGATGATCAAAAAAGCTTTTTGTTTTCAATTTTATCTCGCGGAGTCGTATACCAAGTTATTTCTCTTTTCCTCTCTCTCTCTCTCTATCTCTCTCTCTCTCTCTCTCTCTCGTTCTTATCTTCGATGCAAGCGCGCTTACGGCTTTCGAGTAAACAGCCGAATATAGAGTGGGAAACGGTAAAAGTAGCACCGCGCGCGACCCATTATTTCTTAAGCCCCACCGTGGTAAGGAAGAAGAAAAACAAAGAGAGCCTCGAAGAATGCCACAATCGAAAGTTCGTTTCGTCCGCGTACGTGTACAATTACACACACACACACACATATATATATACCAGAGTTCTTTCTCTCTTCCTCGACTTTTAATTCACCGTAGCGACTTACCTTGAATCTTTCGCCGTTTTTCCCTATCAATTTTTTTTTCTTTTCTTTTTTATTTTGTATTTCTTTTTTTTTTTTGTAGTCTTTCCCTTGTTTTCAGCAAAAGCTGTCGCGATCTTTTGTTCTCGCTCGCGTACTCACGTATAATTGAATTGCGATTTTTTTTTCCTTTCAATCCCGTTTTATCTTCTTTCGAAATACGTGTATTATAATTGTCCTGACTTAATTGATTTACGATTTCCTGTTGGTACTTTAATTCTTTATTTTATTCTCATTTTTCTTCATCTCACTCGAATTTACTTTGCCGCGAGTATTTTTGTAGATTTTTATAAGCTCAGATAAAACGGACGTCATTAAACAAATTTTTACAACGTATACGCGTATAACATCGAGCTTTGTGTACTCAATTGTGTTGTACTCAATTATCTGAAATGAATTCAGAACTACGCTTAAATTTACATAGAATCGTTGAATTCATATTTTATGAACGTAAGAATAATGGCGTCGTTGTAAGCAAGTTTATTGTATTTTATTGATTTAAGAATAATGACATACTTAAAATAACATCTTAAAATAATTAATCAATTCATCGCTGTATCTAAAATTAACATGAAAATAAAATTTTTTGTTTTTTTTTTTTTTGTTCACAACATAAAGGCATCAAAATTAAAATTAAATTTTTTTATTCCAAAAATGTCGTACATAATCAAAATTTTACAGCAAATGTATAACAAAAATAAAGCTTTGATAATATAGAAAGTATAAAAAAAAAAAAAAAAAAAAAAAATGAAAGAAAGGATAAAATGAAAAAGACAAATAATAAAGGAAAAAGCTCGTACGTATAACATAACACATATTTTCTCGTCTGGATACCAAACGGTGTTTATATGATACCTATGACACACATATCCCATCGTGCATCGTCGAGAAGCGAAGTTAACTGGGCGACTCGCTCTCGCACCGGCGCGCGCACTTATAAAATGTTTACGATCACGTCTCTTAACAGCGAGCCGCGTAAAAATCTCATGTATATCCACGCACTTACTCTCTCTCTCTCTATCTCTCTTTCTCTCTCTCTCTCTCTTCGATTCATGACGCATTAAAGAGAGAGAGGGAGAGAGGAAGGTAGGAAGTCGGTAGAATATCGGCCGTATGAAGGAGGAGAGAGAGAGAGAGAGAGAGAGGACCGGGCGATTTGGAAAACCCGACTCGCTCGGCCTTGAAGGCCGTGCGCGCGTCGCCCCTTCCTTCTTCTGCTGAACCGGTGAAAGACGTGCAGCTTTTATACGAAAGAGGAATTGGACTAAGAGAGAGAAAGAGAAACACTGTTCAGGGAAAGGCGGCTGCGGCAACGACTGGTTTCTTTCGCTTACTCATGTAATGACTGACAGCAACGAAAGAGAGAGAGAGAGAGAGAGAGAGAGAGAGGCAAACATTTCACGCGCGTCTGTGCGTACGTACATACGATCAAATGCGAAAATTATGCTAGTGGTTTGTACGTAAGACGTTTCGATGCCTCTGCCCGAGGAATCGCAAGAGTATGTCGAGATGCTTTATTTTACTTGTCGTTGATTTTATAAATCAATCATATCTTACTTAACGATGCAAATGGATTTTTTTTTTTTTTTTTTGTTTTTAGTAGGATGTTGAGAAAAACGATGTACTTGAAATTTAATTATCATTTATAATTTTGTACATTACCGATTTTAGTTTTTTTTTTTTTTTTTTTTTTTGTTTTTTCAATGGAACATTATACATTTTTTTTATATTAATTTCGATACAAAATTTATTAAATATTAAAACTGATCAATTTTTCACTTGCTTAAGAAATTTTTTGTGTCTCTAAATGAATTCTAATAAATTTAAATAATATATTATAAATATTTTGATCAAAAAATAAATGAAAATTGTTAGATACAAGTAATGGATTAAAAGTATAAATTGTAAATAAAATTAATTTCAAAAGCACGCGTTGCGAAAGAAATTTAAACTTAAAAAATATTCTATAAAAAAAAAATATGTATATATATAAAGGAAAACAAAGACTGAATGAATCACCTTTTTAAATTCAAATTAAACGGGGTTTAAAACAAGATTTTTATATTCTTCGACACAAGAGAAAAATTCAACGAATAACGAAAAATTCTTATTTCACTAAAGTCATACTCGTTTCTGCTCTGCCGTTAAGCAAACAAGTACGCGAGCAAACGTTTTTTTAATTTCGTCAAATTCTGCATCGTTTCAAGAAAACTACTTTGTAATTGACTTGGATATACATATATGCGTTTCGCTCGTGAGACGAATAATACAACAATTTTTCGGAAATTCCTCGTGTATCGCACCGAAATGTAATATAACGCGTGTTACATGGAGTAAGAGAACCTCTTTTCATACACGGCGCAATGATATTGCTAACCTTGGGGGACTTATCGCGCGAGAGATTTTATAAATTACCGTCACTACTTGTATTCTTTTTTTTTTCTTTTTTATATCGTACTTTTACTCTCTCTCTCTCTCTCTTTCGCTTACTTGATCACTTAAAATTTATTTCCAGATTTTCGATGCATTTCTTACCCTTTTTTTCTCTCTTCAATAAGTTCTTACTATTGTTCCGGAGAATTATATTCTCATGTATTCGCTTACAACTGTATTAAATTACATTTTTTATCGAATCGAGATCCGATCATATGGTAAAATTACCAAAAAATATAAATATTTCCGTGAAATTGTATCCATCTCGTGTATTTAAATTAAATGAATTAACGATTAAATTATACTTTTACGTACGTACGTTTCTAAAATAAAATTTTCGAGCTAGCTCGAAATAAATAAATTTGCATATTCGAGCAATAAATTTGCAATAGAATCGCTAATGAAACGGTATATTTTTGTGATACGCAACTCTTGGTACGCGGTATCGAAAAATAAACTAAAAAAATCCATACATATGCGCGTATATAAGTTAAAAGAAATATTGCGATTAATACGATTACATTTATCTTACACTTTCCGACAAATAATATGGGTTTTAAATCTTGAAGTTGCAACTGATCGGCATAATAATGATAAGGAAAACGAAGTTTGAAAAATATTTTTTGAAGAAACTTTTAATGTATAAAGAAAGAGAGAGAGAGAGAGAGAGAGAGAGAGAGAGAGAGAGAGAGAGAGAGAGAGTGAGAAAAAGACTTGAAAATTTATTGTTCACCTTGAAGATCATCGGTACTGGAGATGCAATTATCTCGAAATTTACGTGTTCATTTTCCATGCGTCTTTGTCGGACTGTTATATACATTTTAAATAAGATATTTAAAATTTACATGAAACAAGTGTGAATTTCATTTCGAATATTATTAATTTAATTAATTATACACACGCGTATAAACAACATCAAGATTTATAAAATAATTACGTTTGATGTATGTTTGAGTGTCGAATTAACTTTAAAAAAGACAAAGAAAAAGGATAAATGTATTCGACTTTTTATTTTATAAAAAAAAAAACGTATATGAAAATAAATGACAAAGATTTCAACAATATATATTGTATATGTCACATTATTAAAAATTACATTAGAAAATAAATTAGAATAAGCGATTGACTGAAAAAGAAACATAAGTAAATAATTTTAATGTCTTAAAATATTTTACTTACTAATGTTTAGTTCGATTTTCAAAAATTCTAACAAAATTCTAACCTTACCGTATTTATAAATAATATTTCTACTTTGTTACGTTTTTAGTATTTTTTCATCCATAATTAATAAATATAATCGATATCTACATACAATATTAATTTTTAAACAGCTATAAGATTAAATTATAAACCATGAGCTTTAAAGTATTATACGATAATTAAATTTGAATACGAAAAATAAGCCATTTATTTTAAATCGTTTACAAAAATTACAATATAAGAAACGGGCTAGTATCAACGTTGCGTCCATAATGCGAAGAAGAATCAGAGTACCATAAATTGTATTTTCATATATATTAATAATTTAAAAAGCCATTATTTTCCATATCTTATATGCGCGTGTAAAATGCAAAGCAAACAACGAGTCAATTATTTTTTATATAAATTAAAAACTTTATTATTGTATTAAATTCATTTTGATAAGTTTACATTTAGGATGAAAAAATGTTATTTCATTAAATCAATGCAATCGGACATACTTTTATGAAATATGGTCAGAAAAATTACATTAAATTTTTTACAGCGATTTTAATAGAGAGTATGAATCATTATTGTGAATCATATAATTTTCGAATTTCTTTTTTTTTTTTTTTTTTTTATTTATTTATTTATTTTTTTTTGATGTAACGGGCATGTATTGTATCACTGTAATAATAATTTCATGAGTAATATAACCCGCGCTCACAATTTTATAAAATGTCCTAAGGCGAAATGTTTCTATCGTTTAATTACATGATTAATATAAAGTGATGTTGAATATTATATCAAATAATAAATAAATAATATTTTAAAATTAATTTTCAACTGGCATTTGTTATTATTTATCGATTTTATCGATCAAAAAAAAATTTTAAATTCGAATGAAAACAAGTAAAAATTGCATTACATACAGCGTATATTGTACATTTTATCAACTTTCGTTGAAAAAATTAAAATTTCTTACATCGAATAATGTATATGTAAACATTCAAATGAAAAAAAAAAAAAAAAAAAAAAAAAATATCTTAAAGAAAATTTTCGCATCAAATCATAATCATCGATACGCAACAATGAGTCAGCGATAATACATCCAACGCGACCCCAAACGAAATGGCGCGCAAAACCGGCAAAAGGGTTTTTATATACACATATATGACTCGCTTATATGTATATATAATATATCTCATATCTTATTTCTTTTGCCTTTTATTTTTTTTTTTTTTTTTTATATATTTTTTTTTTTATATTTTTTTTTTTGATCCTTCTGCTTCGCGTCTCGTTTCGAGGTCCCTTAGCGAGCGCGCGACATACGGGAAGCGCGGTAAAGTGGGATATATACGATTAAGAAAGGCAGCAGCGTGCGCAGGTACCGTTTAACCGCCGGCGCCGATCTTCTTACTCTCATTTTATTTCTCTTTGCAGTGCGAGCTCCTCTCATCTTTTCGTCGACTTTATTTTTTTCATCCTCTGCGTCGTTTCACTGTCCCTCTCTCATTTCTGCGGACACGTACACACACACACACACACACACACACGCGCGCGTGCGTATACAAACCGATTTTGATCCGACGTTATTAGCTACGCTCGTTTTCTCCGAGTTTGTGCGTTGCGCGAACGATGGCCTAAAAACTTGGTGTAAGTGTAAGCGCGCGTGTGTCTGAGTTGTTCATAGATATTCGGTGAAAAGTTTTCTAACTGTTAAATTTCGGAGGACGTTTTTAAGAACAAAATGAGTCGATTTTAATTTTTTATTATTCAACATTTTTATATGACATAGAATTTTTGTGGGAACTTATCGAAAGCCAAAAAGAATCTTGAAATTCACTGAAATTCAAAGAATATATAATTAATAAATAATTAATAAAATCTTTTTTCTACTTAAAAAAAATATGTATATGTGTATCAAAACGGAAATTGAAAAACTTAATCGTTTAAATATAACTTGTTAATTTTTTCATAAAACATAAAAATACCGAATTAGTTGAAATAATTTTGTTTAAAAATAAACAATTGTTTATTTAAAACTTAATAAATAAAACACCTGTAGACGATCCTGAATACAATAAACAATTTTAACTCAAATGTAAATTTTACTCTCTGATAAATAAATAAAAAATTTATTTATACTTTTTTAATTAATCAACGTATTTTTATAAGCTATAAAATAAAATAGCAAAAATAAATTATGTAATATGTTGTATATAAAAAACGTTTATCGTACTTTCCTATAAATTCATTTTAATCAAATACGAGTAAAACGAAAAATTAACGAAATTAATATACTAAATAAAAAATGTACGTAGTAAAATAATAATTTTTTAAAAAGTAAACTCATCATCAAATATCCAAAAGTTAAAATAAATTTCAATCAAACAACGATAAAACAACCCAATAAATCCTCGATTATAATTAGTCAAAACTTAACAAATACGCGCTCGTGCGCGCGCACAATTTCTATAATTACCATTACAATCGATAATTCAATCTTCTCAATAAACCACGCATCGTAAAAAAACAATTTCCCGGCGCCTTAGAAATTTATTAATAAGCGAGAGCGGGACTCTCGGCGAAGACGAGTAAATCGCTTTTGAATAAATATGCACACGAGCGCATCCAATTCTTACATGTATACACATATACATATATATATATATATATATAAACCCTCATACAAACAAATCGCGCGTACAAGGCGGCGGCCGCTTTGCCTTCGCCGCGTACGTATAATTCAATTGCGGCGTTGATTAAAAGAAGGTGCGCACGAAGAGAAAAAGAGAGAATTCGATATGTACGTCGATTTACAGGTACACATGTATGTATGAGTTTATATGAAGTATATATAAACCAAACGAGAGAGAGAGAGAGAGAGAGAGAGAGAGTAATATGCGCACAAACATCGATTTTTTCGAGCCGCGAGCGAGAGAGCTTACTTTTCGATGCGCCGATCCTTCGAGTTATACCGCTTAATTGACAAGTTATTATAGACTTGTAGGTGTGTGGCCTTTGTCTGAATTGCAACGAGAGGTTTATGCTATTATTCCGCTGTTTGTTTTTTTTTTTTTTTTTTTTTTTTTCTTTCTTTCTTTCTTTCTTTCTATCTCTTTCTCTCTTTTTCTTTTTTTCGCTTTTATCTTTATTGATTTGGCGACTTTAGCTCCAAGGGGATTTTAATGCGTGTCGAGTTATATGTGTGATTAATGTAATCAATTTTTCATGTTTTATTGAGCCTTATAATGTAAGAAGATTAATTTTAACGGTAGGATTTACGATGTGAGTATAACGCGTTTAAATAATTAGGGCAAAATAATCCCTAATAATTGAAAGTTTGGAAAGCAAATTTATGCGTTAATTTCCATTATAACAGAAGGAAACAACGTAGAAAAAACTGATGAATATAATGTAAAAAGTTAACTGTTATTTTCATTTATCATTTTCTTCATAGATTTTTTTAATAATAAAATTCTTGGATAATGCAAAACCGTGCAATTATATAACGTAATTGTTTACCGTTGTTATCGACATTATGCAATAATTTAAGCTTTAAGGAAACTCGACGGAATTATTTCTATCGTGTGTTGCTTAGATAAGTTGTTTGCCGGAAGATTAAAATACAGATACATTAAATAAAACTATTCCTATTAATTATATTTTAAATTTAATTTATCGCTGAAAAAAAAAAAGGAAAAATTACAGATAAACTCAAACGTGTTTAATATTTCATATGTGTACTTAACGCATTCATTTACATTTTGTGGGGTTACTGGTTTCTCAATTTTTTTTTCCGCGAATTGAATGAATTTACAATGTAATTCAATTCATAATGCTTTCATACATGTTTCTGTAATACGCATAAATCTGTTTTTAATCCAGTTACTGTATACTAGCATAAAATGTATTATTTATTTTGTCTTGTTAACATTCACTTATATATCGATTCATTATCAAGCGTGCAGAATAAGTAAATTAAAAAGTATCATTAATGTATTCGTCGCATACACTAATTCATAATTTACATTTATCGTCTTTATAAAATTAATTTTAATAATATATTTATATTTTTAAAATTTCACCTTCTTAAATATTTCTTAAACCATTGACATTACTTTAATGGAAAAAAAAAAATCACCAAAAATCTTGCGCATTTCCATGTTTAAAGATTTCCGAGGCACTTGGCTCGATTATTTCGTTGTGTTAGCGCATCTTTGGCATAACATTCGCAACAACGAGTATCGAATGTGACTCGACAAGCGCGCACACACGGCTACAGGTAAGAAAAGCCAACGTAAAACTTTTTCGAAGAATCTTTAGAAAATTTCGGAATTCGGCAAAGAACGAGTAAGCGACGCAGGACGATCGAAGAAAGAGAGCGAGAAAGAAAGAGAGAGAGAGAGAGAGAGAGAGAGAGGAGCGACTCGCTAAGCGCGAGAAACAGCGTCGTTGAGAATCGAAACAATTCCTTGCAACGGGCATCGCATTTATGTGTGTTTTTCCAGCATCACCACTACCACCACCGCGACATCGCAAGCCTTTACATGTGTATACGCACACACACACACGCTCTCGAGCTTATATGCAGCCCCGGCGCGCTTTTTCGCGCGTGTAATACAGCGCTTTTTATTTTTAAGCGGGCGGCTGCTTCTCTACCCCGTCCTCGCGGCATATTTTACTCCGACTGACTTATGTATAATTCAGCGCGGTACATCGCGCAACCGCACCGTGGCACCGTATTTCGCGCGAAAGTACATGTGTGCGCGCGCGCGCGTTCACTCGCGGTGTGAGAGGAAGTAAAGCAAGAGAGAGAGAGAGAGAGAGAGAGAGAGAGAATGCGGGAAAGATTGAACTTCGATACTGCATCGGCGCAGCTTTGGATGTTTATGTATATAGGTGTTAGGAGGCCGAGTCGGAGATATAGAAGCGCCGCAATTTATTTCCAGCTATATACGCCGAAGAAATTCTCGTCATTTTTTTTGTTGTCTTTTCGTTTTTGTTGTTTTTGTTGTTTTCTTTTTTTTTTTTTCTTTTTTTTTTATTTTTATTTTTCTTTCATTTATTTACTTTTCGTTTTTGTATAGTTATCGCATGTAATGCGGAGGTGGCGAAGAAGGAGGTAAGTCGCAGGTAAATGCTCGGATGGTAAGCTCTCGAACAATTTATCGCTTGCAATGCGCTTGTGATCGAGTGAATGTAGTTTTATTTACTTTTAGTTTTAATACGTGAAATGTTAATGTCCTTATGTAAGACTTGTTTTTATCAAAAGCATTCTGATGAAGATTATTCTGTGGAATAAATTTTGGTTTTTGAATATATTTAAATACTTCTCATATATATATATATATATATATATACACTATAAGTAAGTTTGTCGAGTATTTTTCAGAAAAAAAATGCATATTTGTTTTCTTATTTTTGAGTAAGTTAAAAAAAATTGATTTTGACAATAATTAATCGGCGAACTTCGCTTGTGTCCCGTTTCTGTTTCGAGACTCTCAATTTTAATTGATTAGTGATTAAAATGTTTGCAGATTTTTCAACTCTTAATCAAATAGTGCGTGCAGGCATAGAGGTATATAATCGAAATCGGTGATTTAAAAGACGAACATTGCCCAACGATCCGTTGACAAGACGTATATTAACATTGCCAATCATGCGAGTACCTTGGACAGGTGCTGAATTTTAGTGTTGTAAATACGATTCATTGTGGATAACTGCATAGAAGCAACTCTTTTAAGAATCCTTAAAATTATTTACTGCAATGTTGCAGATGCCTCAAGCCGCTGTTTTTTTTTTTTTTACGAATCATTAGCAATGAAATATTAATTACATATTAATATATTTATTGCAAAAACTGATGTTCTTTAAGAATATTTTTTATATAAAACATTCTAAATATTGTTAATATTTAAAAGAATATTCAACGAAAAAAATTTCAAAATCAACTACATTAAAATATTGAGTACTTTAAGTACGTAGATTTCAAATTAATTTCTAAAAGTAAATTATTGATCAACAACTTTGCTACGGTTATAAATACATTTATATAAATATATATATATAGTTTATAAATACATTTTAAAACTCATCATCAACTTGATATTACTTCCCCAAAGTACTCCAACGTAATTTATTATGCGGTCACAAAGAATAAAAGAAAAAGAAAAAAATATCCTTGGCCTTACCGTAATGCATCGGCAATTCAACTGCCAATTTAGTCCTTCACATGTACGCAACAAAAGCCCAAGACAACCCGCTCGTAAATGAACTCGTCGTCACTCAACGGAGCTCAAGACGCGACAATCAAACGAGTGAGAGAGAAAAAAAAATAGACAGATCGTGAGAGTCGATGTGTTGAGAGGGAGGGGAAGAGTGGTAGGAAGAGGAGATAAACAAATGAATAAATAAATGACTTTATCATGATCAGCGAGACGTCAGCAATGCCAAGAAGGGGAATAATCACAAACGGGGTGGGTGAGCTAAGGGGGAGGCAGTTTGATCCTTTTGTTGGGCCCGCGTGCGCGCTGTGGGTGGACCCCATATGCTCTCTCTCTCTCTCTCTCTCTCTCTTTCTGTTGGAGCTTCGGTGCATTGTAATGGATTCGAACTAAGGAGGGTTTGTGTATTGAGATATCAGTATGTGCCCGGGCAACCGGTAATGGCCTGCCGTTCTCGGAAGTCTGCCTCTGCTGCTCCTGCCGTTGACTCTCTTCCTCCTTCACCTCCTCCACCCAAAGAGAGAGAGAGAGAGAGAGAGAGGGGGGGGAGAGAGAGGGGTACGTATACAACAGGTCGCTTAGATATGCGCAATGCGCGCCTTCGTAAACTCTACGTATATATATATATATATATACGTATGTTTACGTACGTGTATGTGAATATACGCGTGTATATATGTATGCGCGAGTTCGAAGAGCCCGATCGACGACCCATACGCTTTATGTGTTCTAAGAGATACTTTTGATTTCTCTTTTTTTTCTTTCGGATACTCTCTCTCTCTCTCTCTCTCTCTCTCTTTTTCTTTCGTACGCTCTTTAAGATATATTGTATACAGCGCGCGAATCGTATTTTAGTCCGAGCGGTGGTCCATATAGTGCAGCGCGATATCGCGGTGTATACCCGAGCTCCTTTTGTACTTAACTTTTTTGGACATCGAGCGTTGTTGCGAAAAGAGCCGAACAAATATTGCATTGTGAAGAATGGGTTTTGTTGCGAGGCTTGAACAATAAAACCTTCGACTAGTTTTTCATTCTTGTCGTCGACTTGGACTGAGAAATTTTTATAAGACTTTGATAAAAACGTTTCTTATCGTATGTTAATGTTAACGTTGCTTTTAAACGACTTATTTGTTGTAAATTGAATGCAGAAAAATTATTCTAATAAGTGTATTGTTGAATAAGAGTACATATTTTATATTCATTTCCATAATATACTGTAGGTACATTTATAATAATCCATTATACAAAACTCAAATTGATCGTAAATAGCAAAAAATTGTTGAATCGTATGAAAAAAAAAAACCACCTTATGTAACAATTCTTATAAAACAGTCCCTCGTATACTCACTTATAGTAACAGAGTGTTAACAATCGATATCTCAAAGCTGACAATATTATTTTTCTACATTCACCTATATCGACGCAAGTCGATAGACAGCTCGTGCAACCATAGAATTAACGTCGAGTTTATAAAAAAAAAAAAAAAAAAAAAAAAAAAAAAAAAAAGAAGAAAGAGGGAGAGAGAGAGAAAAGAAGCGAGAAAATGCGAGAAAGGAAACGCAAAATAGAAAAAAAAAAAAAAAAAAGGGAAAAAAATTTGCAGCGAAAAAGTGGAAAACGGTCACGCGCGACGGTCACAGTAAGCGAGATTCATAAATCACCATCGGCCTATTCTATTCAAATGAAATCCTCTTGAACTTCTCTTTTCCCTTCTTATCTCTCTTTCTCTTTCTCTCTCTCTCTCTCTCTCTCTCCCTCTCTCCCTCTCTCTTTCTTCTTCTCTCAATTTTTTTTTCCTTTTCTTTCTCTCGTATTCTTATCTTCATCTTCATCTTTCATTTGCGAACACGTCGAATGCTATCGATTGTTTTTCTCCGAACCGTTACCGGTGAATCTCGATGAATATTTCAACTTTATGCTAATAATCGCAGTGCTCGAGCACTGATTCTTTTTTTTTATTTTTTTATTTTTTTTTTTTTTTTATTTCCTTTAATTCTAAATATAAATGAAAATGCAAGTGTTCAATCGAAGGTTTCCACTATTTTATCGCGAGTTCTTTAATTAATGCAAATGAATGGTATGAAAAGAAAAAAAAAGAATAATACTTCTTTCATCAGAACTGTTCATTATAGAATAATGGTTAATAAAAAGTAGTTATTCAAAAGTTAAATACGTTTATTTTTGCATAAATAGTCTGATGATTACTTAAATTCAATGATGCTTCATCCATAGATTAATTTTTTTTTTTTTTTTTCATTTTCCAAATAACAAAACATAAAATGATTGAATACATAATCGCTTATCGAATACAATTAATTATTAACGAATATTTCTGTATTTATATGTATTGATTTGTTAATATTAAAACTTTATATTACTACTACATTTTAGCTTGCAATATGTTTTATAATTTTATGATTACCATGATTTTTATTGATTCTTTTAAAAAAGTTCAAATATTTAAAATTTTTTTTTTAAATAAAAAACAAAACAAAACAAAAAAAAAAAATAAAATATACGATAATGAAATTAAAAAAAGATAATCATCTTTGTCAATTATATTTGTTTTTTATTTAGAAGCAACGCGTACGTATGTAGTAATATTTTTAGAAAGTAATAAAAAATCGAGCTAATTGGAAGCTTTTTATTAAAAAAATTTTAATTTATTAAATTAATTTGCTGTAACAAGAAATGGGAAATTTTAAATTATTTTATAATAAGATAAGCTATTATTATACAAAGTTTAAGAAATAAGCTTTTAATCTGGAAATTACTAATAGCGGCTATTATGCTATTATCGAAAATATTTTAAAATATAGCGTGATTTTCTTTTTTGTTTTTTTTGTTTTTTTTCGTTTATAAATTTTAATTTTTACAAGCGCGGTAAATGATTATTTTCTAATTTTCAGCTATTTTTAAATTTGTTCGTTTTCAACGACCCGTATAAAGTGTATCAACTAAAACTACTTTTATAAGCTAACAATAAAAATGCTATAATTTTGCATATTTTACGTAATTAATTCGATCCGATAGATATTAAAATTTGTCCACAGTTGTTATCGCATTCACAAAATACCAAACATCCTGGCATAGAACCAATATACGTTATGTGTACGATATTAAAAAAAAAAAAAAAAAGAAACAAAACCAAGGTTGCATATTGCAAAATTTCATCGACGAATTTACCGTTCGCGTATACCGGAGAATCTCCATTTGTTCCTCGTGGAGGCCATAGTATATAGCAAGAAAATTATGTCCACCACCCGCGGTAGCTTTTTAATTAACAATAACTATCGCGAGGTCTTGCGAGCAATAAGAAGCAACGTTTTAAAAGACACCTAATTTCCAATCTCAACATCTTACGTTTATTCCCGGGAAAATTAACAGCCACGGTGTATTCGATTCGCGACGACAAGGCGCTTCGACGATATAAAACGAAACGAATAAAAAAATAAAAAGAAGAAGAAGAAGAAGAAGAAGAAGAACAAAAAGAGAAAAAGAAGAAAGAGAAAAGTAGAGACAAAAGAGAAACTTCTCTCCCTCTCTCTCCTCGTAACGATTTTCCATGTACGGATGCATACACGTCTGACCACTCCTTGCTCTTTCTACTTATGCCTACGCTTCGAGGAAGTGTGGAATACGCTAAACGCGCGCCACCCGCGTCTTTCTACGTCTCTCGCGCTAATAAAGTTACCCGGCGCAGTTATCGCGGCCGAAGGTACGACGACGACGACGACGTAGCTGGCCTCGCTATTGCTGACTCGATAACAGAAACTCGCTCTCTCATTCTCTCTCTCTCTCTCTCTCTCTCTATCTCTCCTGCCGTGACATGACGCGCGTTCTCTCTCTCTCTCTTTCTCTCTCTTTCTCTTTCTCTCTAGTTGGTACTGGCTGTATTATGCCAAGGGGGGGACTAGTATTTTTGCGCTTTGTAATGCGCGAGTTTGTATATGTATTCTGCGCGATAACTGACGCTTCGCTTTATTACGTTTTCTATGGGACGTTGCCAGTGATTGTTAAATGCGTTAAATGTTTTTTTTTTCTTTTTTTTTTTCGTTAGATTTCTTGGATTTTCTATTTCCATTAAATGCTTCGTTTCTCTTTAGCTCGTGATATGGGATACTTGCATTTTTTTTTTTGCGCTCGCTTTTGCAATTTTTATCAGTTTTGTATCGGTGTGCGCGATCATACAATATTTCTGTTGTTAATAATAACGTAATAGAAATTTAAATTGTTTGTCACTTGTACACTGATTAATATACAATGAGTTTTTTTTTTAAAACGATTTAATGCTTTTATGTAAGCGATTCTTAGAATATCGTAAAATAATTCATATTTAATGCAAATTTTGTTATTAATTTATTTAAAATATCACTATAGTTTTCCAAGAGGATAGCAATTAAGTGAAAGTCATTTGCATTATTTAACTCGCTTAGAAAACATAAAAAAAAAAAAAAAAAAAAAAAACAAAAAACAGAAAAAACAATGAAAATTATGAAAAAAGTAATTTATTAACGCAAGATTAAAAGATTGAAAAGACTAAAAACAAGCTTCCTCGTACGTTTTTCCATCGATTAGAAAAACGTTGTTTAAACAAAATCATATCAACGAATATTACTCGACCGAACAACGCAGCGTGAAACTTTCTCGAATGCGCCGAAAAAACAAGGAAAACGATGAAAATATATCAATTATTATAATGATACGGGCGTTGCCTGTTCAATAAAAAGGAAAAAAAAAATAATAAATATATAAATAATTTCTCATTAACGAAAGAGCCGACCGCAGAAGAATAAAAAAAAAAAAAAAAGAATCGCAAAACGAATCACTGTTCTTTCGTACAATCGAGAAAGAAAATGAGACAAACTCGCGAATTCAGTGGAAGAAAACGATTGTCGCGAGATGATTAAAGGCTGCGAAGGACAAAATTTACCTTTATTTATACGTGTTTTCAGTGGCGAATTAGCAAGGAAATCGCGGAGCTTGTGTACGTTATACTTCTTCCGCGAGTCGGCCTTCTCTCTTTCCTTTTGCTTTTACGTTTCTTCTTTTACCTTTCTCTTTCCGTTTATTGCAATTTTTTTTTATTCTCTTTAACTCACTCATTTCTTTTCTTTTGTTATTATCTCGGGTGAGTATATTTTTGTGTGTCTCTTGCATATTTATTTGGAATGACGTATTTTTTAAGTTATTTCATTTCAAATTTTTTGTCTTTTTTCATCGAAATCATTACCGCTTTCTTTTATTTTTTTTTTTTTTGTTTTTTTGCTTTTTTTTTTTTTTTTTGTAGAATTATTATAAATAATTTCATACAGTGTTAATTTTTACTCATTTTATTTTTGCGCGTATTTAGAAAATTTTCATATAAATTTTCTCAACATTATCGAAATACAAAAGATGCTTCGATAAAAATTAATTTAACTTCAAATATACTTGAATTAAAATTATCGAATCTTTGAGTGCAATTATTATTTTAATAAAAAATTAATTATTTAATACATATTCAGCACAAATTGCAATAGAAAGAAACAATAACAAAAACGTTATTACCTTTATAGTATTATTTTTCGCAAATATTTTATGCGTCATATCCAACTCTTTTCGATCTCTTTAATCCGACACACCTTAATTCTCGCTGCATATTCGCTTACCGTTCATCCAGCTGTATTACACCTATTTTTTCTCTCCCTCTTCTCATTATCTTTCTTCGCGACGTTATTTACTCTCTTACGCTTCATATTTATACACCTTTCTCTTCCTCTATCTCTTTCTCCCAAGCTCATTCGTCCTACCTCTTTATTTTGTCGTATATTCTCTCCTTTTCGTTGTTTTACACGTGCAATGCACTCACATACACATACACACACACACACACACATACATATATGAACATACACATGCATAAGCGTGAAGAAGAAAAAGAAGAAGAAGAAGAAGAAGAAGCGACGATTGCTATGCCGCTAACGGTAAATTCACACTTACGTACAAATACGCGCAAAACCGCATCTTCTTCATCGCACGGACACGCACGCACTTTACTACGGCTGTACGAGTTTTACTCGCATACGAGTGCGTCGAGGAGACTTGAGTATTCCGAGCGAACGAGTATTTCTCGCTCAAATTGCAATAAGAGCAAGAAAGACATGAAGAGAGAGAGAGAGAGAGAGAGAGAGAGAGAGATAGGGACGATGAAACGAAGGACAGAGAAGAGAAATTGAAGGCGTGAATGAAATGGTTAGGTGTAACGCGCAAGAAGAAAGACTGGCTCGCGCGAATGTGGGTCAAATAGTTTTTGCTAATTAGAGAAAATCGAGACGAGTTGTTGCGCCGCTTTAACAATTGCGCACTTTTTGCCAGACAGCCGCACGAGTCGCGGGCTATCATTTTTCATTCGAATAATGAAATTAATGAAATTCCCTTGGCGATATAATTTAAAAGTCGATTATTTTAATTCACTTATCGACTAGACTTCATGGTGATAAATCATAATTATTCCCTCGTCTAAAATATTACTACATAAATGTATAATTACAAGTGAAATACTAAATATTTATCGATTATGAATATTTAACATTTTCATTTTTTCCTTTTTTTCCCAATCTTAAAGTAGTAGCAGCGTTCGTTAAGTTATAAGGCATAATTAAGGCTTCGATTGAGGTAGTTTTTCATCGCGACTAGTTTTACCACAACTTGTCATTTTTAATTACCAACTATGCGAGCTATAACGAATGCTTCCTCTCTCGGATCACTCTGCGCGATAGTAAAATGCTTCCTTAAACAAGCAGTTGATTATTACGAGCTCCTCGAGTAACTTTTTTACTCTCGAACCTAGATTTTCTTATAATTCAATTCGCCGTGGCAAAAAGGACAAAGTAAAAAATAACGTTAAAACAATTACGCGAAAAGAATCGAGAGCGCGCCTCGCGATGTATTAACCGAGACGCGAATAAGAAACGCTGCGCAAACGTAAGAAGAGAATGAGAGTGGACGAACGGAATAGAAAATAGAATTAGCCGGTGTGCATATACTTAATATCGTAGATAAATTAAAAAAAAAAAAAAAAAATGAACCAACAGCGCATCGTATATAAAAATGCATGCGAAGTTACAAGTATAACATTGAATTATCCCGCAGCAACACAGTTTTCCCGGCGTTCCAATCCAATTATTTAATGTCCCGTACATCGAGGCATCTCCTGCGCTATGGTAATTCAACGAGAGAACTGCGCCATCGTAAGAAGCTCGAACGACCAGCCGCTCGCTTGCTTTGAATAATTAAGAAAAAAAAAAAAGAGGCACGCGGGTATACCGGAATAAAATTGCGTTCATTTGAATTTTCATTACGATACAAATTGTAACAGACGAGAGAGAGAGAGAGAGAAAGAGAGAGATGTCTGTGCGGTTTAATACATATGTGTGTGAGTGTGATGCGAATAAATAGAATTTAGTTGTTTTTGATTATCATGCGATGTGAATTTGTTAATAGTTGTAATTGTTTTGTCTTGTGAATGAAATTTGAGAAATTTTTTAATTTTTAAAATATCATCTTGTCAACGATATATTATTGGTTTTGTTTTTCTTCCTTTTGTCTTGTTTTACACATATATTTTTGTTTGTTAATTATATCTCGATAACATTTTATATTATTATATTGATATTTTCCGATATTACAGAAATTTCCGAAAATAATTTAAATGATATTGCAGCTACTTGCAATGTTTCAAATGAAATATTACTTGTTGACTAGACATGGATTTATGAAAAATTTGTTTTAAAATGTACTACTGAATTATCATTTTAAATAGTAGTCGTAAACACTTTTTAGTATCATAAAATTCAACAAAACTACTTTCTCTGCAACTCAAAAGAAATTCTGAGTTCAGATAAGTTATTATTATCTCCAAATACATCGAACTCGGAGAGAATTTATGTATGCAAAACACTAAATTTTCACTATTCAATATCATGTGTAATGTGTATATGCAACTCGAAATTATTTGACTAAATATGTAATTTGGAAGAATAAATTATTAAAAAAGTAAATTATACTTTTACAAAAATAATTGTAAAATTTATATTATTTAGCAATTCAATAGATTTTAAATAAATTGTAGTAAATTTTTCGCTTCATTAATTGATATAATACGAATTAATGATAACTAACCTTCAATAATTATGAATCGTTACCGTCTTCGAAGAATAAACTTTTATTAATATTTTTTTCGTGACACTATCGTAGGACTCATAACTTACCTAAAATCAGAAAAATATTATGTCAATCATTAAATATATTAATGTATATTTTGAATATTAAAATATAATTTTTTAAAAACATACACGATATGAACAAATATATTTTGCTATATATTGCATTAATATTAATATCATAAACACTACTTTAAAGTTTTTTAAATTTTATAAAAAAAAAAAAGTCTCGCCCGTAAACATCAAACTTTAATAGCCTTATTAATAACCAAACCATAATATATCGAAGGAAAGCATAAAAAGACGAAAAAGAAGAAAAAATGAAGAAAGGAGACCCGTTAACGTTCCATCGAAGACATTGAAAGGCCGTATTGGAAGCCGAACGGCATACGACGCGTATATACTATATAAAGTATGCTACCGGCGTACTTTCGTTAGCCATTCGTGGCGGTTTTATTACAATTTTTCAAATGCGTATATACGCGACTATAACGGTCTTACCGGCCGGCGCAGAAGCGTCGGGGAAAATAATTTCGCCGTTCTCTGCGTGCGTGTAAAATAAAATGGTTTACGAATAAACGTGATGGCGGAAAGTAAGGTAAGAAGAACGAGCTATGATAAGTCGAAAGAGAGAGAAAGAGAGAGAGAGAGAGAGAGAGAGAGAGAGAGATGCTGCAAGTTTTATACAAATGTGTTGGTATATATAGTATATATAGGGTCGCGCTACTTTTGCACACGATGAGAGAGACGTAAACGCGTATTATCACGCGGGCGCGCGACTATGAATGGAAAACCGCGAGAATCAAATTGGAAACGGGGAAGCGTCTTTTCTCTCTCTCTCTCTCTCTCTCTCTCTCTCCAGGAGGCGCATTCCATCGAGAAACTCGCAAGTTAAACATAACAGAACTCGAGCGAGACTCTGCGGTTTCGTTTCTTTCTCTTTCTCTTTTATTCGCGTCCTCGGCCTTGCCGTGCGGCGCCTTTCATTCAACGGCTAATTCCCTCGTTCTTTCTCTCGCACTTATATATACATACATATATACATATACGTACGTGTTTATGCATGCATGTATATATAGGCGTATGGTATGCCAAGCGTTCGCGGCTACCGTGAAACTATTTACGCATGACCGAGTGGAAAATTCGTGATTTATCTATTAGGTGAAAATTCGAATGTTTTAAATTTCTTGATGATTTGTGGGATGTCTCGGAGTAATATCGAAGTGAAAGCTCGATTGGTTTTTTTTTTTTTTTTTATTTTTTATTATTTTTGTTTATGCGTTCAATATTTGCGCATATGGAGTTTCTCAAAATAATTGGTAAACTGATTAAGAATCTTACATTTTTTATGATTAATAAAAAGTGATACATGTCGAAAAATTTACGCTTAACATTATTCTATAAAAATAAAGATTTACATTATGTATAACCAAAGTCTTTTGGCCTTCAGTTTAACTATACCTTTATATTGATCTCAAACATAATTTATTATAATACTGTATAATATTTATTTTCAAAATATTCTTCTTTATTTAAAAGCGTAAACTATAGTCAAATCTTCGGTGTTATAAATCTTTATATTTATCCGCTTACTTTGATTATTTCACCATAAAAAAAACTTACTTCATTAATTTTAAGGTCGACCAATAAATTAAACTTCAATACAATAAAATCGTCGATAAAAAAAAAAAAAAATATGTATATATTAAAATATTAAACTTCAAAGAAGTCAATGTCAAGGAAAGGTCCAGAGAATCGTTATGTTTATACATACGTGATTAATTGAAAAGCAAAAAATTTCGTCGCGGCGACGGTGACGGCGAGGCGGCGAGCTAATTACAACTTCATTAAAATCGGCCAAACGAAGCGAGGAAACGAGCGAAAGAGAGCGAGCACAACCGAGCAAGAAGATCGTGGCAATTAGTATAACTCTGCAAGTTGCAATCTTTACGGTTATCTTATAACGCCGTTCGTTCGTGATATATATATATATATATATATATATATATAAACTACGCGAAGAAGGAAGAGGTTAGAACGTTCGACTAACAGCTGGCCTTTTACCAAAGTAATTGTAACGTCGTTGTTATTGCCGCGCTTTGCCATCTTGCACTCCCAATCGATTGTAAGAAACGAATCTCTGACTATCTTTTCATTATGTATTTACTCTCTTCGAGAAAGATCGTCGTTTCCTGAAATACCGGATGAAAATTTTAGAAACAAACTCGTCTCGACAAACATACCTGCGGTAGCGAAATTGCTTTAACGGTTCGGATGAAGCGTCGTTTGCGCTTATTTTTTTTTTTCGCATTCATTGTCCGCGAATGAGAAACATTCGAGTCGTAAAAAATAATGCTTTTTTCTTTTTCATTTTCGAAAAGTATGACTTTCGTACTTTCGTTTTGAAAGTCGTGCGGTTTTAAACTAAGAGAGTCGCGCTTTAATTCTTCCGTCGACGAAAGTTATTGCCTTTGAAATAAACGTTAATAATCGAAACTGCTATTTGGCAGTTCGTTCTTAGTTTTTGTACCGTTTAGTTTGCATATAGATAAATTGTAAAACACATTTGTAGAGTTAATAATTCACGTTACGCTAAAAGCTGTTGTTTTATCTTCTAGCTAAAATTAAATAAATCAGTCGTGGTTATTTTTTTTTTTTTTTCTCATTTTGCAATAATTCCCGTTAAATATAAATAATTACATGAAAAATATAATCGATGATTATCTACTGAAAAGTATTACGAATACAATTTGAAAAAAAAGTGAAAAAGAAATCTTTGATTATTATGTAGATATTAAAAAATATAATAATTTTAAAAGCAGATTAATGTTATAATCGTGAGCCTAATTGTCATAATTTTAAATTTTTTCAATATACATGATATGAACATTATACATAATATTTCATTCTCATTGTACAGTTTTTAAAATGAATTTAAATAAAACATTATTATGCGAATAATGTTTTAAACATTTTCATAAATTATTAAAATTTATGATGAATTTCTAAACCTTTTTTTTTTAATTAAATTTTCTACTTAAACGTTTAGACATTTTAAACTTTATGAAAAAAAAAAGAAAAATAAATAAACGTACGAGAATCAATTAATAATATATTAAACATTTCATCAAACTATTCATCGATTTCTTTACAATCTATTTTCACTGCTCGACATTAAAAATTATATTGAAAATTTCAATTTTTCTTAAAATATCCGCGCAAAAAATTTGAAATTGAATTTTTTTACGTATTTCTTTCGTCATACGGTTGACGTGAACCTGTTCCCATGATCTTGGCCCTCATAAATGTCGATGACTTTTAAGCATGTCGTTTCCTTGAACGGTTGCGCCTTTTATTCGTGACTTTATTAAGATGCGTAATGCGTCATATTTAGCGAGGTTTTCATAACGACAAAATTGTTTTAAACGAAATACAAATTGTCAGGTATGATTTGTAATAGTTGCGTCGAGTAAAGAGAAACAATATTAGTTAGAATTAGATCGTAGATGTTTTTGATACGTAAATTTTTTCTAGAAATGAGAAAACAAATTTTTTATTTGCTCTTATAGTTCGACGGTTATTTGTTTATAAACATTACTAAGCTTATAATTATAGCACATACATTTGAAAATTTTAAACGATAATTACAAAAGAATGCGATGAAAAATATACCATAAGAATAAATTAATAAGATAGAACATCGAAACTATGCTTCGACATCAACAAATACCAACACAAACATTTTTGAAAGTTAATTTATTTATGATTGAGAGTAGCGTCAAGGACGGCGATCGTTGCATGTAAAAAAATAAATAAAAAGAAAAAATAATAATCGTGCGAACTTTCATTTTTATAGATTCATAACTCACCGATATCCATAAAAATTAACGTTGAAAAATTTCAAAACCCGCGCCTCTCGCGTATTCACGAGTTAAATCTTCGTTCAAGGCTTCGAAACACCTCCCGAGAGAAATCTCTCCTGTCTCTCTTTTGAAAAAAAGAAAGAAAATTAAAAAAGACTACACCCTTGTTTCACTCTCAACGGCGACGATTATTATATACACAAAATAAACTCTCGACGTTTAAACTAAAGCACAAAAGCGTTCGTCGTCGTCGTCATCGTCGTCGAGTGAGAGAGAGAGAGAGTTAGCCACACGACAAAATTTACGGACAGCTCGAAAAATTCGTGTATATATATATATCTGTATACACATACAAATGGAAAGAAACGATAATAACGCGATTTGCATAGAATGATAAGGAGGTAAGTATGAAAAGAGAGAAAAAAGAGAAAAGGAAAGGAAAAAAAGCAAAAATAAAAAGGTAAGGAGAGCACAAGCACAAGGGAGCAAGGAAGGAGCTCTGTTCCAAGACGAGAAGGGAAAAAATCGAAAGTAAAGAGACGGTGGAAAAAAGCGAAAAAAAAAGAGAAGGTGGAGAAAAGAGAAGGGCAAAGGCAACGCACATGGAGTGAAAGAGAAAGATAGACAGAGAGAGAGAGAGAGAGAGAGAGAAGAGAGAGAAGAGAGAGAAGGTTTCGTAAGAGAGCGAATCTCTCGGTTCCTTTTCCCTCTCTCTTTCTCTCTCTCTCTCTCTCTCTCTCTCTTTCGTTCTTTCTTACTCTCGTCTACTCCTTTCTCTCCCTTTTGCTCTTTATCTGTTTCTTTCGGAGCGCCGAGTAAGTATACAAACACACACATACACACACGTATAATACATGGAGAGGTGAGCGGGCGCAAGTCCTTCCGAGAGATGAGCATAACCCAACGGTTACTGCCTGCACACATACACACATTGGGAGCGCAAGGTAAGAGGAGAGGATTCGTCTGTTCGCGAGCGAGACGAACGACAAGACAAAGAATGTCAGTCGCGTAATGGCCGCTGTAAATTTCGCGTTAGCGAGAGAAAGAGATAGATAGAGAGAGAGAGAGAGAGAGAGAGAGAGAGAGAGAGAGGGAGAGAGAGAGAGGTCTAAACTCACCTCACCCCGGTAACCCCGTGTATATATATATATATATATATATATATATATATATATATATATATATACTGCTCGTTTTATATGCATTTAACGATCTTATCCTGGATTGAGTACAATCGGCAAAGGATTATGATTGCTTATACGAAGCGCGCCTTTTTTTTCTTATATTAATGCTTTAAGAGAGCGAATGGGAATACGGTGCTCCGAATATACATTTTTTTCGTTTAAGTTTTCGTTAAGCGATTGTTTAAAGTTTGCTTTTTAAGGATTCGTTAACGATGGTGTTTTTAAAGTGTATTGAATCGTAATGAAAATATATGAAATAATTATATAACAATTTATTTGTCCAAATGTGAAGATATAAGAGCAATGATTATACCTATAATTGAGAACTATAGACAATCGAGTTTAACATGCTTAATTAAGTTATTACAATAAATATATGATACACCTTTATGCAAAAAAAAAAAAATAATAATAATAATAAATAAATAAATTAAATTCATAGTCTTTTAAATATTATTATTACGCAAACCGATTTCAAAATTTAATTTTTCAACTTTAAAAAAAAAAAAATGTTTTTTCAACGGCCCGAAAATGTATCGACCTTGCTATGCAAGATTCAATGAATTCAATATATTCCGTTCACGAACCGAGGAATTTATGATTTTTCTAATGATAAGTTTAGCGTGACTTAAATTCATGCGTGTATCTCGATATATCTAAATCGTTACGCGCCCGTGCTATGTATTTTTCTTTACGTCTTTTTTTTTTTCAATGCTGAAATTTTTAAAATTAATTCTAATTTTAAGCGAAATTCGTTATAGTGCAACGGACTTTCTAATTTTTTTTTTATTGGTTATAGTTTTAGTATATTAATATGGTACGTAGTATATAATCTATGCGTCGATTAGAATCTTTTATAGAATTTAAATATTTGATAATAAAGTATTTTTAAATACTTATGAAATATTATAATGCGCGTTATTTAATATTTAATTTAACGTTATTTAAAAATAACATTTGAATATTGTAATTAAAATAAATAACGTATTTATACTCATATTTTATTATAGTATACGAATATATACAAGCATCCAAATTAATACTTCTACTTCTTTTTAATTGTATTTAAAATAAAAACATTACGTAAAAGTATGTGAAAGTAAGACATAAAATTTATCAACAAGCTTTTTTTTTATTTTTTATCGTGAAATATATAAACACAAAAATATCTATTTGATATAAAATAAACAAATCGTAAAGTATCAATCGATGTCGAGAGTGAGAGAGAGAGAGAGAAAGATTGTTATATAAAACCGAAAGTTCAAAACACGGAAACATCGAGCGCGAGCGTAACGAGGCGTGAAGAAAAGAAAATAAAAAAAAAAAGAAAAAATAAATCAAGCACAACAAACAAAAATGAACTTTGGTCTGTATCGCGCACCGAAGGCCGCGAAGTTTATTCACCGACGGTATTTTTTCGCTAAAAGAATTCATCGACCTCTAAGAAAAAGAGAAAGATATTTCGAAGATCTCCGTCAGACTCTATACTTACCTTTCGAAAATTGGCAAACTGGAGAGACGTCGAGTCGTATATTCGGCCTCGATCGATTTTAATTTATCGCTCGCGTACTGCTTCATTACACGTATTCGCTTTTCTCTCTCTCTCTCTCTCTCTCTCTTTGTCTCTCTTTCGCTTTGCGTCATCGTTTTCTTTCACTTTGTCGCATTTTTCGTCTCCTTGCGTGCGCTTGCATTCGTCATTTTTCACGTCAACGTTTGTCTTTTCGACTTTACACATACTCGCACCGTTGCGCACAAACGCGATATCATTAATAATTTTCGGTTCCGAACTTAATTTTAAGTACACCTCCGCACTTGCATTTTATAAATTTATATCCCTGTGCCGCTGGACCGTATTAACGCGCGCTACAAATTCATTAAGGGAAGTAAGATTGGATAAATAATAGATGGAACACGCATAAATCATAACTGGATGAAAATATTCTTACCGACGCACAATGAAAGTTTGCGCGTGTGTACATATTATTATTTCTTTTTATTTTTTTTCAAAACAAGGTGTAAACTGCTATAAATATTGCCGCTTGTAATTAAATAACTTAATGAGAAGTAATCGATTTAATTAACCGCGATGAATGAAAAATTTCGTGAATTATTAACTCTTATTTTCAAGTAGAACTTAATTATAAATTATGATTCGTGGTAAGATGAATATCTGTGTATGTAAACAATTTGTAAAATAAATAAAGAAAAAATAAATTATTTATGTTATGAGTAGAAATATAGAAATTTATTTTTATTCGAAAATTATTCAATATATTCAAAGAATGAAAATATAAATACTTTACTACAATTTCATAATTTCGACTTGCTTGACTTTGTATCTACATCGGCTTTCTTATTGCTCAAAACTGCATTTAAAAAAATATCTAATTAACTACCAAGTTAAATAACAATTTTGTACTGGAAAATTAACTCTCGCAGGTCATGCAACTAAAAACGCTTATGATTATTGAAAATTATATTTAGCTCATTGCCCTTTCAGGCATTCAATAGAATCTTCTCGTTACGTTTAGAAAAAAGCATACTCGCTATCAAGATACATATTGGCAATAATTTCAGTTTATAATTGCGCCGCTTCCTTTCTCCCCCTCTCTCTCTCTCTCTGTCTCTCTATTTCTCTGTTGCTAAAAAGCTATTATTTTTGTTCCCTATCATTAAAATATCGAGTATAGAACGAGATGAAAAAAGGAACACGAGAACAAGGGAATGCAGCGAGTATATCGGCAACAAAGCAAAAACGGCGACAATATGAGAAAAAAAGAAGCGACAAGGAGCTCTCTCTCTCTCTATCTCTCTGCCTCTGCCTCTGACCTCTCCGCTTTTTTATCGCTGTTACCCTACATCTTCATTATTTTTCTAATTACCCTTTTCGATCGCTATCACTTTCGTTCCGTACGATCGTTTTTCTGTTATTTATCACTATCTCTCTCTCTCTCTCTCTCTCTCTCTCTCTCTTTCTTCTTTTTGTACCCTTTCCCTTCATCTCTTTCTACACTCTTTCTCGCTTCTCTTATATATAATCTTTCTCTCTCTTTCGTTTCATGTCTCTTGTTCTTCTATACCATCTTCGCTATACAGTGCTTTTCAATCTTACATATCTGCTTTTTAGTACGAAGAACATCTTATGTTTTTATTTTGTATTTCTTACCGCTTATCGGTCAATCTAAACTAATAATTGCATATAAATATTTATAAACAATCGAGATGTAAAATAAAATTAAAAAAAAAAATTTCTGAGTCAAAATCGTAAATTACTTTACCAACGATTCATAAATTTCATACCAAAAATTGAAAAAAAAAAAAAAATAATAATAATAATAATGCATATGGTACTTCGAGCTAATTTTTTTATCGTTTTACTTTCCAGAGCAATCGTATACTTTGCTGATTTTCTCGAAAAGAAAATACACCTCTGTGGCAACTTTAAAACGTAATCGTTACGGCCAATTTCGCGTACTTGCATTAGGACAATTACAATAATAGCGGCGATCGATGAGTAAAATAATAAAAATAAAAAAAAAAAAAAAAAAAATAGGTTCACGTCTATAAAAATTATCGAAATATTAAAATCAAATAAGCCAAGAGTGGAACTTTAAGGTTTGTTATTGTTATAAATAACAGTATTTTAAGAATGTTTGAGGACCATAAATATCAATAAGCGTATTTTAGTAAATTTCAGAATCACCTCAAGTCATTATAAAACCGAAAGTTAGAATGCGAAACATTATATTTTGAATGCGTAATAAATGGAAAAAAACGTCCAACCCTTTAAAATAAATACAAGTATAGCAAATCAGCGACACGTTTACCTTGTGAAATACACTTTTTTCAAAAATTTCTTGCAATACAATAACCTCATTAAAAATTGAATAAAATATTTTGTAAATTGAATAGTTCGATCGCTTTATTCTATTTAAATGATAAATAAATCTTAGCAAAATTTATGCATACGTGCAGCAGGTTCTTATTGTAATAATAAAACCAGCATAATATTTTACATAATTACGTGTCGAACTTTCAAGATTTTGCCTTATGTTAAATTAAACGACAAAGTTGTTATACTGACATTTATATTTTTACAATATTTGAATACGCTAATTTAAATAAATATTTATTTCAAAACAACATAAATTTAATTTTATTTATTTTCAAGTAAATACAAATCTATCATTTGTTTAAAATTTTTCAATTCCATTTGTCGTGATTATTTAATCTCATACTTTTTATCGTTAAATTTTTCATCCTTTTTTATAAATTTCCATATCTTTATCGCTTTGGAACCGGATACCTCCAACTTTCTTCGTAAAATCTCTATGAATTTTGAATTTGCTATAACAATGAGATTATTAATAAACCGAATAAAAAATCGCAACCGAGCGATAAATCGATGCGATCGGTTTACGCCGAAAGTTGAAATTGCCGTTTATATATAGCAGCGTCATTAGACACGCGCACACACATAAACACACACGTGCGCGCACGCAATGTGTTTGTACACGCGTGCGAGGATAATAAACACGAGAGGATTGAAAAGAGTGAAGGAGACATTTCAGATATGTAGACTAAATGTTGTGCAAGACATCGTTGTACATTTATATACGAATATACATACATATACATGGTTTCTTAGGTCGATCTAAATCGACGCGCCTTTCTATGTGCAAGAAAGAGAGTAAGAGCGAGAGCCCGAGCCACGCGAGTCGCGCCGAGAGAGTGTCGAAGAATATTCTTGCCACATAACGACCGTACAAGTACGTATATAATATTTATATGTAGCGTTGACGTCACGAGAACAAAGATGATGATCTATCATTTTTATCTCTATTATTATTTGTTAAATCGATATTACCTTACATTGTTTTATAAGCTAAAGAATTTTATGTTGCGAATAAAATTTATAAATGTTTAGCTTGAAATTTTTCATTTATTAACGAAAATTTAATGGAGATGGCTTTTTTTTTTTGTTTATTAACGACGAAGAATTTTCCAATTAAAAACTAAAAATCAAAATATTAATTAACGTAATTAATTGTGTAGCCATAATTTCAGATTGGTAAAAAAAAAAAATTTTAATTATAATTTTAGTTTAATGTTCTAATTAATAAAATTTATATACGCGAATGGATAATATAATAATTAGCCACGAAAAATTCTTTAACAATAATTTGTGGGATATTGTAACAACATTCGATATTAAAAAGTAAATTTATGTTTAAAATAAAACTTGAAAATTATGAAGTATTACGATTATTTTATAGTATTTGAAAAAAATTTTTTGATATGATCGTAAAGTATGAAAATTGTATTTTTTTAAATCATTATTTATTTACAAAAATAAGTTCGCACATACAAAATTATTCAAATTCTTTTCAATATAATTCATTCATGGAAATCAATCGAAGCTCGTAATAACCGAAGCGTTGAATAAAAGATACGAGTATATACCTAAATATGCATATATCTAAGTCCGAATATTAAAAAGTCTTACGCATTACTTTAAAATTCTAGTCTATTTTTAATGCGTAGTAATCATGATTCAAGCGGTAACATTGTTCGATAATCGCGCCTATAAATTTTAACTTTCTTTTGTATTTAATTTAACTTGTATCTTTGATACATAATCCTCAAATGGGATGGTAATCGGAACGATGGAGAGCGCAAAAATCATTCGAGAGAACAATCGATGAGGAAATCTCGAGCAAGAAACTTTGCGGAGACTGGATGGATCGCTATTATCGAACGATAAATTGAACGTATCGGCGAAATTGAAAAGTTAATGACGCGATACATATATATATATATATATATATATATATATATTTGGACATTTGGTACAAAAAAGGAAATATTGATAAAAGAAAAAAAATTATACATATATATGTATATATATGTATGGACGTAGATGTAGCAATGCAATGTTTTGTTTTTAGATTACTATTGAAAATAGGAGTCGTGCGATAATATCCTTTTTAAATGCATGTTAAAAACAGGATTGAGATAAAAAAAAAAAAAAAAAAAAAAAACATGGGACAAAAACTTGCAAATAGTAAAATATATAAAAAAGTATCTCACTTACATGTGTCACGTGAATTATGCATTTTATTTTGCTTACAAAGGGACAACTTCATTTTCTCATGTTATGCAATACAAGTTAAATAGATACGTTTAGTAATCGTAGAATTGAATGGTTATCCATTTGCTCTTTTTAATTTAAAATTCTTATAAGATATATACCGGGCGTATATACAAACTAAAAGTATATTTCGCGACGTACAAAATATATGAAAAATCTAATAACACGGATTTTTAGATTACATAAATTTGTTAAACCATTGTTATGAAATCGAATATTAATCGAACGTTGAAATATATACGATAAAAAATTTTTTTTTTCTTTTTTCTTCAAAGAAAATCATTTTTCAACCACGAAAGAACGCCGCGCAAGATAAAGACTCTAAAAAAGCACGCAACTTCAAGCCAAAAGAAGCGAGCGTATAAAAAAAAAAAAAAGAAACCCATGATAAATCTCTTTAGATCCGTAGGTTTATCCATAGCGAGATGCGAAACGAACATGCTTTTCTTCCCTCCTCCTTTATTTTTTCTTTTACGTTTTGCGAGGATGGCGCTCGGGACCGCAAGAGAGCTTCTTCTCATTGTCTTAATGAGGCCGAGTCCGATCGGATCTTAGCCGTTAAAAAATATTCGCCCTTCGCCGCTAAAACTTTACGCTGGAGAACGTAAGACGTTCTCTTATTTTCAAATCCTAATGCTACGGGACGAGCTTTAATTGCATTCGTTGCTAATTTTAAGCTCATCGATAATCATCGAAAAAGTATGTCTCTGCTCCTTATTTTTTTTTTTTTTTTAAATGTTTGTTTTTTTTCTTTTTTTTTTTTTTTTTTGTTTTATTAAATCTTGAGATTTTTTAAGAAATAAAAAGTAAGTTTAACGATAGCAGTGGAATCAGAAAAATCAATCAAATGGCTAAACAAATTTTTGAAATTTCTGTGATTATCTTACTCGGTTTTAAGTTTAATCAATTGATAATTTAAAATATTTGTGTATCATCTAACTGGCAGAAATTTTAATATTGTAAAATATTATTATATATATAACACATTTTTTATTTTTCTTCATTGTTTAATTATTAAGCTTCAAATATATTGATTTCTATAGCTAATAAATTATACATTTAATAGTATAATGCTAAGAGGAAAAAAAAAAAATGTAAAAAGAAAACGTTGATTTTTATGTATAACAATCGATTACGTTCTTTAACGTATGAATATTTCCCACGTTGCACCGAGTCTTCAAGGAAACTGTTCGACGGAGTAGGTAGGCGACAAAAGAGGCGAACTCTCGCGCGCTCTCTTGCCGTTGTCGTCCTCGTCTCCTTCCCCTCTCTCTCACTCTCTCTCTCTCTCTCTCCCTCTCTCTTTCTCTTTTCATTCCGTCTTCTCGCGGCAGCGATTTCAACTAACCAGTTTGCTTTCTTAATGAGGACCAAATCGCTTAGATCGTTTAGCTCCTCTTTGTCTTCCTGTTTTACTTTTTCTTCGGAGGAAAAAACGATTTATTCAATGCTGAGAAATTGCTTAAACGTATCCTAAAATACAAGATTTTTCGTTAATTTTTGTTTTCTTTTTGTTTTGTTTTTTTTTTGTTTTTCAAATGAATTTGATTTAAAACGTTTTTATGCATCGATTCGAATATACTTCTTTTTATTATTTGTTAACTAATATTTATTAAAAGTCATTAAATATACCAGAAAATTTTTTTTTACATTTCGGAACAAAAAAATATTTATCGCGTTATATATTCCAAATTTCATGGATAAATTTCAAGAATTTATCTTTTCCTATTCCATATCTTTTTCTTTTCTATTATTTCACCTTTTTACATTCTTTATTTCACGATCAAAGCTGACTTAGGAGTCTAATAAAAAAAAAAAAAAAAAAACCAAATACCGTATTGTGAAAGTATCAGCAAAAGAAAGCGCCGATTCAATGGAAAAGGAAAACAAAAAAATTCAATATATATTACTCGGTTGCAACAATTCCAACGATGCCCAAAGTAATAGCAATACAACACGAACAGAAGATAGTACGTGTAACGTCGCGATCCCCGGCGGCGCAGGCGCCGCGTTTCTTTAACAACGCGCGGACTTTCCGCGCACTTTTTTCCTAGGCCCTTTTGCAAACTACCTTCGTACTTTCTTTCTCTCTCTCTCTCTCTCTCTTTCTCTTCCGTAATGCACAAGTATACAGCAGCGTTCCGAGAAAAGCTCGAAGAAGGTCGCCCGCCGTTCCTCGCGACTCCTATTCGTATACCTACATATACACACGTGCACGTACACACTTGTAAATAAACACACCGATCGAAAAGAAGAATGAAAAATACAAAAGAAAGCGTATATATATATATATATATATATACACATAAATATATACAAAGTTTCGCAGGAGCCAGGGTCTTCGACGGATGAGCTATGCCCCGATCGTCGTCATTGTGGCGCGCGCATAATGCAGAGAGTACCGACAAGAGGACTTACAGATACATATATATACATATACGCGTGTGTGTATATGTTTATATATGTATATGTAAAGGAAGAACAAACGCTATAAGATTCTAAGAGCTTATGCCTGTTGCATTGTTTCGCGATCGCTAAGGAGACGAGATATTGCGCGCAAGACTCCGCGCCGTTTATAATTCGAGGTTACGCGAATATCCACGCACCGATGCTCGCCCGGTGAGATGCGAAAGAAACGAATAATTTTTGTAAATCCATAGATTACTATTTTTAAGGAAAGTTTAGGTATTTATACAATAGAAAGTTTTAGGGTAAAACTTTTTAAATTTCATTCAAAACAATTGTTTCTTTTAGATTCCCTTTGCTGAAATTTTATAACGAGCAATTATTTTTAATTATGGCAAATATTTATCTTATAATAAATGGCAAATTAATATTTAAATACGGTTTCATCAACCTCTTTTACGCGCTGGTTTAAAAATTTTTCAAAATTTCGTTTGATTTATAAATACGATAGCGTTAATTATAAAATAAAAAACAGTCGGCGCATTGAATGCTAATCTTGTATATAATAAAATTTAATCGTAAAGGTTACGTAAACAAATTTTAATGGCCATTTTAAAAAAATATAATAATGTTACAGTAAAATCACGGTTTAATATATAACATACAGATTAAGATACAGATTTATTATTTATTTATAGAGAGCTATTGTATGTAAATACTTTGTGTATACCTTGAGCTATAATTATAAAAGATTTTTTCAAAAATTATAACGTTCAAATGTTTATAGTAATAAAACCTATTGTAAAAGTTCGATACCCCTATTTACATACTTAAAGATTTATAAAATTTATCGATATAGAATTTTTGTTTATAGTAAAAAAAAAAAAAAAATTAAAGTCCATATAAAATAAATTATTACGCCGATATTTTTAATTTTCATGCGGTACTCAATGCGCCTATTTAAGTAAAGCCCATTAAATGCGCGTATAAACATTTTTTTTTATGTACATAATACACAAAGAATTGAAAAAAAAAAAAAAAAAAAAAAAAAAAAATTTTTTTTTGAATTTTACTACATCAAAATGTTTTATTAAAATTAATGATATTTTCTTTCAATGTAAATATGGATAGCGTATTAAAGATAAAGTTTAAGGTATCGTATCTATACTTTTTTCTTCCAATAATTTATGTGAGATAAAATATAAATACGTAGGGTTCCCCCGTAAAAAGTCAAATACTAATTATTTAACCGTAATAAAATACAATAAATTAACATTTATATTAACACAAAAACTAGTATTTCATTATTAAGACACAATTTATTCTGCAAATAAAGTAAAGTTTATTAATATTCATAATCCTGTGATTTATTTCTAGTTTAATTTAAAAAAATTCTCAATATTCATATATTAGAAAACTAGTTTTTCGAAAAAAGAAAAATTTCATGTTCGGATACTTATTACTTACCGATACGTTCAACGTACATAAAACTTGAAAGCTATCTAAATAATATTTTCCTTTTACAAATTGCCAAAAGTGACTTTCGCGTGTAAAAATAAAATCAAATCATTCTGCAGTCATACTCATTCCATTTGCTTCCGAGAGTAAGCAAGTGCAATCTCGTGGGTGAAAGTATTGAAAGGAGAAGAGAAAGAGAGAGAGAGAGAGAGAGAGAGAGAGAGAGAGAGAGAGAGAGAGAGAGAGAGACAGAGACAGAAACAGAAAGAGGGGAAAGGAAAAAAATGGCAAAAGGAACGCTGACGCGTTCTGAAACCGAAGATAGACCTTCGCAAGAGAAAAGAGAAAAGATAGGATGGAAGAAACCGAGGAGAGCTCGGAAGAAAAAATGTTTCGGTATAAAAAGAGGATAATCCAGCGTGCGTAAGGCGATGGAAGCGGAGTTTTGCGGGAAGCCCGTAAAACGCGGGTATGACGGCGAAGCGGCAATTATCGCAAAAGTGACAACCGCACAACCTCTTTATCTTTCTCTCTCTCCCCCTCTCTCTCTCTCTCTCTCTCTCTCTCGATCTTAAAGTATTCATATAAGTGAAATTTATTTTGTACAAGAGGAAAGGTAAAACGTCAATAAGTTGAAGAAAAGGCGAAAAAAACGGGATCGCGTGTAATTCATACGACGGTGTATGGCGAATATATGTATATGGGGATAAAAAGTTTGAGAAAAAATGAAAGGGGAAGGAGAGTTAAATTTTTTTTTAATTCATTTAACCTTGCTTTGATAACGTTTATTTCAACTACTTAGTGCATTAAATGCAAATTTCGTCGTTTGTCAGCATTTCGACAGGATTTAAGTCTGCAGAATTTTTGATTTTCAAGAAATACAACTTTTAACGAGTTCTTAAAAAAAAATTGAATGTCGAATATCTTACCTTTTTTTTTTTTTTATATAAATCTGCAATATTGGTATAAATAATTATTTAAATTAAAGTGATATTAATAATTGTTGATTATTAAAATCCATAATAATTACTCGAAATATTATTTAAATGTGCAATGTTTAAACAAGGCTGACTTGTTTAAACACAATATGTCCATTGGTTCTTTTACTTTTGCATTTGCTGACGTCAATTAAGCATTTATAAATGTCATAATATATATAGAGCTATATCTGCAAAAAGTTTTGTAACAGTTAATGCATATTTTATCTTTATGATTCAGTGCTTAATGAACCAAAAAATATTTACACTTGAATAAAAAAGAGCTAAAACTTAAATTGGCAAAAATAATAATAAACGTTGACCTTATACATTTAAAGATTGTAAAAATTATGATTGAGAATATGTTAAAATTCAAAATAAATTTGAAAATGTATAAGAAAACTGTTGTAAAAAGAAAAAAAAAAAAAAATTAATAAATAAAAATAAAAAAGTATCGTACTATAAGAGATATAAAGCTGTTTATTAACGTAATAATTGAACTAAAAATATTGAGAATAATTATAAAGAAGATAATAAAATTTAAAAGAGTATAGATGCAATGCATGCGCGTATGCGAGAGACTGATAGAGAGAGAGAGAGAGAGAAAGAGAGAGAGAGAGAGAAAGGGGAGTGAAAGTCAATGGAAAAGTACGGGTAGTAAGTATAACTGCATAAAAGAAATAAAGCTGCCGCAGAAAAAGGGCCCAGCATGGGAGTGAGCAAAAGAAAGGGAGAAACGGATACTGCAAGTGAGAACAGCCGATGAAATCGAGGATCGCGCCTCTTATATGCGAACGTTTTTATATACCCAATATACGTACAATCTATAACAACGCACGCAGACACGCGCACGCACACACACACACACACACACACACACACACACACACACACACACACACACACACACACACACAAGAGCGTACAAAAGGATTGACCAAGATATATACATATATATATATATATATATATATAAATATATAAGTGCAACGGCGGCGGTAACGCGCCACGCCCTCGCTAATGCAGAGCGACGGGACAGGATTCGAATTGGCGAGCAAGGACGACGACTAAACGACGGCCCGACACAAAGGGGCTACGCGTTAAACCCAAGCTCAAGCGCACCGCATAAAACGATCGGATTTTTTAATTGCACCCTCGCCCTCCCCTCCTCTCCCCCATTCCTCCCTCTCTTCTCCTTTCCCTCTCTTTTCTTATCCTCCGAGATCTGTTGACGCACGTATACGCGAAAGGGAAAAGAATCGTCGAACTCTCGAGAAATGGAGTTTTTTTTTCCTTTTTTTTTTTTTTTTTTTTTTTTTTTCGTACACTTTCCTTCGCTGCCTTGTAAACTGGATGGATTTTAATGCGACGATGGAAATTCACCGTCAAGTGTAGCTGTCTGCTTGTCGATTTAATTGACTTAAACAAAAATGTTGGTATGTTTTTAAGCAATTTTATAGTTTAAAATTTAAAAGTGTCTTAAACTTTATAGGACAGTTAAATATTTTGAATTTTATCTAACTGACAACAGTTTTGATTCCCTCGGACAACGAAAATGATTGTAGTATTCTAAATAAATTGAGAAATAAATTTACATTATTTTAAATCATTGAGATGTGTTACACTTATTTAAATAAATTTACCATGAAAAATAAAATAATAAATAATTAACAGATATAAGCCATATGAAGAATTAATTGGTTTCATTTAAATAAATTAATATAAAATAAATCGCAAATTTATTTAGTAATTTTTTAAATAAAATAATATGCAAAGTAGAATAAAAAAAATTTAAATATCACTTTATAAAAAAAATGCTTGTATATCCAGTAAAAAAAAACTTAGAAATTTTTTATTGCGTTTAAATCGATTAATTTAAAAAAATGAAAGGTCAAATTATTAAATTTGCTCTTATTCACACTGAAAAATTATCTTTCTTTTATTTTATTTTTAAACATAAATAATCCTAGTCACTATGGAAAAATCATCGGTATTCATTAATTTAAACTCGACACAAGCTACTTTTGCATTACAAACAATTTATAAGCTACCATAATTTTTAAATTCGATAAAAAAACTTCTTTACATAATTAGAAAAATTGCTTTTATGCAAAAAAAAAAAAAAAAAAAAAAAATAAACAAACGTATGTTAGACAATAAAAATGAAAAAAAAGATTAAACAAAAACTGATTAATTGTGCTCGCTCTGGTTTAATCCATATAACTAACGTCACGTTCGCATTTTCTGCGACCGATGCATGCTTAGAAGTTTCTCCTTTTTTTTTGTCTGTTCGTCCGGTTCTACTTCTGCTTCTTATGCGTCTACGAGACAGCTATACAACATGGGAATCTTGAAAATAGAAGGAGCTGCGTTTAATGAATTCCAAGATCTAGATTAGTACGCCTCGACGATTATTTATTGTCGATAAATTTCGAGACTTACACGGTGTTTTATATATATACATATATATATATATATATATATATATATATATATATATATATATATATATATTTATTTTATCACATAAAAACGAAGAAAAAAATTTGAATCAATTTTTTTACTTACATCAATAAAATCACGTAATTTTTGTAATTAACAGCTCTTAAAATTAAAATTTTGTGTTTTAGCTGCTTATCAAGGTTACCTACATATTTAAAAGCTCTTTAAATTTATAATAAATTTAAAAGAGTTCGTAACAGTTTTTTAAAGTTACATAAATTTGATTGCGTTCATGAAAAGAAAAAAATTTGTTATTTCTGCCAGTATTACAACAGAGTGCAATTTTTTAATGTTAAAAATATAAATAAAAATTCTTTAACAAAAGCATTGCCATTACTAGAATAAAAAAAAATATTTCAATTTACGTATAAAATAGCAAAAATCAACAAGCTATTCAATATAAAAGCGTCGATAAGACATACCAAAGAATTTGTTTCACGATACAATAAAAGGATAATTTTACGGTTCGTTATTTAAGAGTAAACACGCAGATAAAATCGTAATTAAAAATTGACAATAGGCAAAACAGCGCTATTACAACACGAAACCAAATAGACTTTACCTTTCTTTGTAAGTGTAGCTCTAAAAACAAGTGTGTCATTGAGAATAACAAACTGTGGAGAGTTTAACGTTATATAGTATATATACATACGTGTACACCACCGATCGACTACAATAATTTCCTCGTGTTACCCGACTATGACAATCATATAGATAAGAAATCTCGGTTTCCCTTGAAAGTTCCGATAAAATCCATTAATCTTATGGACAAAAACTATATATATATATATATATATATACGATGTAAACGCTCGAGTTTTACATACGCGCGAAATGCGATGAAATTTTTATTAACGGTATCAAGCGCCGAGTGGATTTAAATCTTATGAAAAAAAAAAAAATTATTATTTATCGGCGAATAGAGGAGAGAAAATTAAGTAACTCTTTGTGCGCGTGTAACTTCACCGATGCATAAATTAGAGAATTTTGTTTTTTACATGCAACGTTTGTTTTTTACTCGATTATTTGCAACGGTTATAGATACGCGATGCAAAATTTATGCAATTGTGATGGAGTAAAAAAAAAGTATGAACTATTACATTTACGATATACTTGGATGTTCAATAAAGTCTATTTGTTTAGATTTAAAACGACGCTTACATCAATCTGAGTTTGACAACAAAAGTTTCTTGTTCATAGCCGATAATCGATTAATGTTATAATTCAAATCGTTATTTTTATTGAACTATTGTTTTTTTCTTTTTTTTTTTTTTTTTATTATTATTTTTCATTTGAAAGTTGTTCATAAAATGTGTCATACTTTATTAATTGAACATGCAATACTCATTCCGTAGATACCGACATTCAATAAATGATATCTTTATGCTCTTTTTTTTTTTGTTAAAACGATTTCATTTACGAGAGTAATAACAACGATATTGTTATCAATATTGTAATCTTTGACGTTAAATAATTTTATGGTTGAATTTGTCAGATTACAATATATTGTCGACTTGAAAATTGTACAATCACTTTGATCGTTTATAAAATTTTAAAATAAAATCGAATTGTTAAATATTTTTAAATTATTTTATACCCTAATAATGCAAGAATCGTCAAAATATTTACAAAGTTTTTTTCTTCGTGAAAAACAAAAAAAAAAAAAAAAAAAAAAAGAAAGAAAACGAAGAAAAATAAGTATCGTCTCATTTTGACAATAATTATTCCCCGTTCTTGGCACATATCAACTCATTATCTTATTTATACACCGTTCGCTTCGACTTTCTCTCCTCTGTCTCCCTTTTTTTTTTTTTTTTTTTTTTTTATTTTTATTTTTCCTATACCAAACGGCTGCCCTCTCTTTTCTTTTATTTTTTTATTAAAGAGCTTCCAAGATACTACGTATACACACATACGTGTATGCACGCGCGGTTTGCAAGTCTACCGTGTACTGCTAATTGGGCCGCTCGCAGATCGAGAATTAAACACCGTGACGCACACATACACATACAGCTGAATGTATGCACGAATACAAACTTTGCGTACACTCGGGAATCTGCCTCGGCTGATTCCTTTCTTTTCTTCTTTTCTTTTATTTTTTCGTTCAGCCGTGGAGTTTGCGTTTCGTCCCTTGGTTCTTTTTGGCGCCAGTCTATTTGTTCTTTATACCTGCGCATTCGGTTATCTGCAGTTTCGTCGCATCTCTCGATTTGTTCTTCTCGAGTATATTTTTTATTCTGCCTTCTCTCCCCTCCCTCCCTTCTCCTCCTCCTCCTCCTCCTCCGAACCATAGTTTATTTAACGGTTTTAATTATCTTAATTGCTTTAGCTCTTTCTTGAAGAAAGTATGACTACTTCGCGTATTTATTTTCTGAAGTGGCCTTAATAATCGTTATAAAATAATTGTTACTCGACAAGTATTTACTTTATAGTTTTTATTTAACATTTTTTATATTGTACATAATTTTACTGACGTATGCTTTTTTTTATATTTTCTTTAAATGATTGTACATTTTTTACCGATGATAATGATCGAAAGTACATTTTTTTGCTGAATTTTAAATGCAAAATCCTTTTTCATATACTTTCTAATGATAAATAAATATAAAAACTATTTAAAAAGTTTAAAACTATTATAATTTTTAAAAATTATAATATTTTTTTTCCTTCGACATTCTTATAATTTTTTAATTTTCAACCCAAAGAAATACTTTATATATTTCGATCGCATCAACTTTCGGAGATTCGACATTTATAAAAGATGAGTATGCGACCGAAAACTGTGATTGACGTGTATAACGTATGTTAAAAACGTTCCATGACTCACATTTATTGCAATATCTTTCAGTTACGTACTTAAAGAAATCGAATAACGAGAAAACTTATGATGTATGATTTTTTAACACGTCATGCTACGTCATTTTAAACTGTAGAATTAAATTTGTGCATTTCAAAGGGTAAAAAGGATTTTTCGAATGTAAGTAAAATAAATCAGATGTTAAATTTGATAAAATTACTTTTACTTGTATGTGATAATTTTATTCGTGAAATAATCAACTCTATATACAAACATCGGTCGTAAAATTAAACACTTTCGAATATAAAAATTTTATATTATTTTATAAAAAAAATTCGCCAAGTGATAAGAAACCTGTAACTTCTGCTTAAAATATTTCCGATTAAAAATTCGGAAAAATTTAAATATTACTCGATAAATCTTAATAACTATCGCTCGGACGTTGAAATCACTTAAATTCGACAAAGTGGCATTCGGTAAAAACTTTTACGACGATGTTTTTCTACCTTCATTATAATTCAATTAGCCATTTTGAATAGAGCAGATTTTTTTTTTTTTTTTTCATAAATTTGTTTGAATTTTTCTATTTTATTGCTAAACTTATGATATTTACGTATGTAAATAACGCAAAAAAATTATTTGTATATCTAGAAAATTTATTAAAAAAAAAAAAAAAAAAAAAAAATTTGTACCAAAAAATAATTTTGATTGTCAATAATGAAATTATTAACATAAGATAATCACTAGCTATACAATTTTAAATTATTATTTTACCTTATAATACAATGTATTATTTTAAACATCATTTAATATAAATTGTATCAAATGAAAATTAACACATTTTAAAATTCTACAGCGATGTATTATTTTTAAATTTTTCTCTTTTAAAGCATTGCAGCCCCGTAAAATTGTTTTTAACGTTAAATATTACTCGTCGACAATAATATTAAAAATGTAATTTATTCATACCCAAGTTAAATTTTAACTTTAAAATGACTAAGACTAAAATTTTAGCAGCGCGCATATCAACGTAACGCAATCCTATAAGTTACATAGAATTCGAAAGTCGCGAAACTTCCGCGCTTATACTCGTGTTCTCTCGATTCATTTTTTTCTTTTTTTTTTTTTTTCTTTTTTTTTTCTCAATATACACGCAACACGTCCAAAGCAATTGAGCCAACGCGACACGCTCGATTAAAAAAGGCTTACCGGTATACACTATAGTATATAGATTAATGGATAACCGTGAAAGCTGTTCAAGACACCCGCGAAGAAGCGAGCTCGTTACGATTTGCTTCGTATTTTCGTTATGCGCTCGCGATCAAACGAATGCATAATCCATTGAAAATTTTATAAAGATGTCGTGGATTTTATCGTACGTAAAAAAAAAAAAAAAAAAAAAAAAAAAAAAAAAAAATTTTTCTTCGAATAGTAAATTACATTTATATTTGATACTTTGCATAAGTTGTCAGTTCGAAATAAATTTAATTTCGTACATTTTTCTTTTTTACTTTTTTTTCTCTCTATAAAAAGTACTGTCACGGGATGTATAATTTACATTTCAATAAAAATTGCAACATTGAATGGACTAGATTAAAATTTTAATTAATTTTACTTTCGCAAGATTATTTGTATAATAATATAATCAAATAATAATAAAATTTTATCCAAGTATCTTTCGTAGGCAATTATTATTATTGTTTTTTTGTAAATTATTTTTTAAAGATACTATCTTTAAATATAAATATACGCATACAGTTATAATCGTATCGTTTATTACAAAAAAAATTTTCTGTTTTATTATTTCTCGGCGATCGTTTAAAATTACAGCGATAAATTGAAACTTATAATATTTTGACGTTATACTAAGCTAAATCCTTTAATAATACTTTTAATCGATAGGCTTGAAAATGTTTATTATTTCATATAACGAAGTACATATACAAAACTAGTTGATCCGATAATCATTACGTGCCTATTACACGAGCTAATTTACATATCGCATAAAAGCGATAATATTGACGAAGTCGATCGAGAAATTAAAAAAAAATAATAATTATCTATGTCTATCTGAAATTCATGAGAATGTGAAAAATTTATTGTTACGTTTTATTACAGAAATTTTAGCTTCGAATGAAAATAATAAACTAAAACAATTTAATTGCATTTTGATTAATATATTATAAACATAAAACATTATTAAACGTTAAAACCCACCAATAGTATACAATAACTGCAAATATATATTTTAATCTTCGTAAGAATAATGAAATCGCTTCAAAATAAATCAACAATGAGTTTAAAATGCTCGAAGATAATTCATGATCGAATGAAAACAACGTACGGAAAAATATACGAAGGGTGGTATATTTTCTTTATTTTCATTTTAAAATAATTGAAGTAACGGGGCGCTTTCGGATCGGCATAACATTGCATTGCAATCATTCACAATATATACATATTCATACACACACACACACACATACATATATACAATAGCGCTTTAGCCTACATCTCGAAAGAAATCCGAACTTATTTAAAACGGTAAAAGGTGTAACATAAGTGCTAAGTTGAATCACTTGACTCCGCTCTATGCACATAATACGTAAAAAGAAAGATAGAAAAGGAAAAGGAAAAGGAAAAGGAAAAAGAAAAAAAAAAAAAAAATACAAGCTCGGTGTTTGCTCCGCAACAGAAAATACACGTATTCTCCATTACTTAAGAGCGCGTCATCGTTACTAGCTCGTTGCGCGCTAGCGTAACTTCTAAATAAAATTAACGGAAAAAAAAAAAAAGAAACGGGGACTCATCTTCTTCTTTTTTTTTTTTTTTTTTCGAATAACTGCGTGACGTAATCTTTGCCATTGATAAACGTTTGACTTTGGAGTTGATTTTTCCGAGGCAGTGTGGATAGTTAGTTTTGTTAATTAAATAGTAAATTGTAAATGCTGTTCGATTCGTTTTAGTTTTTTTTTTTTTTTTTTTTTTTTTAAGTCTTTTGTTTTATTCATAAATGAGGCGAATTAGAGAATAAAGTTGTTGTAAATTTTTTTACCTTTGCTTATTTATTTTATAAGTTTACCCACTAATTCTTATTTTATCAATGTTTTGACAGTTGACGTTTATATTTTTTCTCTGATCGCTATTTATTCTCAAAGGATTGACTTTTGTCGATAAAATTGACTATTTATTTTGCAATACTATCATCATTGAAAAATGTATCTACATTAAAAGAAAAAAATTGAATAAATGTTCACAGGAAAAATAAATTCAATCGGAGTTACTTAAAAAGTATTACAAAATTTAACGTTTTAACAAAATTTAATCTTCCCGTTCGAATTGTCATTATAAACCGATTTCAAGCAGATATTTATGCATTATTAATGACGGCATTTTAACATTGAGTTAGCTTTGCAATTTTCAACAATTATCAAACGTTATTAACGCGCACACGCGATTATTGTAATTGAGCCGAGGAGGCGTTAAAAAGAAAAGAAAAAAAAAAAAAAAAAAAGAATCTGGCATTGATCATCGTAATGCAATATTGTGTATAAAACAGCAGACTTTGCGCTTTATTATACAGAGTGATTAGAAGTTAATAAGTTGCGTCTTCCGTAAACTTAAATTTTATTGGGATGTTTTTTTACACCGTAAATCTTTGTTAGTCTTTTTTTTTTTTTTAATAATAAAACTAGTGATATTTTTAATTCTTTTTATGCATATTAATAATTACATTTTTTCAATTTAAGGAATCGAGATTTTTTTCTTTCAATTTTTAATTCAATTTGATTCAAGAAAATGCATCAGAAATTGTTTATTTAATTAGAGTAAAATAACGTAAAATAGTTTTGATTTCAAAAAAGAAAATTTTTTTCTTCATTTCTATGTATGAATTTAAAATAATTATTTCAATTCAATTTTAATTTTAAACAATTTGAATTTGAATAGTCATCAATCTTATTGACAAATTGACTGTTTATAAAAGGAATGCGAATTAACGATGGTAAATTTGAAATTCTTAAAATAACTTATTTTAACTTTTAATTAGCAGCGATAAAATATTTTGTACAATCGAATGTTCAAAGATAAATTCAAGAGGTTCGATATTCTATGTACTTAAGTTTTGATGATACACACGTACAGTAAAAAGTTTACGTTTCATCAAATACCCGCGCGTATATGTATAAATTTACATTTAACCGTTAACTTTACATTCATCCTTGCGACTGTGCAATGAAATGTGATATTCGTTGAAAATATTACAAATGTGCATATCGCGTGATTTTACGTTACTCTTTAGAATCGTAAGATTAATTTTTTACCGACATTTTTGTTAGTGTTTTTTTTTTGAAAATAATTTTATCAAAAACATATTTGAGTGAAAAGATTTTTTTCTTTGAAATATGGATTTTATCTGATACATTTATTAACGATATACATAAAAATTTGTAATAATCTTATGTAATAAGCCAAGTTGTAAAACCTGTCTAATGTTACAGAATATGAGGTTTAATTTATCTATAAATAAATATAAAATTAGAATAGAACAAAAAAAAAAAAAAAATTACCAATTATATTTAATTATGATTATAATCTTATTATTTGTAAAAAATAGCATGTTGAACTTTTAATTAATTTAAAAAAAAATCAATTATCCAAATTCTTTAATATTTTCACATATTTTAAAAGATTGTTTGAGCGCAAATTGTAATAATACGCGAATATTGTATTGTATCGAATAATCGTTTAAAGATTTAACTTTAAGTATCCCATTAAAATTAAAAAAACTAATTTTTTTTTTTTTCTTTGTATCTTAAAACTTCGTTTAAAATGAAAAAATCGCATAATACCGATAAATTTACACGTTTACTACTACAATTTATGTAAATTAAGAATATAATTTATAAAATTACATAAGTACTGGTATATTACACTAATCGAATACGGAAAAAATTATAGATTTTTAGCGCACGTTTAAACCGTATAGACGCCGATATCGTACGTATGAAAAACTGAATCTTTAATACTTTTGAATATCTTATCTTCCTTTATTATTATTATTTTTTTTTTTTTTTTTCATTTTTATTCCAGCCGATGTTATTCCAGTACTATGATTAACTCGAGAATAACTCGCATTATTCGCATAACTCATACGCGAAGAATCTATAATTTCAGGAGATACATTGCTTACAATAGCCCCGATCGCTTAATAATTTACGCGCTATGAAATTACATTCGACTTTTTGTTTTTTCATTTTTTTTTTTACATATACATTTTTCATTTTTTTTTTTTTCATCCAGTAAAAATTACGTTTAAATTTTCCAAATCGTTTAAAATTGAGCTTTCCATTTTAACGAACCAACGTTAAAGTTTTCGCTTACATTTAAGAAAATACGCGCCCAAGAAGTTATCATAAATTTCGCAGAGTCCAACTTTGCGCGGCATTCGTCATGTCCGCGCGGTAAAACGATGCCAAGATTACTCGAAAGGAAGCCCGACGCCATTATGTTTAAGTTGAGCGTTTGTGTATTGCTATCCCTAAGGGAGCGCTTGTATAGAAAGACGATCGAGGTGTAGTAATTGACTTTGAAAAAGAGGTTTTATAGCGGTACTCGCGCGGTGCTGGGTTTCCCTTTGACGATCAATTCGTTTATTTTTATTTTCCTTTTCTTTTTCTCTTTTTTTTTTTTTTTTTTCGGTGGTTGTCTTTCTTTTCTCTTTTCCGCGCGCGCAAAAATATACGTCGTAAGAGCTGACGTATTCCAGCAGAGACAGAAGAGGGGAAAAAGAAAGAGAGAGAGAGCGAGTACTTGCGAATTTATGCTTGGGAAGAAAATGGAAATTAATTACGCGTGGATGAATGTACACGGTAACGAAGATCGAAAACAGAGAGAGTTGGAAAGAGGAAAGTTGGCTTCTCTCTCTCTCTCTCTCTCTCTCTCTCTCTTTCTCTCTTATTTTAGGTACGGCGAGACTTGACTAATGCAGCGATTGTACGAATAAAGCTAGAAGAAGATAAGAATTTATATTCATCATAGGGAGAATATTTTGTTGCCTCTTTTCAATGGATATAACAGTGAGTTATTGAAAGCTCGTGTTATAACTTTTTGCGGACGGACTATTACGATTATAAATACGGCGTTACTAAACGTTATATGACGTCGATGACCCGTTAAAATGTATCTATTATAACTAACAATTATTAATTATTATTACAATCAAAAATTAATTTTTACATTTATCATAGAATGTTAGCTTTATAATTAAGAAATTTATTCGAAAAACTTTTTCTTCTTAATGAATTTAAACGTTTAATTGAAATTTTTATTATTATACATATAACATTGATACTCATGTGAAATAAAATACTTAAAACTTTATAAATTGTTGAAATAAAAAATTTATTTTTTAAATATACAAATATGCAGCAATTTTAAAAGTGATAATTCGAAAAAGTAACGACAATTTTGATAGCCTCGGAAAAGACATTTAACTACGCCATAAAACATTTTATTGTTTTGATGGCATACTCGAGTAGGTTTACGAATGTAAATAGCAAGAGAATACCATCGGTAAGATATAATTTTTAATTAAAAAACAAATACAGTCAACTTATATTTCACTTAACGTAATTTAATGTACCATTAATTAAGAATTCGTTTCGACTTTTCGTTGTGCATGCAAAAAATAAAAAAATATACGATAAGGTGTTATTTTCGTATTCCAAGCTACCGCTATCCTTCCAATTTAGAATCGTAACATTCATCCCATTCCTTGTAATATACAAAAACTTCGGATCCTCATTAAAAAGTGTCGCGCAACTTACAAACTACCTCGTAACACCTTCGGCCATAAATATTCATCGATCGCGCGTTTTTCATCTGCTCAACGAATATCGCTCTTCGTTATTTCTCTCCTAAACAAAACTAAACAATAATAACAGAAAAAAAAAAAAAAAAAAAAAAAAAAAGAAGAAGAAGAAAAATAATACGCGCATCGATTCACAATACAACTCATCAGAAAGTCAAGTCCGCGCGCGCGCGATTTCTCTCCGCAGCGCGCGCGCGCGCGCGCAAATGACGCTCGGCACTGGGTCACGACACGACTTCATCTCTCGGGCTTACAGAACACCCGGGCGCTTTTCACTCGGTCGACGCGCGCGTACGCAATCAAGGAGGGGGAGGGGAGAGAGAGGGAATCCTTTTAACGATATCGGCTTGCTTTTTACGCGGCTTGCTTGTCGTGTGAAAGTTTCGCGTTTATTGTTATTATCGACGTGGTTTAGAGAGAAATTATGCGAGACGCGCAATCGTTGTCGTGATTTATTAAGACGCGGTTGGATTTTGAGGTGATATCGGATCGATGTATAAACGCCGATTCAAGGGTATGCATATATAAGCTTCTCATTTTTTTTATGAGGTTTTCAAGTTCAAGAATAAAATTTTCGGTTAATTATCGACGATGATTATTGGATTAATAAAAAGTTTTAATATAAAGGAATGAAATTCACTCTTGTAAAAATGTTAATTATTAAAAATTTTAAAGAAATTCTTGCAATTATTATAATGTTTGTACCGCAAACTTTCGTAAATTATGAAAATTTTCAAATTGATATCATTCATAAATAGTGATTAAATATTATTGGCAATAAACATTTTTTTATTTTTCTTAATCAAATTTAAGATAGTATTTTACCTAATTTATTTTTAATACTTTATTTTGTTTATTATCGATATAACTAAATTATAGTATTTGTAACTCATTTCTTTTTCTAAATAAAATTTATCAGTAGTTTTACCAGTTTAGTAAGCGGTTTTACTTATCTTACAGCAACATTAACTTTAATAAATTTTTAAGAAATAATAATAATTTTTATACAAGTAAACTATTTACATACTTACATAATGAAACATTTTGTTGGCGTTTCGAATAATTTATTATTCATCAAAATAAATTATTTTATTTTTTAATAATATGCAAACATTTTACCGAATGAAAATATTAACATTTCTGGACAACTTACCGAAAAGCATTTAAAAAGCGCAAATAATCAAGGTTTATGATTAAATTATTTGAGTTATGTCGTTAAAAAAATTTATATACTTCAATTAGCCTAAACGCTACATAAATTTTATCGGAGCGACTTAAATTTTTTTACCATTTTGCACGATAATAAGATCTGCTTTCATTGGGATAATTTTCGTGTCGCAAAATATTTCACGTTTATGCTACGTTAATGAGAAAACTCTGTAACTTTCTAATTGTATCAATTACGTTTATTTTTTAATTTTTTTATTTCCTCCACCCCTCTTTCTCAAGAAATAATTATTATATCATCGTTCAATCTAGCCCAAAACATGGTATACGTAAACCTAAAAAAAAATTAAAACAAAAACGTATCTGGCGCGTATTTTATCCCACGAAGTGGAAAGAAAGCTGAAAAGGAAGGAGAAAAGAAATAAAGAGGAGCATTAGCGCAAGGTGATGTCCATCCATCGCGACGACTTGTCAAACTCGCATATCCAACTTTTCCACTTACCGATCCCGTTCCCGAGAAAGCGAGATGACGGCGATTCTTGCCTCCTAATACAAAATACACGAGCGATAATCCGCTCTACCAATCATGTATACATATATATATATATATATATATATATATATATATATATATATATATATATATATATATATATATATTTATATATTTATATCTATAAATTCTACTTACATACTGATTACAAACACGAAAAGTAGAATGCCGGGCTTTTAAAATGATATACATACCGATATTTAATACTTGTTTTTACTTAGTCGTTACTTAATCAACGATCGAGTTGAAAAATCGAATATAATTATCGCTCGCTAAATGTTTCGCCGAGTGAAATTTCGTTTCGTTAAAGTGGCATTTTACCATAAACCAGGAAATGAAATAGCGCGCAGGTTATATTTGTAAATATTCCGGTAGACGGTATCGATCGACCGTTAGTTAACATTTTTATGAAATCGCGTTAAATTGAAATATTTAAAGAATCGAGAGATTAATTGAAAAATATTATAAAAATTTTAGTACTTTATTTAAGTTCCATAGATTTAAGCAAAATTTTCTTTTTACTCTATATTATAGTGGCAACCATGGGATCGGACATATATATATATATATATATATATATATATATATATATATGTGTGTGTGTGTATATGTACATATTGTTTTTAAGGTCGAGTACATTTTCTTGCATTAATTTTTGGTGAAACCGATTAAGTAACTAGTAACATTATACATTCGTGATCCTGCCCAAATATTTTCGTTTCAAGTTTCGTCCACTTTCACGCGTAATTTTTAACGGCGTGAAAGTTGTTGAGCGAGGAAAGTACCGTTCCCAAACGCTTCTAAATAAGCAACGAAATAATGCAAATAATATTTCCGTGTTTCGATTAACAAAATACTTATAATAACTTTAGAATAATTTGAATTTTTCAACAGCAGTCCTTTCGCGCTTCTCCAGAATAATTGAGGGATGGTTAAAAGCGCGCCGACGCTCGCGCGATTCAAATCCAAGAATGTCTTTGATACTTACGAGCAGTCGTGAAAAAATTTTAAAATAATATAAGCAATAGCTTACCGATTCCATATCGAGGCCGTATACCATCTTTCTCGGAACTTGTTTCTTCTCTTCTGGTTTCGCGAGTTTCACCGTGTAGTTGTTTGTGGATTCAAGCGAGAATAATGTAGGAAATAAATAAAAAATTGAAGGTATGGAAAAACTGTTAAAATTTCAAATTTCCGAAAATTAAATCAACACTAACACATGAGTCAATTAAGTTTATCAGTCACTCGATGTCAGAATCAAATTTATCGATCTATCTCGTTCAGTGTTCGTAAGATGAGGAATACGCGACACACGATTCCGAGGAGATCAAAATATCCTTTCTTTTTGAAATTCCAAATCCATGGAAATGTAACGAAAAAAAGTAGTAAGTATTTCGCCAAAGAGCTTGAAACTATTTGCAAAGAGACGAAAAAAAAAAAAAACAACAACTAACTAAAAATAAAAATAAATCGAGCACGGCAAGATTGTTTCGTGCGAGCGCTACCCTCTCTCCCTCTTTTTCTTTTATCTCTTTCTCTTTCTTTAATCTCCCTCTCTGTCTTTCTCTCCCTCTCTCTATTTCGGGGGGCTCGTTGAGAGCGTCTCGCGCGATGCCTTACGTCTGACTAGCGAAGCATACCGTCAATGCTGGACTCGCAGCCCGCTGTGGCCAATCTCGGTCGGCTTCTCTCTTTCTCTTACTCCGCGGACGCGTTTTATCTTCGTTGCGCTTAACGGAGAAAGAGACCGGTGAACGTTGTTGTCTCTTTCTCCGTACACACACACTCTCTCTCTCTCTCTCTTTCTCTCTTGCTATGCGTGGAAATGGGCCTCCGGCGTATGCGAGAGAAAAAGAAAGAGAGAGAGAAAGAGAGCGTCTGCGGCGACCTACTAACGCGCGATGCGCGCGCGAGCTCACTGCGCATGCGCCGTAGATCCTACCAATCGAATTTTATTTTGTTTCACGACATGCAAAATTCATGCATGTACATGCGTGCGTGAATGTTTTGGACGTGTGTAACACATGTAGAAATAACTTGGACTTTGATGAAGAACGAAGGAGAAAGAGATAGATTGAATGCTTTCTTGAGTGTAATTTGATTGGTAAGTATATTGTATAGATCGGTGATTAGATTATCCCGAGATCTATATGAACGTAATCCTTTAGCGCTTCGCTGCCGCGTATCGAAATTATGAATATTATTAATTTATTAGGACTTTACGTTTATAGCTCGTAAATTTAATTTAAAATTTTTTAACGGTAAATAAGCATTCTTCGGTCAATTCTTGTATTATTCATTTATTAAGGAGATCGATAGACTCGACATTTGTTAAAAGAATGCAGTAGGTTAAAAGTGTATTTAAATCAGGTTCTTCTAAGAGCAATTTTTAGGACACTAGTAAAATGTTGAAGCTTTATAAAATAGATATACTTAAATTTTCCAAGTTCCTTGTTAGTTTTATGTTTTTACATTGATATTATACCGCACGTTGGAACAAGTTTCAATATCAAATAAATGCTAAAATTATTTTATTTTTTTTTAACGAAAAAAAAGTAGCGATTTTGCGCATTACTCAACTTATCTAATGTTAATATAAAATAAACATTTTGTCTTTTTAATCTAATAATAAAATCGTATGTAAAACATTTAATTTGATATTGACATTTCAATGCTAGCATGATTTCAAATCAAATTTTTTAATTAAGCTATAAAACTCAAAAAATTGTTTGTTAACGTTGAACTTAAAAAAAAAAAAAAAAAATAGATAAACAATATCTTTAATTATGAATACGACACTCGATGAATGCATTCAAAAAAAAGATTTTCCTCGATGCACTGATAAAGTATAGATTCAAAGAAAGGAAAGGCAAAAAATTAACGCATACCAAATCTAAAAAAATATTTCGATATCGTATATCTAACAGGATAATCATTTCCAGTATTTACAAGGCCTTTAACATATAATATTATAAATTCAGCATACCGCATTGCTAAAAATATCCTTTCCAAATAAATATTTATCGTTAGTTCTATATCAAGGCCAAAATTATACGTGCTTATATAGCTCGCAAAAAATAATATTTTTCTTACTTTTTTCAAACATCGCGCGCAATAATAATCGTACAACAAGCGAGGACATTAAAATATATTAAAACACGCTCAAAGGACAAGGCTATACGACGACAAGCCGGGCAACATTACTCAAAGAGAAGCAACGTGTAACGCCACTCGAAATCGTAACCACCGTACAAAAGATTCGAATCTAGATACTTACCGGGCGGCTTATCGATTCGAGCGTTATTGTTTCGGCCGATGACAACGCGCAACAGGTGCGATTATAATGGCGTTGCCGCGCGCGTATATGTACGCGTAAGCTAAGACAAAAAAAAAAAAAAAAAAAAAAAAAAAAAAGTGGTCGGGCGCGTTAGATCGTTTATATGACCGCGCGGTATTATCTACACTCCGGTATAATAGTACATTCACACACACACACACACACATACACGCGCGCGCACTCGCTCGCTCGCTTGCGTAAAGAGACGGAGCGAAAGTTTCGAGCGGTCTTATCTCGGCGCGAATCGGGTATATACACAGCGAGCGAATATCGCGTAAACAATGGAAATTTCAATGTCCCGGTGACATCGGTTGCGATCTGTTGCGCGGCGTTTATTTACGCGCGCGCGCGCGCGCTCGTCGTCGTCGTCGGCTTATCCACCGCGATGTGCATCTGAGAGAGAACGGCCCAGGATTTTCAACGCGGCGAGAGATAACGCTGAATCGATTACCGTCTGCGTATGTACATGTATGCGGATACTGTGTGTACATTTATTTATTCAATTTTCTTTCATATTTGGCATAAAAAAAAATATAATTTAGTTTAATTTATATGTGTTTATGTCATAATCTGCATCTATACATGTACACACACACATATATATATATGTATATATATATATATATATATATACACAATAAAACTATAACGAGGCCATGTCTGTCTGTCTGTGCATCACATAAAAACTACTAAACGAATTTGAATAGGAACCTCGGGTATCACATACCCTTTGTTACATGGCAATAAGTTCACGAGAAATGGAGTTATACTCATTTGAAGTTTATGTAAATTTAATATAATATTTTGAGTCAAAATCTTCAGGAATATATGTGCGAGAGGTAGCGGGAATTACAGCCAATCGTGTTATAGTTTGTGGTTGATTTGTGTAACGGTATGATATATATTACTTAATTCGTGCTGCCTCTCACGCTGTTATTTTTATCACAGATCACTTCCACGTAATAATAAAGCTAACAATACGATAATTTAACAGTTAATAATTAGATGTCCAAAAATGGAATCATTGCAAAATCTAGTTTGTAAATAAATTCTTATCGTATTTTTTAATTAAGCAATTAATTTAATTTTCAGGACTCATATATTCTTTTTAAGTATTGGATTTATAATGCAAACAAAAAAAAGTTATAGAATAAATTTTATATAAATATGAAATTAACTCGGTCCACGAGAATTATTTTTATTAACACAACAATAACTTTTAATATAAACTACAAAATTATTATTTAAAATACACATTTCAATTATTTTTTATTGTCAATAAATATACGATATAACAGTAAGTAATAAAAATATGGCGAAAGTTTATTAATACATTCTTCGAGGATCATATAGGATGTACAAACAACTATACGTAAATACAGCGTATTATGATATTACATTATTATTCAAAATAATATTATTTTCAAAAAACTAAATTATTAAGTGACGACATAAATATAACTCTCTATCTCCATTCATCTTAAAACTACGCGTCATTCACAAAACGTTCGTATTATGTTAACGTAATGAAAATATCAATGAAAAAGCTCCGAACTGAAATAAGTTTGATTTAGCTACTTCAATGACGCAAGTTCGAATTTAAGCTCGAATGTCCAAAATTTACGATGAATAAATGCTGCGTGATAATTTTCGTCGATGCATATTTTAAGAAACATTTACATTTTTACGTAATAAACATTATTTTTTTCAAAAACTTAAGAAAAAAAAAAAAAAAAAATGAGAAAAAATTTTTACAGACCGTATTACATCTATATTTATTTTATCGTTAAAAAAATATAGTATCGTACAGACGCTAACAATTCGCATAAAATCACAATCGAAATATTAATTGCGCTCATAATTTTATATTTTTAACGAACGCGTTCATTGAACAAAAGAATTTTCGTTTTTTCTTTTACTTTTTACAAATAATTTATATACAATCAAACTTCGTTACAGCTGTAATTTTATTTTCATTATTCTATTATACAAAAATTTTTAGCTCTATAAATACTCATTTATTATTTATTATTTCATTTATTTAACGCCCGTGAAATATAATACCCCTCTTAATTTATACCATTCCTAAATACTATTAAATTCATAATGCACGAAGAATGTTGCACCATCGCACACTGCATACAACAAAACAAAAAAAAAAAAAAAATAAAAAAAAAATAAAAAGTAAACTAAAAAAAAAAAAAAAACTCATACATCGCTCAAAACAAAAGGCTTGCACTCGCGCATAGTAATTTCTCTAAACGCGCGTACAATTTCGCAAAACGTTCTGGTATATATTTTTACAAGAGGCATGAGAGGCAGGGAGGGAGTGGGGGGGGGGGGATAGAATAGGGAGTAGAAAAAAAAAATAGCAGAAATAAAAACCATAGCCAAGCGCATACAAACCCAGCCTCTCTTTCTCTCGGTAAAGCGAGGCGACACAAAGAGAAAATTCGATTATACACGCCGCGCTGGGACGCGCAATGCAAATGATGGCCTTACGCGACTCTGTGTGTGTGTGTGTGTGTGTGCGTGTGCGCGCGCACGCGTGTGTGTACATACATACATAGGATATAGGTGTATCGAGAAAGCGGCGCATCGACTGTCAAAACTTAATAAAGCAAGTCTCGCGTTAAGACAAGCCTCGCTGTAACAATACACACGGCAACATAATACAATAACGACGGAGGCGCGCATCGCTATATCGAACGCGAGTGTGCGATACTCTCCTCAACGTTGTAACACCCCCTACCGATCCACGCGCGCGAGCGCGAGCAAAGCGATGTATCGCAGATACTCTGCGTGTAATATAACCGCGAGGATTTTAACGATCGAGACTCTCGGTGGCATTCGCGTGGGCGTTCGTGCCCGACGATTAGATCCGCGACGATTTGGAAAAAATTCGCCGACAATAGCCCTTTGTGAATTACGACGGGGATGGGGCGGGGGGGGGGGGGGGGTGAGATCGTAGCTTTAACGCGGCTTACTGTAACGACGAACAGTGAGAAGACAGAGAGAGAGAATTGGAGGAGGAATGGTTTGATGAGGATGGAATATGGAATGGAATAGTTGAGCGAGTGTATTGATATTTGAAGAAAAAAAAAAAAAAAATAATCAAGGCGCTAAGATGAAACGATAATAATGGTTTTGTGAGAATTTTAAAAAATTTACAAATATAAAATAAAAAAATATACAAAAATATATACAAATATAAAAAAAAAAAAAAAAAAAAAAAATTTCGTATTAACTCGAATAATTTAGTTTTTAATAATGTGATAACGATAATAAGAAAAAATTTTCGTGAAAAAATCGAGTTCGTTTTAAAAGCTTACTAAATAATATTAAAGTAACGATTAAACTAAATTTTGTACTATGCGCTTTCTCATAAATTATGAATTGCTCGTCCGATCTAGATACAGCGCAATTATAATTTTAAATACGCGTCTATCAGATGCTACGTATATAAATGAGTTAAGATTAACGTCGACTATTCTAGATACGAGTGTCTGGCCACGCAAGGCTGTAATCTACTTACACTTAAACATAATATTTACGTCTATATAGATAAATTAATACTGTATCATTTTAAATACTTAAGTTTTTTATTCTACATTAAATTTCCCTTGAGAATGTTTGCTTATTTTTTGATGCAACATTTACAATCAAAGTTGAGGAACGCACAAGGTATAAGCTTTTGTATATTTAACAAAAAAAAATATTTACAATTTTATATCTTCTCGTTGATCAATCCAAATAAGATACGTAGAGGCAATAACGTATAAGAACACATGAAAGATAATAACGTAAAAGAAAAAAACTAATTCGCACGTCGCCTCGTACTCGATGGAAATGTCTTTTAAAGTCGTTTCCTCGATTAACATAAAATTTTGCCGTAAATTAACATTATTAATCGATACGATCTTAAGCCCGTCGCGTACGCACCTCATAATTTTCCTATAACGCTCAATAAAAACGCTGAAACTTTTAAAAGCTAAGATTAAGCTCCCGTTCATTTAAATAAAATTTTCTATTGCGACTATAAAACGTAATTCGTCCAATCCGTACTCGTGCAACGAACGCGCGACCTTTTCGGCGAATTTTTGCATTTTCGTATATATATATATCATAAGTCATACGAAAAAATTTTTGCGCTCGAAACAATTTTATATCGCCGCGATGTATATACACGCGAACGACACTAAGAAAACGTTCGAAAGTCATTGTCGAGGTGAAGGTAGTACATATCGTTCATCGATCATATAAATTCTCGTACTGTCGTAGGTAGAAGCGGATAATATTCGCGTGAATTATTTTAAAAAGAACCTACGGGAATTGGCAGCTGTCTATGTACATACGTATACATACGTATTCGTGTGCGTATATATCGTGCGGTATTTTTCGATTCGCGTTGCCATTGACGAAAACTGGTTTTCTGACGAATGGCTCGAACGCGACGAGAATAAGTTGTATACTGTGCAAGCCGCCGTAATATAAAGTAAATCTTTTATTAATTATTGTCCTTCTATCGGGTCAACATTTTTTTGAATATTCGTGGCTCTTTGAGTTTGAAATTTATATGCAGGGTATCGATTATATCATTAATCATTTTCAAAAAATTTGTAATTAATGAGAATTGTTTAATGTATGTGTCAATAATTATATCTAATCGAATAACTTATTTCGAAATGATTATTTTTCTTTACGTTTCAAGAATTTTATATTTATTTAAATACTTTTTTTTTATTTTATTATACTTATCAATATTAAACTTGTTTTTAAAATGTTTATTAAATCAATAATCAAAATTTTCTTTTTGATATTTAAGTATAATCTTCACGTTAATATCCAATTTCCGTTTTATATATAATTTTCAAATTTAAAATTGCTTTCGCACTAAACCACTCTTCAAACTAATTTATAATTTTCATCGACTCTTTAGCACAGTTAGAAGAAAAAGCGGAAGTAAATTTCAGTAGCGATGACGGGATGACGACGGATAGGCGGGAGAAAAAAAAAGTGAAGCTTGTAATTTAGTAAAATATCGTTGCGTTTTTCTGATATTATGCAACGAGTTTTAAGAAAACTTATGACGAAACCGTTCTAATAAGATTAAGTAATGAATATACTAAAACGTGTGATTATGTATCTCAACGAAAAGAAAAATAAAAATGATGTAATTATATATATGTATGACTCTTTACAAATACGTAAACGTATACTTTTTAGGTCTATTGAGAACATACAAGAAAGTTTAGTTTATTAAAAATGATGTTATTTTTAATTTTTCAATTAGTTACATTACGTATACTTAAAATAAATTATAGATTAAAAACATTTTTCAGTTACGTTATGAAAGATTATACTTGTCACTTGTAAGATCGCGTGAAATAACTATTTTTATCGAATAAATATGAAATGCACAATTTTCTCAAAGTATAAATTATATCGTATGCAAAACAAAATAAAAAAAAAAACAAAAAAACAAAAAAAAATATACGTATAAGTTGAAAGAATGAAAAAGAAAAAAAAAATTTGAAATATAAATAATTATTAGTTGTTATTATTAAATGCGGCAATAATTGCACCGGTGAAAAAAAAAAAAAAAAAACAAGTTAACCCGCGTTTATTATCTCTCTCAACGTTAAACACACATGTATAACGCAGGGGCATTAACGTAAACGATCGCCCGCGAATCAAGCAGCTGGGTGAAAGTGTGCGAGAGAACAGCCTCGAGAACGGCTCTCTCTCTCTTTCTCTCTCTACCTCGCTGCGACGGCAGCCGGAAAAAAGAAGAACGCGCGCGCTCGTAACCTTGAAAACTCGCGGAAGAGTCCCACACGTCGTTGGTACGTGTGTATATGTGTGTGACTCTGCAAAAGATCAACGCTCGGGGAATATATATATATATATATATATATATATATTTCAACCCACTGCCGCTTCTCTTTTTATCTCTTTTATTGTTTTTATCCCTCGGCGTTTGCTCACTCGATCTCCGCGTACAATCGAAGAAATGTTTCGATCGTGGCTTCGTCGACGTTTTTCATATTTTTTTTTTCTTTTTTTTTTTTTTTTTTTACCTTCGCGTAAGCATTTTCGCATACGTCGTTTTGTTTATACGAAAAATATCGGTTTTACGTTTGTATAACGCGAATGCTCAAGGCGGCAAGTGCGAAAGATCGCGAGGAGATTTCGTATGAGTATCGTTTTGTGTTCTGTGCGTATGCTAAAGATCTTTGTTTCGGAATTAAGGAGGAAAAGAATTATTGTGAATTGCGTGAATTAAAATATTGAATAAATTTAAGAATAATGCACGTAAAAATCTACATTAAAGTTGAGAAGACAACGCGTCGCTTTTTTAATACATATTGTTATTTGAATTGTTTTCGTTTTAAAAAGCGATCTGTATCATTCTTAAAAACAATATAACGCCAACTTGAATTATATAATAAGATATTAAAAATAAAAACCTGAAAAACATTGAAAAACGTTTTGAAAAATCTAATAATATGAGCGTAAATATTTATTAATTAAAATTAAAGCTACAAGTTAATAATTTTGCGAATAAATTTTTAACGATACAAATACCGTATATTATTAAAGAAAAGATGCACAATGAAAAATACTCTCGGTAATTCTCTTTCAAATCTTGTTGAATTTTATTTAATTATTATATACAATAAATTCTTTCTTTCTCTCTTATTATTAATAAATGAAATGGCTAAAGAAAATAATTAAATAAAGTAAAAAATAAAATTTTAAATATTGACACATTGAAAGTAATGGTTTACTTATACTCAAACTATCGTTATCATTAATTATTCTATTTGTAAATCAATAAGCAATCTTTTATTATGATTTGCAATTGAACAAAATAAAAATATAGTTTAAAGCTAAATTACATTCATAAATATAAAAATATATTTAGCTTTACTTTTTTATATGAATGATGTTTTAAAAAATATATAAATATTAATGTCTTTTTTATTTTCCTGCAATAATTCTAGTTAAATCGCGTCACTTTTATCATACCATATATTCCCATACTACGGACGTTAGTAAATATGTCGCATCGGTCTTATTCTTGAATTAAATTCAAACAAACAATTCCAAGTAAATATTCTTTCCTGAAAACTATAGCATTGCGAAGAAATTTATCGTTAAATGATTCTACAGAATTGACCATTTATTATACAATTTACAAATTAATCATCAAATTGATTGCGTAACGCACAATAATCAATGGTTAATCTGCAATATGTGCAAATTCATATTACAAAAAGTTGTACCAGAAGTGCTCATAATTAACGCATATGTTGATTTAAACGCTTTTTATTAAGAACTTGAAGATTTTATTTATTTATTTATTATATATATATATATATTTTTTTTTTTTTAATTTTAAGCTAACAAAAATTTTTTATCGTAATATGAAGAATTTAAAAAAAAAAGTAAATAATTTGTAATGCATTTCAAAATTATTCAGAATTTATAATTACATTAATAATAATTTTCTAATAGCACAATAAGTATTTTGCATAATATTATAAAAGTTGCATATTACAATATTAAAATGACTTAACTCTAAAAAATAAAAAATATGAATATAAATATAAGTATGTACTAAAATATTATGTGTATACGTTGATATGACAGTGTTTTAATTTTCTCAGAATTTAATAATAACTTGCTAAATTTCTATATCGTTTCGACAAATTTGTTATATATATATATATATATATATAAATTTAAATAAAAAATCAATTTGAATACATTATTATCTAAGCACGAATATTCTTACGCATTCGAGATTGACAACTACTAAGCAAATTTTTTCGCATAGTTTCCTTTACTTCCAAAATGAAAACATTTATAATATCGATCATTTTTTTTTTTTTTTTTTTTTTTTTATAGCTAAGGCAACATATAATATAAGTAAAACGGTAGCCACACAAGAAATAATAAATCATTTTCGGTCAACAATTCTACGACGAGGCTCTAAAAACCCAACGAATTTCAATGAGACATAAAATACAACGCATTTGCTATTCAATAGTTAGTGCGCGAAATGCCGTCTGGTACAGGCATCGCGTCGACATTTTTAAATTCAACTCGATTTTCCACGTTGCGAAAGGCTTATGTGCCGCATAATGGGCCCGATCCTGCGGCTGTTTTGCGCAGCCACCGCAGCGACGTTACGGTAAACTCGAGACATGCATGAACAAATTTACGCCCCGTTCGTATATTAGTACACAATGGGTGTGTGTGTGTGTGTGTGCGCGCGCGCGAGCGTGTTGTGCGGGTGTCGAACTTCGATCGTAAATAATTTTTCGACGCGACAGAAAAGCGACTCTAACCCATTGATACACCAACGAGTTTAAAAGTGTACGTTAAACATGAGTAATTTATTTTGTTATTTAAATGAATATTTTATTTTGAATTATTCGATTCGACTTGAATTATTAGATTTAATGATTTTACCGTACTTATTATGTACGTATAATGAAAAAATTTTTTTGATTACTTTAACACTAAATTGCCAATAGATGTCGTTTTAACTGCTTTAATTTCCTTAAGCAAAAAAATTTCATTTATAATGATAAAAATTCTTAGAATTATGAGGCTTCATAATCATTCAATACATTTAGCAATACTTGCATTTACCTCCTTTTATTCTTGATACACCTTTATTATGATAGGCGATTTTTTAAATTCCTCGTTGAGTTATTCGCGATGTGTTAGCAATTCTCTTTGCAAATCTTTACTGTCACGCAATGAGCTTTCAGTCGATAGTTTTTATTCTTTGCACCACTATCTGTTAAATTTTTCTATGTAAATATTTTCTTCTTCTTAATTTCTTTCCACTTGTCAAAAATCTTCGTTTCGTTATTTTTTATCTGTGTGCAGCTTATTTTCTCATCCTTCGTGTAAAATGGAAATTATTACTTTCAATCCGCAAAAGTACATCTTATAATACGTATTACAATAAATAATACCAGATTTTATCAAAAAATAATTTTAAAATTGACATTGAATAATTTTTTTTTTTTTTTTTTTTTTTACAAACATCCCTTCGAATCAAAACAAAAGCTTAGTTTTGCAAATAAAACATTTCACATTAACTTGAAGAATTATGAGTACTCGTTAATAAAGCTATGAAAAAAAAAGAAAAAAAAAATACAAACGCTACATCGCTTTATATTACGTTGATTATTTTTAACACGGGTAATCATATTTAGATTAACGATTACGACCGTCAACGATACAAAAAACACACAACGTTTACTCGATGAGGATCAATACTCTTCAAAGTTCATTACTTTGATCAATCTCTGAGCGGCGTAAGCTTGCTCTTCGTATAGAGATACGAAATAAAAGAAAAAAAAAAAAAAAAAAAAAAAAATTCAAATAAATAAATAAATAAAAAGGCATAAGGGAGAAAAATGGAAAAATAAAAAAATTCGCTTCTCTCTAATCTACAGCGAAAATCAAAGCGGCTGGTAATTTTCATTGTTAGTAAATCAAAGCAGAATCAGCAATCCTCATCTGAGGCGGCCTCTGACCCACGGAGAACTCAATATAACACACCGAGCAAGAGCTGCCATATCGTACCGAGACTTGAAAGAACGCGCGTTCGAACGTTTCGCGATGAGGCTCTCTTTCTCTTCTCTCTCTCTCTCTCTCTCTTTCTCTTTTTTCTTGGCTTCCTTGTTCTCCGTCACTCTCTTTTTCTTCCACTCTCTCTCTCTCTCTTTCTCTTTCTCTCTGTCCTTCTTTTGCAAGCTCGCACGCGTTAATCTGCTGTGTGTCTCGAGCAAAAGCCATTCGGCGGTCGATCCTTGCTCGTAAAATGCTCTAGTGACAGTCGTTTGTTTTCATTGTTTATAGAACGTTACTTTTTTAATTTATCGCGCATCCCCGTGACTTATGACAGCTGACAAGAATAATAAGAAAAAGAAGAGGGAGAGAGAGAGAGAGAAAAATAGAAAAGTACATGTCTGCGATACCAAAAATGATTTAACAAGTTTTTTACATAGTTTGGCGAATAATTTTTCGAGCGATCGGTAACAATTTATTTACGATTTTCTTTAGATGCGTAAATAATCCGTTAAAAGAGTATTTGTTGAAAGTATGGTAGATCATTCACGAGATTAATTTTCAGTCTAATAATTATGACCAATAAATTGTTAATTTTTTACTGGTTTTTCAAAAATAATTACGACCTTTTTCAACGGCATATCTCAGGACTCTTAGCGCGTAGTTAGAACTAATCGTAAATTAAAATAAATTTTCTTGAAGATTGAATTTACTTATTAATAACTTTTATTATTTATTTTACTACTACATCTTTGTATAGAATGTATTTATCATTAAATCTTTCGTTTAAAAATACATTTACTATTAGATAAAGTATATATGTACGTATATACATCATATATATTTTCTTTCTTACTTTTATTGCTAAATTAAAGTTATGATTATTGCACAATATAAAAATAAAAATTTTACAGATTATTTTTTCAATAAATATTAAAGTCTAAATGTCACACGTCGTAATCATAACATAAGTGCCACATGAGGTATTTTGGACTTCAGGTTTATTTAAAGTGCTATTACTCGTCTAATTATTAATATTTTCATTTAAACGTTTTTTGGCATATTCTTTTAAGATATTTACTAAAAAAACTGTGTATTGTTTAGAGTAAGATTTTATTTTTAAAATAGCAAAAAAAAAATAATAATAATGAATAAAATTCACGGCCACATAGAACATAGTTATATATTCTTTTAAAAATAACATGGGGTCGTTTAAGCCCGATTAAGATAAACAAAATACATTTTGACTCGCAAAACATTATTTTTAAAATATTCTGAATTTGAAGCTAGATGTAGATAAAAGATAATTTATTATTTTTATTAAAGTAAAATAAATATAGCATAATATAATAAATATCTTAAAATACCATTTCATAGCAAAATATCATGTGTTTACTCATCTCTTCGGAAAGTTTTTGCTTTAATAACGAAAAGTTGATAATAAAGAGTTTCTTTTTAAATTTAATAATATAATCGTCCAAATAAATATGTTTTTACTAATATTCAACTAAGAAAAATTAACAAATTTAAGAAAAATTAACAAAATTTAAAAATTGATGCTTATTAATTAATTTATTGTGTTGAGACTTAATAAATATTAGAATTAAATTTATCAACATAAGCGAAGCCCCGAGTGAGTTAAAAAAAAGTAAAAAAAGAAAAAAAAGAGTAAACTAAATAACAAAAAAAAAGTCGAATATTAATAATAATGAAACGTTGAGTTTGCAACCAAAGTATGATAAAAATTATACCAAAATTAACTATTGAATCCTTTGTACGATGTGCAACTATTATGAATCCAGTTTCTACAGTCACTGCATATGTTTATGGTAATCTTTGATTGGAGGCACTTTGCATTTCTCAAAACAAACTAAACAATAAAATTTTCTTTTAGGAGCTTTTTATATCTTTGCTCGTTTTTTAGGGATGAGTTCAAAATCTTAGGAATGAGTTCTACATCATTTAATCACAACAATAAATGTAATAATGTGGACATGTACACCTATTCATTTTATTTGTTTAAATAAATATGAAAAATTAAATTTATTTAATATTTATTTATCATGCATTCTCTTTATCTATTATTAAAAAAAATTTGATAGTTTAGTTAAAAATTTCCTTACCTTCTTTAAATCTTAAAAAAAAGCTTCGAAAATCACTTTTAATTAATAGTAACAATGTTGCGGCTTCAAGTTCCTCACGAACACTGAAAATTACATTGTGAAATTATAGAGATTATCTGTTTGGTGGGAGAATTTTCAATACTATATGCGAAATGTAACCCGTGTTAAATTTACTTGGACTTACCCTGCATTAGTTAAAGAAGCAGCGACTAGCTAGAATAATAATTACAACATTTTATAAAATTTATGTCACAAATTTTATTTTCAGCTTATTATTTTCGTCCGTCTGATAATATTTAAATAAAACTGCAATCTACACGTTTTTGTGTTATCTAAAAGCTAATAAGTCACCTTTTTTTTATATTACTTCAGTATCAAATCGGTACTTGGATATAAAAAATTTCAATTTGTAATACTTTTTTCGATAAATACTAAATTAAGTATAACTTTTTCATGTATTTTTCATGAGATTATCTTATGAATATATGTCGTCATTAAGGATCATTTTATTATCTTATGCACATGTATATACATACTTTTTTTCGTCAAGAACAAAATGTCTAAGTATTTCAATATTTTTTACACACGTGCACACATAGACACATACACACATAAAAATCTTGCAATTAATTAGTTACTTCCCTTTTTCTCTTTCCGCCTCACAAGGGACAGGATGTACCTAGGGTTACCAGTACGAGGATTTGCGTCATTCGATAAATATGTGCGAGAATCGTGGAGGATAGGGAGGCTGATACGTTGCACCGACTGCGGAGCATTAAGAAAAGCTACGAATAAAGAAGAAACGATGACGAGTTAGAGTGAAAAAAATAAAGCAAAGCAATGATATCCTCGTTTCTCTGAGAATTCATCGTTAAATTTACATGTGAATATAACACACACACACACACACACACATGAGATGATCCGAGGTGCAGGTAAAAAAACGTTATGCCGAGCCGTCAAATCTTTTATCGATATTTATTATTTTTTCAGATCTAGAAATTTTTTTCTACTCCGACGTATGCGTTTGATCAAAAATTGTTCACTTAATAAACAAGCGTTAATTTGGTAAAATAAATGAGATTTGTTTTTTTGTTCCAATTTCTTTGCGCTGACGCGCTGTTGTGTAAATTTATTTGCGCTGTTTAGCTGCTTTCTTATATATGCTAATTTTTATATTAGGTATGGTTAAGGAATGACTTTAATATTTTTACATTATATTTGAATATTTACGGTTTATTATACGATTTTTAATGAAAATGTAATGATTTTATCTCAAAAAAACTTGTAATTTAATTAATTAGTTCTTTCCGAAATACATTCAAAAACAAAATCCAAAATAATTTAAAATTTATCGTTTCAGCGTAAATATATATTAAAAATATTGTATTCAAAGTTGTTCCATGTAAAAATTTACAATAAAAAAGAAAAAAATAAATAAATAAAACAACAACAAAGCGTATATCTAAAATTAAAAAGATACATCCAAAAGAGATGAATAACCCGTCAAAATTACACAGTTTCCATTCAAACAAACTCGTTTGACTCTCCTCGTAACATATCCGACAATCGAGTCGAGCGCGCCTCGTAAACGTTAAGAGTAGCAATCATATATTCCAGAAAACGAACACCCGAAGAAACAACTCGAAATGTCGCTCCGGGGCGAAAACCCATGCGCGCTTCACGCACATCCTGCATTTTGCCTCGCTACCGTTCGTGCCGTATGAAAAGCAGAATAAAACAAAAACAAAAAAAACAAAAAAAAACAAAAAAAAAACAAAAAAAAAACAAAAAAAAACAACACAAAAAGAAAAGGAAAAAGAAATAACAGAGAGGAAAGTGAAAAAGCCGTTTGGTAAAGCATAATGACGTCAGTACGTTTACGGCAATGGCCCGGAGCTCGCTCGAATTGCTTCGTATATAGTATGTATATGTACGACTGTGGGAAGCGCGAAAGCGATATTACGCGAACTGTACAATTCGCTCGACGATCGTTAAAAGAAACTGCAACTCGTGCGCCCGTGCGTTGGCGTGCAAAATGAAAAAAAAAAAAAAATTTATTCGAGAAAGAAAGAGAGATTCACTGGAGGGTGTGACAAATCGACCGCATGTTTACGACGACGGGTGTATACGACGTCACTCTGACGATCGCAAAGTACGTACGAAAGTTTTCATTATTTCAATACTTACTATGTCCGGATGTAGAGCATGTGTGAGAATTTTATCGATTTTACGCGCTTAAATTACTATTGAAGAAACTTGCTTATTCGTGTGCATACGTAAAAATAAAAATTATTATTCTGTTATAGAAAATTATTAATCGATATATTTATATACTCATTGTTTTGAAATGTGCATTGTATATGAAAGATTTAAAATTGAAAATAAATGGTTTTATAAAAAAAGTATTTTCAACTTCATGCCATACGACAGTTTTTAAATTAATTATAGTAATATTATCTTACTATACTTTAATAATTACAAAAAATTTAATGTTTCTTTTATTAATAAAGTTAAAGTCTTCAACTAATAAAGAAAAATTTATTACGAAAATATAAAAATTCTTAATATATAAACACATAAACAATATTAACTAATTATATTTCACTCTAATGATGCCGTATAATTTCTCATACAAACATATCAGTCAAATCATGTAATAACTAATTTGTTTTTAAACAATATTAACTATAATATATTAAATAATCTCCACCGTTAAGATTTAAATTAATATTAAGATATTTTTTTTTAATGATTTATTTCAACTAACGAAATTATTTAAAGCTAACATAAATTATGATTGAGAAAAAAAAAACGCATTTAGAAATAATTAAATAAAAAGTATTGAAGATTTTTTCGTTTTGTTAATATTGCGATCAGAAATGAAGTTTTAAAAAAATACGGAAGAAAAGAATGACTTTTATTATAAATTTATGCTTATACTGCGAATAGTAACAAGAATTGAATTTTATTATATTAACGCTAACTTGATTAACATCAAATACAAATGACGTTGCGTGTAAAATAAAACTATAAAATAACATTTGTTATTGACATTTCAATGTTTTGGTACATACAAACACAGAAAATTTCGTCAAAACTCAAAATAGAAAATATTTGATAATAATTTAAACATTTTTATTTTACTCTAAATATTTTATTTTTCTCGATCATCGTGTGAACAATATTTTTAACAATTAATCATGATAATTATCATCAAAATAATCAAAGCCTTAAAAAAGAAAGAAATCAAAAAAAAAAAAAAGAAAAAGAAAAAAAAAATGTAAATAACAATATAATATCATAATTATAGATAAGAATTCAATATTACGTATGTCATAGCAATCTTTTGTTGGAAATAGCTCTCATTCAGGAACGCATTACATGGAAAACGATGTACTTCCCTGTACGTATATCTTAATCCCTTATATACCTGCTCTTATCGTTATTATAATTCCGCTCGACCAGCGGTCTTACATCTTATTCCGAGCTCTCGGGCTCTATACTTTTGTCATTAAGTCACGACCGTACACACATATACCCACACATACACGTACACATACGCGAAAAAGTACACGAGAATATTAAGAAAAAGAGAGAGAGAGAGAGAGAGAGAGAGAGAGAGAGAGAGAGAGAGAGAGAGAGAGAGAGAGATAGAGAGAGGGTGTAAGGGGGTAAGGAAAAAAGGAAAAGGAGAAAATTCAAGATGAGGAAAAATACCGATAATGCTCTACCTCGCGTACGCTTTCTTGCGAGTCCTGAATAATTCGATAATTGTTCGTGAAAGGATGGCGTTCTTTCTGCTGAAGTTATCTCCATTGTCTGCTGGATTTTACAGGATGATAGGAGGAATTTTTTTTATTCATCTTTTTTCTTTTTCGATGAATTTTTCTCTCCTCCTCTTCTTAAAACAGCGCTTGTGAGGTCTAAGATTAATCTCGTTTAGTATTGAAATAATTTCAAAAAGGAAAGAAAATTGTATAGCAAACATATTTTTACATGATTTTATTTAAAACAAATACGTATGAGATTGACATTAATAATTTGTTAAAATCAACAAAATATGGCATAATTACTGTGTATATATTATTTACATAATATAAAAACAAAGTATTTTTAATAAAATATGTACGAAAAAAAAGAAGCAAACGTTATTCTAAATAGCAAAAAAATCAAGTAAAGAAAAGCGTAAATTACATCCAGGATTTCATTCTCTACCCCATGCTTCAGCTTATGCAGATCCCTTTGGGCGAAATATTCTTCAAGAGTAAAATAAGAAATGTAAAAGAAAGAAAAAAAAAAAAAAAGGAAGAGCCGGCGCTTATTAAAGATCAGAGTTCATATTCCAGTGATACCTTCCAAACATCCCCGAGGGTTCGAAATATCTTTCGTTGAGGAGTGGGGAGTGAGCTTTTACATAGTGCGTAAACATAGAGTAAGTACTTGCACTCAACGGTGTACGTTTATATTCATGTGTACTCGACGTACGAGCATAAGAAAGAACTTTGTTTCACGTATATATGCGCATGAGAAAATCCCGAGCTAATTGAATATGTGAAAGTGAAGAAAGCATAAGAGGATGAGGTAAAAAAAGCATGAGAAAAAAAAATTATTTATGATTGATTTTTAAATATGATGGTTAAAATTAGCCATTGGTAATTTTGATACTTTTATCGTTCGAAAATCAAAATTCTTTATTTAATGAAAAAATGCAAGATCTAGTAGAAAATAAGGACGATTTTTTTTAACTAAATGATACTTTTCTATTGAATATATAAAATAATATAAAATATTAAAAATAAAAACATTCTCTTGTACGCTTGATAAATTTTACCAAACACTAGAATTATAATAGAAAAATGAAAAATTCACCTTTAAATGATTGTTTTAAAGAAATTAAATAACGCTTTTATGCAATACGACACACAATAGAAAAAACGAAACAAATAAGCGCAAATGTGAGAGGCGCTAAAAGGATACCTTATATACACAAGTGAGCTGCAAAGTTAAAGTAAAGCTTTTAAAGATGAGATAAGAAGAGAAAGATGGTATATACCGCAATGATCTGAAAAGAAAGAAGATAATACGATAGTAGCAAGATGTAGGAAAGAATATACGATCGAAAAGACGACAAGAGAGACATTGAAGAAGAGAGAAAGAGAAAGAAAACGATAAGAAAGAAATGAAGAGAGATGGGAAAGAGTCGGAGTAGGGACAGAAAGCAAGAGAGAGAAAGAGAGAGAGAGACAGCGGCTCAAAAAAGGAAGGGCGAAGAGAGAAATGGTGAGAGATAACAAGGAAGGTAGAAAGAGGAAGGAGGAAAGAAGCGAATCCTTGCTCGCTAAAGAGACGTACGTTCCCACACGAGCCCCCCAAGATGCGTCCTGGCGTTTCTCTCTCTCTCTCTCTCTCTCTCTCTTTCTCTCTTTCTCTCTTTCTTCCTCAGGGAGAAGAAGCGAGCGAGCGCGCACCCGGAGAGAGAGATGCCCAGAAGCTGATAAAACAGCTACAAAACTGCCTACCGGTGTTTTCTGCCTTTTGCTCCTGCGTTACTCTCTTTCTTCTTCTCTCTCTCTCTCTCACTCTCTCACTCTCTGCTCCTTTCTGTCGTTGCTACGGTAAGACACCACCAGTACCACCACCACCATAGCCTTTTTTATTTATCCCTTTTGCAGACGCTTGCTGCTGCTACTGTTGCTGTTGCAGTGACCTTATAGTCTGTTTCTTTTCGTTCGCGGGCTTCTGCGCCACCTACTACCACCTCTTTCTTTTCCACCTTTGGACCTCCGATGCACATCTCACCATCCCTTTCGCTCTTACTCTCTTCTCACCTTGATCTCTCTCTCTCTCTCTCTCTCTTTCTTTCCTCTATTTAACCTCAACGGATCAAATGTACCTTGCCGTTCACCTTTGCGCCGTTCGCTAAGGTATGGTAGCAAAAGAGAAAAATTTAAAAAGAAAGAAAGAAGAGAAAGATGCGGAAAGAGGAGAGAGGGAGATGATGAAAAAAAAGTAAAAGAAAGATTAAGATGAAGATAGAGATTTATTTGTAAGGAAAACTCCGATCCTTTTAGTTTAGGCCCGGTGCATCTGCAATAAGTATATTGACTTCAAGAACTATTTTATTTTTAATATTGATTTACAAGAAAAATGACTATTTTTTTACTTAGACTGTAATAAAAAAAAAAAAAAATTTTAATGTAAGTAAAACGGTTTGACAAAAGGACACGAATAAATGTTAGTTTCTTGGAAAAATAAAAAAATAATTATAAAATAGGTGACTAATTGATAATTTATTTCTTAATTTGTACTTAATAAGTCTTAATGTTATTTTTATTAATAAATATTATATATTAATTAATGTTATTTGACTTCTAAGCCAAATTAAATTTTCAAAAATAAGCAGATAAGTATCATGTACAGCAACGAAAATAATAAAATTTTAATAAAGTTTATTTTTTAGAAAAATGTAAATTAAAATACTTTAATAAAAATTAATTTTAATGATCGATGTTATTAATAAAAGGTTATATTTAATATATTCTTGTAGATTTACATAAAATAATAAATAATAAAGGAAATTTTTTATACTTAAAAATTAAGATATTTAAATCACGATGATATAAAACTATGTAAAAAATTGTACGCTTATGATTTAATGCAAAACAACAAATAATTTATCAAAAGTTTTTCCATTTATTAACAAAATTCAAAAGAACAAAAAATTAAAGATCCATAAAAAGAACAAATTCTGAGGCTGCATTTATATCTTGGGTTTGTTTAATAATTCTTATATAGAAAGTTTTATCTTTTTAAATAATGGCCAATACCGCTTCATAAATATAAAGGCTTCGCAAAAATTTACGACACAAAAATTTTACCAAAAACAGTACAAGGATAACTAAAAATCCATCTGAAAATTAAGTATTCTCATTTCCAAAAAGCGAAGAGTTTGTTATATATACATCCGTTGTGCTTATTCAGATACGAAAATTTGCACGTTTTATAAATAGATAAATCGAATAGGACTGAAAATACGTATAAGAAATCTCTCTTCACTGCGATGAAGAAAAAAAAAAAAAAGGAGAAAGCCGATGCTGAACATTAAAAGGAAAGAATACCACCATAAAAGTGCATCAGATGTCAGATAATAGATTAGAAGGAGCAGTCTTTGATACACAAGACGAAGAATATTGCTTGAATTTTGTTTATTTTTCTTTTTCAATCTTATTACTTTAATTCAGGATTTGATTATGAAAAATAATAAGTTCTAAGAAGCTCATTAGGGAAACAAAGTTAAAGAAAAGAGAAAATGATAACATCGAAAAGAATAGAGAGAAAAGGAAAAATAACACTTTGAAATTTGTGAGAATTCATTGCATGGCCGATTTGAAAAAGAAAGAAAGAAGATCGAAACACTCGCAAATTACAAGATGTTGTAAAACTAGTCATTAAATCATTCCCGAATCGCTAGCTGCTTTCAACTCGGAAAGAGAAATAAAAAAAAAAAAAAAAAAACAAATACACTTTGTAGTGTTAATTTAGCTCGACAGTTTCGTCTTTCTTTTCACCTCGCTTTGTCATCGATGACTTGAAAATAAAAAGAATATTAAACGTATATTTGCAAAATGAGACAAAACGATGTAGCTTTTTCATCGACGTACAGTGAATAAAATAAAGCTTAATTTTTTTACTTAAATACCTGTAATCTATATGGGTACTAAATCAATTTTATTTTAATGTATCGATAACGCTTATTTAAGTACAATAAATAAAATAAACGTTCGACATACTCGTATAACTCTTAATTAACATCAATAACATTGTTTTTTTTTTCTTGTAAACTTCTATATATATTTATATATATATATATACTTGATTAATCGGTTTAGACTTTTTAAATTTTCATAGACTCAGTATTACATGATTTTAATCGTAGTATCGATGTCAAAGTGTATCGATCAACTAATTTCATAAGATAAAGATTATTATAAAGATTTTAAACTAACGTAAACCATTTTTATGAATTCAATTGAAAAAAAGCGAAATACTATAGAAAAATAAAAATTCTTCATACAGTGTCGTATAAAATTCATTCGTAATAGACTTAAGCCACGTTGCGTCACGATTGAATTCGATAGCCAATATTTTACGCTGCAATATATTATCGAGTACACGCGATAGCTAAAATCCATTAAACAACGCAAAACGTTAATAAGTTTGATGAGTGACCGAGCCAATTTTTTTTTTTTTTTTAACATTACTAAATTAAGAAAATATATATAATAAAAAAATATATATAATCGTTGCCTTTGAGTAATTTAAAAAAAAAGTATTATAAATTTATATAACAGATCGCATATTTTATAATAAAAAAGGAAACGTAAGTTGGAATGTTAGACGTTGAATTTTTTCACGGATTTTTTTTATCGAAAATGGGAATTATATTTAATGCTTACGAACCGCGTAAAAAAAATTATAAATATCTTCAACTGATTTGCTTTTATTATCTTTTCTTTTTTTTTTTTTTTTTTTTTTTTTTTTGTTTCTTTCACAAATTCATTTTTATACAAAAAAAAAAAAGTAATAAATATAATAATGTTATGAATATAAACAGCTAATATCACACCCGCGAATTTTCCATAAAAAAATTCTCATTTATTTATCCAAAAAATTCGTCAATGTTTTTCACATACATATATACTTTCGGAATTAATCGCGCGCGTACGTACACAAGCCAAGCCATGCAACATACGACGCTCGCAGGCTATCCTTCCCTCTCTTTCTCTCTCTCTCACTCTCTCTCTCTCTCGTTCGTACACGGAGCCACCGGGGGTAATTGCAAGCGCGCCGTGGAATATCGACGCGCGCAATTTCTGCATTGTTGCAATTGCGACATCGGCGTCTATACAGCGTGGGAAATGACCGAGCGACGCGAGGGGCGCATATATGTAAGCAGGAAAAAGGTTAACCCGCGCTCGTCCACTATACACCAACATCCCGGGCTTACTCGCTGTATATATATATATATACACGGGCAACAACGAGAACGAGATAAACGAGCCCGTTCTTGATCTCTCTTCTCTGACAAAGGTGCGAAACTTTGTGCATTTTTACACCGGCGCTTTCGGCTAGTTTTATACCTTATAAATTAAAATATGAATTTTCGCATACAAGCTGACGGATTTATCGAGCAATTTTTCGATCGCTATTTGAACATTTGTAAAGTTGTTAAACGAATATGAAAATTATAATACTTCTAAAATAAATCTTTATCGCAATTATAATTTATATAAAGTAGATTTTATATTTTTTTTTCAATTTTTATTTTTTATAAAATGTGTAAATTATTCTTAGTACTGGGTATAAAAAAAAAAAAAAAAAAAAAAAAAAAAAAAAAAAAAAAAAAAAAAAAAAAAACAACAACAACAAATTGGTATAAGAATATTAAACATTAATTTATACCTTATATATACCACAACTCATAGAATTTATTTGATACTTTTTAATTAATAAGATTTTTATTCAATATATGTGAAAACTCCGTCGTTATAAAAATAAGAAAGCGTAAGAATTTTATTTTTGAAAAATAAAATTCAATAAAATAATGATGATAAAATTAAAAGAAACAATTAAAAAAAATTAATAAAAAATTTATATTATGGTATATTTGCATTCGAAAACTACATTTCGAATAAATGTAAAGGACAATAAATGTTATCAACATCTTCTAATGAAATTTGTCGTAAATTATCCGACAGATTGAACAAATTACAGTATCATACATAACACTTATAGTTTTTGTCGAATTTAAAAAAAAAAAATTATTGTGTGATAAATATTTCACGATAAAAATATTCGCATGCTTTAATTTCCATGACAACTTCGAAAGGATAACTGCAAAACTAATGAAGAAATTATAACGCGGATGTTGACGACACATTTACAATGAATTTTTTTATCCATTTATAGAAATATCACGAAAAATTTTTTATGCGAAATCAGCGTTTAACTTAAATGAATTTGAATTGTTTTAAGTGCCATAAATTTTTGATTATTCTAAATTTGTTGTTTAAACAAACTTGGATATTTTTTAAGGATATTAACATTTGAAAACTTTCTTAATAAGTTCATAAGTAAACATTTATTTTCAACGGAACAAAGCGAAATATAAAATTAAAAAGAAAAGTTGCCCAAATTGTATTTTAAATGTTGCACCGCATTTTTTTTTTTTTTTTATACATAAGTAGACAATTTCTTTAATAACAAGAAATTTTTGTATTTTACTTACCTTCGACTAGCCGTTAAAACGTTGTTAATATTAGATTATAGAAAAGTAAAAAGTTATCAACTTCGTACAGTACAAGTAATTGGTAAAAACAAATTTTTAAATTGTTTCGTAAACAACGGCAATTTAGTTATCCAATCTAAAACAAAAAAAAAAAAAAAAAAAAAACACAAAAAAAAATGCAAGAGAAACTTAACTTTTCCATTTTAAACATATCGAATTAAGGAAAGCTTTAGCGTAAAGAAACTAAAAAAGGGTGAAACGTAATACGAGGAAGGTAGAAAGGACCTGACAGACGCAAGGTTACCTTGTGAAGGTCTTTCATTATCATTTCTTATATCAGTTAGCGCGTCTCGGGAGAGGGAAAGAGCGCGTATAATAGATCTTTTAAAAGGTGAAATAAAGCAGTTGCACGTGACTGGGGAGTGATATTTATTGCTTGAACAACGCTATTTTTATAGTTAACGGTTATTCATTGCTTTCTTGATTTTAATGCGAGATTGTGCGAAAAAATATTTATACAATGCGCGCACGCGTCACGTTCTAATTAGTTTTTGAATTATATTTAAAATTGATACGTACACCTTCTTTTTTTTTTTTTTTTTTTTTCTTCTTTTCTTTCTTTTTTATTTCTCAACGATTGTAAATGTAAACGTTATCGCTTTAAAAATCGCGACTGAGGTAATTTATAAAAATCTACGAATAAAAAACTTTAATTTACGTTAATTCTTTAACGGTTATATCGCAACGACGTTATAACAAGTAAATTTTCTTAGCTTAATGGATACTTAAATTGATTTTAAAATTATTTCCACTCGCGTGTATCCATCCAGGCAAAAAGAAAAAAAAAAAAAAAAAAAAAACACAGTTATGGCCAAACGTATTTTATTTTACAGCTCATTGACATTTTAACGACGCATTAACCTTTCCATACGTTCGGAAAACGAGTGATCCGCAAATTATCGTGCGCCGTATGATTGATGACCGGGCATTAAAGTACATATTCACATATATTTGTTTATTCAAAGTATATTCGCTCGTATTGCGAAAAAATTGGAAAGAGAAAACAAGACGACAAAGAGCGACATACGGTGAGGATGGTTCGCGTTTTATACCGAAATCGTCGTGCGATTTCACCGGCGTACCTCCGTCGGTCAACCCGTCGCGTTTCGCTTTGTCATTGAGACATTCTCTCCTCCGCGGTGTGAGCGCGCATTCGTGCACATCTGTACACGCGCGGACTAAAAGTACATCTCGTTCCAATACGTTGTACATTTTTCGTTTATACGCGCGAGAAAACCTTTCTCTCTTGTAAATCTCGATGTTTCGCGTTCTTTCCCGGTTTCATATATATATATATATATATACACATATATAACCATCGATCGATTGTTGTCTGTTTGTTGAATTTTTTAAATATTTTAATGCTTTTAGCTTTTAAAATAATGACTAATTATGCGTTTATTGTGTATGAATTGACATTTATTGAGAATACAATGGATAATATATTTGCTTACTCTAAATACGATAATCATAGTTTTAAACTGTACAAGTGCACGTACAGCATTCATTCATACTACATTTATAGTATTTTTTGCATTTTATAAAAATGATTTTGTTTCGTTTCTAATGAAATATTGCCTTTTATGTTCATTTTGTAAAAAAAAGGAGTATTCGACAATATTAAATCAACAATTTGTCACTTTAACTTTTGTATGCAAATTAAGGGTTTGTTCAATATGAAATTTTTTAAAAATGTTATCAATTTTTAATTTATATTTATTTTTAGTAAAATTTAATATCCCCTTATAATAATTAATACGCGTCAAAGCAACTTTCATTAATTATTTAATTTATTAACAATCAATATTTTTTAACAAATTTGCATATATGTATATATATATATATATATATAACTATTGCATAATTTAAGTGAAATAATTTATTTCTTCAACAAACGTGTAAGTATATCAAACACCAACGGCAAATTAATACTCAAGCATTAAACAAACTATAGGAGAGCATAGTTTCAAAGTACTTATAGTACAAATTTCTTCATCTCCATGAACCATATACAGTTTATTTCGTCGTTATTTATTTTTCAAGCCAAACTTCGTCTTTTTATTCTTGTAATACTCGTAAAAACTAAGCACTTAATCGGTCTTCAATTAATTGTTTACTTCTCCTTGTATATACCTTCTTCTTAAAAAAATAAAGAGAAGAAAAACGAGAGTCTACTTAACTCGCGGCTGGCGGCGCGTCTACTTAGCGGCGCAGATTCGCGTGTAAGTATATACACACGTACGTACTTATATACATATACAGAGCGCGGCTACGGTATCGACGTGAGCCGCCCAAGCCGATTCCGATATACGTTATATATATATATATATATATATATATACATATATACGTATATACGTATATACAAGTATACAAGTATACAAGGACGAAGGTTCGAGGATGCATGCGAACATTTACAATAACGGCCATTAGCCGTAATTATCCGACGTGAAAATATAGCCCGAAGAAGTTAACGAAATACGCGGGGGTGGGCGAGGAAGAAAAACGATGGAATGAGAGAAAAAAATGAATGGAATTTAAATGATGACAGGGCAAAATCGCAGATGAGAAAGAGAAAGAGAGATGGAAAGTGAGAGATTAGCGTTTAAGATTTATGAAGATAACGACTTTTCAAGTATCGTAATAATATCGTAATTATTGTCGAAGAACATGTTAAACGTGTATTATTTCAAATCTCCGTGTATTTGGATACTTTAATTCTTGAATTTAGACTAAATGAAACTTTTATACACAACTTATATGTACAAATGCAATACTTTAAAAACCTGTACAATATAGATCGAATAGTAAATTTTATTAATTTATTTTTAACGCTATGAGTCATTCAGCATAATAAATTTATAAATGAATTTTAATATTCGCTTTTAATATTCTCGTTCTCGAGAGAATACACGTTCGACAACGTAAGAAGATCAAAATGTATATAACTATGTGAAAACCCGTATACAAATAAAAACTTAAAACGATGTTAAAACTTAAGGAACAACGAAGGACACGTTTAACGATCATATCGGATATCAATCTACGGAGAAGCAACATCAACGATTTCGAGAAAAAAAAAAAAAAAAAAAAAAAATTCGTTTTTCAAAAGACAGCTAAAATGTATCTGTAATTTATTCTCGTGTGAACATAAAGTAATCACGTTGTGTTGTGTTCGTCAAATAATTTTCCTTTTTTTTTTTTTTTTTTTTTTCCTTTATAATTTTTATTATTTACGTAACGGAGTATATGCACGTTAATTCTTCGTTTATTATACGAAATGATCGATTTACATGCACGTGTGCTTACATTTAACGTTCGAATGAAATAAAAACGCTTAAACATTGGTACGGCAATTTACGGTTCATAATTATCATAATTGCACTAGTAGTAATAACGACTTTAATTTAAACGATCGCGTTATTGCTTTTAGCGTTAAATTCTTTGGATATCGTTAATATCATTCCGATAAATAATAATTATAATTATCCTTTAGAAAAATTACAATTAGCAAAGTTATTTATCCCATCTAATGTAACGAAAATAAAGTAAAAAACTTACTTCTAAGAAAATAAAATAAAAAAAATAAAAAAGAGCGAAAAAAAAATGTCAAATTAAACACGTGGGTGTTCCGTTGCGCGAACGCGACAGAGAAAGAGAGAGAGAGAGAGAGAGAGAGAGAGAGAGAGAGAGAGAAGCAGCAACATCGTCGTCGTCGTCGTCGTCGTCGTCAGCGCTCTTAGCGCTGGTGCATAGTGTCTTCGGAGGCGCGGTGCGTTAATTTATTCAAATTACCGTGTGCGAGCGAGCAAGCGAGGCGCGCATTGTCGCGATTGCGCGCAAAGCATTCGCGACGTTATTTATCGGCCCGAGGCTTATTTAGAAAGGGATATATAGGCACGCGAGGAAGCTGGCTTGCTTTAAGCTCGAGCTGTAACCCCTTGACCCCCTCTCCCCTCACGCGTGGCTTTACTATATCGAAAGTTTATATATAAAACGCGAGGAAAAATGTCGGTGAAAAATAGTAAAAACAAGGAGAAAAAGAAAGGAGGAATTGACTACTTTTCGTCTCGACTATTACCGCTGTGCGGTTCTCTTTTGCGGCATTATATATACATATATATTTTTTTTTTTTTAAGCTCGAGCAAAGAGTCGTTAAGGAGGAAAACGGTCGGTATATACCATCTGGCAGCGTGTATACACAGGAGGACAGACGGGCAGTTTGGCGCGCGCGTTAAGTGCAATTAAGGGGTCTACGAGACGCGCGACGCGATGTTAACGCGCCCGTGACTTTTTTCGCGCGCGTCCTTTGACTCTTTTCCCTTCTTTCTTTCCTTTCTTTTCTTATTTTTTTTTTTTTGCTTTGCTTTATCGCTGGCGTATGTTTCTTTAGCCGCGGAGCGTTTTCACCTTTTTTAGCGTGGCTCGTTCTTTTTATACCCCCACCCCCGTTCCTTTTCCCCGCATGATTTTCTTAGTTAACTTGAATTTTATGGGCTTTTCGTGCACTTTTCTTTCCACAGCTTCTTTAAGGAGACTGTAATCGACAATGTACTACTATTTTAATGCTTTAAAAATAATTGGTAAAATGACGATAATTATCATGAACGAAATATCGAATGTGGTATTTTCTAACAATAACATGTTTAAAATGTTTTGTAAGAATTAAATATAATACACTATAAAATTGATGGGGAATTGAAAATTTTGAGAAAAAAAAAATAATAATTCTGCTGTAATGAATTAAAATTTGTAAAAAAATTTAGTTTACCGCTAGATTTTTAACTTTAAAATATCATTAACGTTCCGTGTTGTTTATTAATAACGGTGACGGTAAAATATAGAAAAGAATATCTTATAAATATTTGTTTTTAATTTTAATAAAAATTTTATTGTTAGAAAAAATAATTGTTTCGTTATATAAAAATCATAATTAAATATGAAATAAAAATATTTAATTATTTTCAATTTATCTTATTACATTATATTAAAATATTAAACAGAATTTCAACAAAATTAATTCAGCGCTTACTTCTCTCGTACTTTTTTCGCGTTTCATCTTCTTTAAAACTCCCACACCCAACGTGCATTCAATAATTAACCCGACATCTGTTTACCCTTTGCCACCTTAGGTGGTAAACATCACTTACACAGCTCACGTACCAAAAAAAAAAAGTCAATCCCTCTCTGAACCCGAGACGAAAATAGAGCAGCAACGGTGCTGAACGAAACGAAAAAAAAAAAAAACAAAAAAAAAAAAAAAAACAAAAAAAAAAGAAATAAAATAAAAAAAAGTAAAAAAAAACGTAGGCAGGGCTTGACGACTTTTTCTCACTCGGTGCACTTGTTCGCCCGCTTCTTTTCCCAGGCTGCATATATATATAAAAGGACCGCGCGGATGAAAGGAAAAGTAAAAAACAAATTTTCGCAAGCTGCGGACCACACGCTATTTCGTACGTGCGTCAATTATGGGAGAATGCAGATGACTATCGAGAAGTTAATTTTTTTTTTTTTTTTTTTTTTTTTTTTTTTTTTCACTTGTATTATGACAGAAGATTTTATAATTATGAATGGGTAGGATGTGAAGTGTCTTTTTTTTTTTTTTTTTTTTAAGGATAAGAGATTAAATACAAGCAAAATTTATTGTTATAAACGTATTCTTTTAGTGTACTTTTAATTTAATTGAGATATACTAACTGATTTTATCAATTCTCATAGATGTTGTAAGACAAGGATAAGTTGTAAGAGTCGTGTAAAATTTGCGAGATATCGTTTTTCAAAAAAAGCTAAAGCTTATACCTTTTTTTTTTCACGTTAAAAGGATATACTAAGATAAGATCGTATAATTTTCTCATCCAACGGACTTGGATATTTTTTAAAATCTAAAAATTAATTAGGAATATATTAAGAACAATGCAATAAAATTCAAATCTTATTGATTAGGCAAATGAATGGACTAAATTTTGAAATGCCGTTGATTTAGACAACATGTATTAAGATTTTTTATATACGACAATAATTTAAAAGCAAATTTACTATTTATTTATAAAAAAAACGGCTAAATATTAACCAGTTTGTAAATAAAATCTAAAGTTATTGCGATAATCTAATACATTAAATACGATGATATTTGTTTTACCGTACGTAATAATTTTAAATAAAATATATTTTTACATATTTGGAAATATTCCTATAAATTTTAATAAGTTTGTATAAGTTAAAATTAAAATGTTTATTTTTTATGCATGCATTGATTTAAATAAAAAATATTTTTCCTTTCATGATTTTGCATATGTTTCTTTTTATACGCACATACTAGTATGCTGTTTTAAAAAATAACATATTTAATTGATAATAATTTAAAAAATATACGCATTTATACACGTGTATTTATTCTTACAATTTAAACATAATTTAAGGCAGTGCAATAAACCGAAATTTTTAAAGTCAATGCACCTTATAAATTATAATGCTATCATAGTTTGAATAATCACAATGAAATTTATAAAACCGATCCGCGCGCGCGCGCGCGCTCATAGGTGTAAACACAAAAGACGCGATAAATAATCAGAACTCCGTTTAGTCAAATGATTTCCAGGTAAAGGTTTTATACAAAAGCATCACAATACTCTCACATTATAACTATTCACAAGTCCACTTTTTTATTGTACAAAACATATCGCGCTACAAATACGTTACAAATAAACACAGACGTTGCTGTACAAAAAAAAAAAAGATTGAAAAAAAAAAAAAAAATTAAAGAATAATAAAAATAATAATAATAATAATACAAGTAATAGTAAAACATAACTCCATTTCCATCGATCATCAAAAACCGACATAAATAATCGTTTCGTCTTCGACGACAAATACAATATTTTTTGATCTCCGAAGTAACGCGCTCGTTTCGAACAATGTAAAAAAAAAAAAGAGAAAAAAAAAAAGTTATCATCGTGACGATGCGTGCGGGGTTCGCCAACGTGTGAATCAAAAAAAAAATTACATAAATGATCAACGGTACGGGACACATCGTCACGATGCGTACACGAGCGCTAATGTTTTTTTTTCTTTTTTATATAATTATTTATTTATTTATTTATTTATTTATTTTTTGTTTATTATTATTTATTACATTAATTACATCGAACGTTACAAATGTTTCACGAGTAATCCCGTAAACGCTTTATTCGAACCGCTGGTTGTTTTATTCGTTAATTCTTTAATTAAAATTTTAATGGAGTGACATTTTTATTTTTTTTTTTTTTTTTTTTTCATCTGTCGTGATATTTTAATATATATTTACATGTAATTTTAAAAATTTAACAATATTAATTGATGAATTAATAAAAAAGTACACAAAGTTTTCCATTCATAGATTAAGATTACATTTTACCATGAATGTTTTTTTTTTTTTTTTTTTTTAATAAAATTCTATCAACGGTTCGAAATATCGCATATACATGGATAATTATACAAAATATTAAAAGGCTTACCCTAGAAACGTTTGCAAAGCGTTTTCCATCATCATTATCATCGACGTAATCGTAGTTTCAATATCTTCTTTTTTTTTTAAATTATATATTTTAACAAATGATCAACTTTAAATTCGTAAAATCGAAACACAATCCGATGTATATGTATACATATCACGCATAAAAAATGAGAATAAATTCGGGAGTTCGACGACTATTTCCATATTATTTTTGTAGCTTTATTTTTTTAAAGAAGAAAAGATATCTCAAGATAAGGAAAAGAAAAATATCATCAGCGGTAATCCATTAAGAGTATATACATATACTATATATATAGTGAGAGAGATTCAGATCGTAGATTCGATTCGCAAATCGACGAAATTTCTTTTTTTTTTTCTCAATGTTTTCGCGATTCTTTATACAATCTCGGAGCGTTCGACTGCCGTTGTTGCTTGTTTTTTTTTTCTTTATATTTTATCTGTCGTTGGCTTCTTCGAGGTGCGGAAAAAAAGAGTGCAGATTTTTTTTATTTCATTTTTTTTTTCTTTACGAGAGAAAGAATGAGTAAAAACCAAAGTAAGAAAAGAGAAAAAAAAAAAGAATGTGAAAGAGAACGTGTGCCGGTGTGGAAATTGAAATTATTAAATCGGTCTTAACCCCATCTCGTACCATTTTTGACGAATGATTGGATCTGTTGCGCTGCTCCCTGAAATCGAGACAAATCGGTAAGATACTTTTAAAAATAATTGGTAAGAAGGTAGGAAAGGGAATGGTTTTGATGCAGTAGTGTTTTTTTTTTTTTTTTTCTTATCTCAAACTATTTTATGCTCTGCTTACACATCTCGACTTTCTGTAAACAAGGATGTCTTATCGGATTGTAAAGGAAAAAAAATGCTTATAGCTGTTTCTTTCTCAATATGATCGTTTTTTTTTTTTTCAGCTACTATCCATATTTATGTTCTTACTTTATTTAGATAGATGTATGCGTAGAACTTTGAAACGCCGATGTTTTGAGCTTCGATCCAGTTTTCGTATTTAATGGAAACCATCAATATTATCGAAAAATATGCTAAAGTTTGGAAACTTTATTTTATTACTACGAGCGTTAAAGATGTCATTGACTTATTGTAAAAGAAATCATTAAAAATAAAGTACATTAATTATCTTGCTGCCGCAAATCATTAGCTTTTTTTCAAACTTTTTATAAACTTTATTCCGCTGAAGACGTTTTATTGATTTTGATTGTAAAGATTTTTTTTCTTTCAATTCATGGAAATTTAAATGAATCGATAGAGTTCATTTTTTGTAATAAAATAACGTTGAATAAAAAATTAATCGGAATAATTTTTTAAACGAAATCGTTTATAAAAAATAATTTTTTATCGTTGGTTATACTTTGTTAAAAGAGAAAAAAGAAAAGAAAACGACTTCATCCGTATAAGAAATATTTGCCAAATTAATAATGTTAATTCAGCAGTTAGTATGCTAATTGTTAATTATAAATTAAGAAATCAAATGAGTTAATTCTAAATAAAGTATCGGTAAGTTACTTTATTATACATTTAGATTAAAAAAAGCAATTTTAGTAAAAGAAAAAGTAACCAATTAGAATTACGCTGATTAAAAAGCACTAAACAACTACAAAATTAAATTTTCTTTTTTTTTTTTTTTTTTTTTTTTTTTTTTTTTTTTTTTTTTTTTTTTTTTTTTTTTTTTTTTTTTGTCACAATAAATTTAGTTCAGTTTGATGACCACAGATATTATGACATATATTTTAAATGCATATAAAAAAATAATAAGAATAAATAATTTGTCTATAATATTCAAAACATTTTATTAAACTCCTTCCTAATCTTTACTTTTGTAAAATTTATTAAAACATTTTTCCTGGAACATTTTTTTTATAGGAAACTACTGCCTCATTAATGGCTACTATTTCTATATTCACATCGACTTAATCATAAAGTATCATCAACTATACCGAACGACGTTATTTATCATAAATTCTTAGTGCTCGATAACATAATTTTTGAAAAAATTAAAATTTTAAACTAACCGTTATAGCAGAGCCAAGGAATTGACCGAATGCTCGAGTCATGCCGATCGCGGCGTTGACGACTTGGCCGCCGGGGTTGTCACTTCCACCGAAAGCACCAAAGTTCCCAAACAGCGGCGGGGGATACGTCGAGCTCGATGGCCTTCGTGCCACTGTCGTTGTCCTTCTCGTCGTTCTTATCGTCGTCGGCGTCGTCGTCGTCGTTGGTCGTTTCGTCGTTGGTCGTTTCGTCGTTGTCGTCGTCGTCGTCGTTGTCGTTTTACCGAAGTTCTACATTGGGTAATGCGAAAATATTTATTTATTCAGTTTTTGTTTACTTCTTATTTTGTGTTGGATTGTATATGTTTTTTGTTTTTTTTTTTTTTTTTTTTCGTTTTCATTTTTATATTTTTATTTGTTTTAATTGGTTTTGTAATTATATATAGTAGATACTTATGGATTTTATGTTTGTAATTTGTCGTTTGTATATATGTCTGCTTATGTTTTGTCAATTATTTCGTATTTAGAAATAAATATTTAAAGTGTATCTTAATTGTACTAAAAACTTGCAATATCTGCAAATTTTTGTACGATAATAAGTCAACATAATAATTTATAGTCAGAATGTTAATATTTAATTTTTAACGTCGTGTTCAGCTTATTGATAAAAATTTAATATTTTTTAATTATTTCAGATCATAACTATTTAATATTAACTATATTGACGCCTGTAAAAATTATAAAAATATGTAACCGTAATTTTATATGATTTTCTAAAAAAATCGATTATTATTCGATCAAAAGATTTTTTATGTCGTTAAAGCTGTTTTAAATACAGTTATACTCTATTCGTTAGCCTATAAACATTAGTTACTTACGATTTATGCAAATATTAATAAAACAAATCAAAACTGAAAATTTAATTCTACATTGATCTACATTACTCGCAATAAGCACAGAAAAATTAATATTGAGATATTTTAAAATGTTAGTATGCTAAAATTTTAAGACAGAACTTTTTCCGAAAACTAATTAGTATCGATTTAAGAAAATTTCACATAATTTAGCATTCTTAGAGAAAAAACTTTGTACTTATAAGTTACACCGATTGCAAGTATAGTAGAGCTGAAAGAAACTAAAGTAAAACAAAACAAAGAAGACAACGAAGCTAAAACCGAAAGAGCGATAAAAGAAGAAGAGCAAAAGGTAGATTACGTAAAAGAGAACTCGTCGCAAAACTTACAGCCTGCTGTTGCTGCTGTAACTGTTCCCTCAATGAATTTGGCGGCGTGGAAGGTTCGATGCCTTGAGCCTTGAGAAAGGCGGCGAGAAGGGCAGCGTCGTTCTGGTCATTGCCACCGGACGCGGAAAGCGGTTTAATCGTTGACTGACCGCCTAATATCGCTCGCAGGAAAGCTTCGTCGTCCAATTCGAAATTCGGCTTTGCCGTTATTTTCTTTTTACCATCGCCTGAAATTTATTTCGACGGATTATGGATTATAAGTTAAATTTTTACCTATGGTAGTTTCAAAGGTTAAGCTCTACTTTAACCGCGTGAAATTTAAATTTTTTGAAAACGATTTTAATAAATTAATTACCCGTTGAGATAAGAGCATTCGATTGAGTGAAGGTTTTATTGAAAAACCATTTTGTTATTTTAAAGGCAATTAACAAAATTAAAAAATTAGAATAATTAAAAAAATAGAAAAATTTCCAGAAATTTGAAAACATCCATCGTATTATTTATAATCTACGTTTATGTAAATGTGAAAATTTATAATTTTACGTCGAGATAATACATTAAAAAAGTTTTTAAATTAGCTAATTTAAAGTAAACTTTAATTGTCTTAGAAGTCATTAAAATATAAAATTTTTGTCAAAAATAAATACAAAGCAAAATAAAATTGGATTTAATTTTTCAGCACCTAATTTATGAATTTTTTTTTTTTTTTTTTTCTTACAATGAATTTTCACAATGTACACTTTTATAATATATTAATTTTATTTATTAATATTAATTTATTAATATGTATACCAATTGAATTAAGATAAAGAAGCTATTGAAAATTTCTTTGGATAAAGTTAAATTATAAAGTGAAATAGAATGAAAATTTTATCGATAAAATATAGTATTAAATTACATTGAAACATTATAATGAAAATTATTTAACAATGAACTTAATGAATTTAAAGTAAACGCATTCATATCCCCATATATCCTCAATCCATCATATCTTCAAGCTTACCCATATTTCGCGCGTAGCTGAGCAAAGCAGTCAAAAACTTGGCATCGTCTTCCGGAGAGTAAGTCGTGGATTGTCTGGAATTCGAAGGCTTCGGCGTAACTATAACCGGTTTCTCGCTATTACCGATGGCATTCGAAACTACCACTGATTGGCCGTTCGTAATATCGACTACGTTATTCGATAATTGAATGGATCTCGGGGTATGACTCGGTTGCGCCAGTACGATTTGCGGTGCTGGTGTCATAGTCGTCGTCGTCGTCGTCGTCGTAGTCGACGTCGTCGTGGACATCGTCGTGGACGTCGTCGTGGACGTCGTCGTTGGCATTGTTCTCTTCGTCGGTGGAACGGTTCTTCTAGCTGTGGCAGCTGGTCTCCTGATTACGGGTTTAGGTGTCGTCGGCGTTGCGAATGGATTACGACCGAATATCGATTGTAAAAAGTTTGCTGCGAGACCTGAAATTAAAAAATTTAGATTATTTTTGATGTTTTTATGATTACCTTATAAAATAAAAAAATTATTTTTATGCGATTTTGTTTGACTGATTTTAAATAAATAACGTTTTTAATGTTATCCGTATTCATTTTATTTACAACAGCCTAATATTTAATAAAACCAATTGAAAAGTCACCGTTTAATCAATCGTATGTTATAACGAAAAAAAAAAGAGAGAGAAAAAAATTACCAAATATTCCAGCAGGAGGAGCTTGCGTAGTAGGTTTCGGCCTCCTAGTAGTCATCGGTCTAGCGGTGATAATAACCGGTGCCCTGGTTGTAGGTCTCACGGTAGTTGTAGTTCTCTGCGTCGTGGTGGTACTCGGGGTCGTAGTGGGCCTCGGCGTCGTAGTAGTAGTAGTAGTCGTAGTCGTTCTCGGTGTCGTTGTAGTCGTAGGTCTCGGAGTCGTCGACGTTGCCGTAGTCGTACGAGGGGTTGTAGGACTATCGGCCGTCGACGCGAGCAGCGGCTCGTCGTAAGCAAAGGTCCTTACGGGCTTCCAGGTGAAAGGTGTCGACGAAAGTATCGGCTGTTTTGTCGAGGACGGTTGGAAAAGATCTATGACTATGGGTAGGGAAGATGGCGTCGAGGCCCAGGCTTTGTTGCTCGAAAGGGAATTTGGCGAGGGATTTGTTAGTTGTATAGCTTTTGCTGAACGCAAAAGTTCATAGTCTGTCAAAGATCGACCGAGAGCGAGTGACAAAATCTGTTGATAAAAAGTATTAATTTAATATGTTATTTTATTTATAAATATTTATATAATGAGTATATAAGTTTATAAGCTTGAGTTTTATATGCGCGAATAGAAGAATTAACTTAATACAAGATAAATAATTTTGAACCAAGAAAATCATTCTAGAGAAGAATGTTTGTTTTGCCTTAAAAATTTCTGCCGTACATTCGTATTAGAACGAAGAGCGAAAATATTAGAGCCACTATTTTTCTTTAAAATTATTAAAATTTTTTTTTTTTAATCAAGTTAATTTTTCTATCGATGTATTAAACGATGTTATTACGAATTTTTCTTAATAATAGTTCAATAATATTTTTGATCCACAAATTTAAAAAAATTTTCAGATTATACAAAATAATATGTATACAAACATCTAATGATATTTTTACACTATAGATACGTCCCAGAAAAAAAATCATGAAGAAAGGCATTGCGTCTATTCAAAAATATGTGATTTGTTTCATATATCTAAATAGATAAAATACAAAGATCAAAACTATACAAAAGTTCGTGTAAAAACATAACAATTGTATTGAAAAAATTCAAAAATACAAGATGCATCTTTTTTTTACGATAAACATACATTAATATTAACGATCAAACACAAAAAAAAAAAAAAAAAAAAATGAAAATCGTAAACAAAGATTTTTTTATATCAGTAGTAGTATTAAAACCACGACATCGGTAAAACTACATTACATACAAGCGGCTATAAACATCAAGAAAGAAAACAATCGCCAATAAAACGAAACACTTATAAATGTCGCTTCCCGACAATCCTCTCGAAGGCAAGTGTACGCGAATCCCGCGGAAGACTAGTATCTCTCGACTCTTCTCTCTTTTCCTCTCTCTCTTTCTTTCTCTTTACCTTTCGTTCTCTCTTAGTTCTCTCGTTGCACCCGCGAGAGAGCAAAGTGCGCGTGTACTTTATAATTGGCCGCCGGGAGAGGAACGTGTCATCGGCGAGAATCGAGCGAACGGCTGCTGTGTATGCCGAGCGCTTAACGCAAAAAGGACCATAACGTCCTTTTTTCCTCCTCCTGCGTGGAACATCGAGAGACATACCTACACGGTAGACCTCCGCGTCCTCACAAGTTGCGCGCATACCTACGCGCTACGTTAACGCGCGTACGGATATACGCATACCAGAGGGGAAAAGAGAAAAGTGGGAGAAGTTTTAAAATCCAGTAGTTGAATATTTAAACCTACGGGAGTAGCGAAGGTAGCGCGCGTCCGCGGATTTTCAATGTCCTTCTTTACAGAAAAATTTAAACGAACGATCTGCGGCTGATTTTCGGTATTTTTTCTATACGTGTTTTGGACCGTGTCGAAATTGAATTTTCTGCTTTTTTTTCGGCAATTGATGAAATATTTGACATTTTCAAATTAAATCTCGCTGGATAGTAAGAGTATCAGGTTTTATTTTTCAATACGTTTCTTGGCTAAATGTGATATGATCTGTACAGAAATTAATTAAGTTAAAAATATTTAACTAATTATATATTGATAATAATTAAAAATTTACAATTATCATAATTGTAACAAGTATTGTTTTTTTATGTAAAATTATTATTTTCAAACAACTAATTAAAACAACATTTTTTATTTTTATCCATTAATCAGGTGTATTATTAATTGTTCAGCTCCAACCCCATCTTTATCAAATCGAAATCATCGTCATTGGTGGTAGCAGTATTCCTTAGTTTATCGAAAAGTTGCCAAAAATGTGTAAAAAGTAAAGAAAGTAATTACCCTAATTAGCTTACTTCTCCTTTTTTTATACATAAGTATATATTTTAGGGAAATAGAAAAGAAAAATTAATTGTATGCTTAATATTTTATTTTTGTCAATCGTTTACTAAAATAAAATTATAATAAACAAAATTACTGTAAAAATAAATATTTAAAATAATTGATGAAACCTTCTACAATGTATATCATTTACGACAAGCTACAAATCAAAGTAAATCAGCATAAATGCATTAGTGTATACAAATACCAACGGCGTAGCCAGTAGTAATTGCCATAAAAGAGAACTCGCCGATCGTGAAAAACTTCGTGAAAAGAATCATACGATGTTTCTGTACGAATGCACACACATCGACTCGAACATCATCCACTTGGTATATATGAGACAGAGTCGCATCGTCGATTATTTTCTTTTCACATATCGAGGTCGAGAGAGAAAAGAAAGGAAAAAGCGCGATCGTGACCGATCCCTCCTCGAGAAAACTCGCCGCGTGTACACAGCGCCAAAGCGAATTTGCATGGATGAGAGAGAGAGAGAGAGAGAGAGAGAGAGAGAAGCACAAAAGAGAGGAAACGGCGTTATGAATGGTAGCGAAGATAAATTACAGCGAGAGGATTGAGAAACCAAGAGGCGGGATTGTTTATACAGGGAAATGAAAAACGAGAGGATCACCGCCGCACGTGTACCGAGAATTCGCTTTAACAAAATAACCGATGTACTGGTTATATCATAGATATTGTTACTTTAAATGAGCTGTAATTATTTGATTTTTATACTATTTTGTTACATTAACTTTTTTCCCATTTAGATTAAACTCTGATTTTTGGAATCGAATCTTTATCAAACAAAAAAAAACAAAAAAAAAAATTTCATGCCCTAAATTAAAGAATCCTAGGTTTCACTATACTCATTGGCACAGATAAATTTATAAATGAACACCATAGCTTTCATCATTTAGCTTGAACGAACGTATCAAGATTACATACAGAGTACATACGTCACAGTAAAATCGGTTGCGCAAACGCCGAGTTTTTACAGATGCCGAATCTGCCATCGGTCTCTTTCACCGCGTGCGTAAAACCATACGGTTTCAGTTCCTCCTATTTCTTTATTTTTCGCGCGTTGCGTGAGAATCTTCGCGCGCAATAAGACATCACGCACATGAGGCGCCAGGCTCTTGAGAAAGCAATTAATAATTATGGTGACCCGAGCATAAGATAAAAAAAAAAAAAAAAAAAAACCAACAATCCTCGCACTTCACGTGTTAAGCGTTCTGCTAATGGACAAACGTAGATGTATGTGTACGTACATACATAATCCGACCTACTGGTCAATGAACTCTTTCTCTCGTGATATTTTTCTGTTTTTCTCGCTTGCAAACAGCTTTCCCCGTGATACTTTGTCGCTGGCTTATTTTTCCTTCGTTTTTTACATCTCTGCTCATTTCTCTACTTCAAGCGGGATTTTTTTTGCTGTCGGATTTTATCGGTAATGAAAATCGATCGTTCAAGAAGATTATCCGATTTTTATTAATGCATCTTATTGGTGTAAAATTAATGATTGACGATGATTTATTTAAAATAAGAATTTTTCGTTTCATTATTCATCTTAAAATTTTATGTAATCTAGGCAGATTTACCTTATTCGCAAGTAGTTGTTCCACTTCCGTAAGCGTCTTCGGCGTTGCTTCACCTGGACTTGGTTTCTCCAACTAAAAATAAACGTTTCTTTGTCATATTTTACTCATCTTTTAGTCAATTCAAAATATAATAAAATTTATAAATATTGTAGCAAATTTACATATTATTTTTTTTAAAGCAGCATTTGAAAAATTTTCATTTTTTACTCTCACACATTTATACAAACAAATGACACAACATTTATGATTAAACTTACTTTTGATTCCATTGAAACAATAAAATAAATTATGTAAAATTAGTGTATTACGTACATCGATAAGAGACGAAAAATCTCGTTTTACAAATAAATATGGAGTCGAAAATATGCTTCTATCTTACCAAAGCGTTCAAGAAGGCCAAATCGTCGAAAGTTGTTCCAAAAGCATTAGGATTCATGGTAATAGGATTTGCAGCGGTAGACGTTGGCATGGGATTCGGCGTCGTTGTGGTCTGAGTTGTAGGAGCTTGAGTTGTTAAAAGAGCTTGAGTTGTACTAGTAGTAGTAGTAGTAGTAGTTGTCGGAGCTTGAGTTGTAGTTGTAGTAGTTGTCGGAGCTTGAGTTGTAGTTGTAGTTGTAGTAGTTTTAGGGGCTTGAGTTGTAGTAGTAGTAGTAGTCGGAACTTGAGTTGTAGTAGTAGTTGTAGGAGCTTGCGTTGTCGTGATTGTTGTCGTAGAAGCTTGGGTTGTTGTTGTTGTCGATGGAATTTGAGTTGTAACGGTTGCAGTAGTTGTTGTTGACGATGATGCTTCTGTTGCCTTTGTTGGATTGTTTATCAAAGAATTTATAGTACTCGATATTGGACTAAAGATTTCGATTAACTTATTTACTGGACGTGCTGAGATTGCTGCGTTTTGTGCATTAGGATCATCCTTAAAAAGGAAATGTGTTATCATTCGACTACATTAATCAATTATATAATTAAACAGTTAAATAATAAAGAAATGGTTGAGTTGCAATTTTGGAATGCATCCGATCGTGAAAACTTTACTTTGTGATCGTGCATGTAAACAAATTTTGAAAATACAAAGTAAGATTTTACGTTAGATTTATGTCAGTGTAACATTAATTTTTGATTCGCAGTAATTAAATTTACAAAAATTCTTTAGCACATTTAAATTATTGCAATATATTACATATGTCAATTATTAAAACTGTTTACAAATGGATATTAATTTAAACTGGTGTATTATACAACAAGAATGAAATAGTATTTGGCAGATTTTTAAAATATTATGTAATATACATATATGTACATGTACCCGTCATTTAATGTTAAATTTAACGAATAAAATATATCACTTACAATAGTGTTCGAAGCAACTGATGCGGTGATAATTGGAGAGTTTGTAGTTATTCCAAAAATTTGATCCAATGGATCTTTCCATGGAAAACCAGGTGGTGCTGTCACTTGATTACCAGTTTGACTGTTGGGTAAAATGTCGAAATTAAAAGGCGCCGACGATGATGATACTGGTCCTTCTCTGGTAGCAGTCTGTAATAATTGTAGTCATAAAAAATTATAAATGCGTAATTAATGTTAGATTTTTATTTTAAAATGATATATATATATACATTCAATTGTTTTAATTATATTTGTATAAAATAGACAGCAAAATATATTTGAATAACGATTTATTTTATATAAACTTCAAAAAAATTTAGCAATCTATACAATTTTTGATGAAATATTTTTTTGTTATATAAATAACATACACAATATATCAGCAAAAAAATAATAAACATAAACTTACAGCAGCAGAATTAATGTTAACATTAAGAACACTTGGATTAGAATTAGGCTTTCCATTAGTCCAATAATTGACGAACTTGTCCTAAAATATAAAAGTATAAGGTAAAATATATTAAATTCGCAATAATTTTCAAAATATCCAATGTCTCTTTTATCCTCTTCCATGTCTTACCTGTCCTATGAATACAGAATTACGTTGACCTCCGGCCTCGCTTGTCCTCGTGGCCTCGTCTCTCATTCGATCCCGAACAATCTGTCCACCCTGTTGACTACCGTTTATTACGGTATTCGAGGCCGTTGCCGTCTGTAGAATAAAAGATAAAAATAATAAAAATAAAAATATTAAAACGTAAAAACAATCGGAAAACTTTTACTATTGCTGTTGTAAACATCATTATTACATGGTAACATGAAATTTCTATAATCACTACTATCATTATCAACAAATTCTATCTATAATAAATATCGAAAAATGACTAGAAAATAAAAATTCTAATAATTTTACATTGCAAAGTGCTTCCCTCAATAAACCAAATAAATTGTGCTCTAAAGTGTGCGCGACAGTATACAAAATACAAAATGAAAATTAATACTATTTACAGACAAACAATAATGACGCAATGGTCATGTTTCGATATTTTCAATCTGAAATGAAATAATATTATTTGATGTTTGTACTATACTATATATATTATAAAAGATTTTTTAATTACAAAACGTTAATTTAGAGAGAGAGAGAGAGTAATGATCAGTTAAATGATCAGTTGAAAAAGTTTTTAAAAGAAAATTATTTACAGAAATAATGATTAATTATGTCTTTTTAGTACATTAATGAATAGATTGAGTTTTAAACATTGAAAAATATTGCATTCACTATCAATAGTTAATTAATATGAAGTAAAAATGAAACAACTTACAGAATGTTATTTAAGGGCATGAACATAATTTTTAAATCAAAGTACGACATTGTTTTATAATTTATTGAAAAATTATTTCGTAGATAATGAAACACTTTGAAGTGGAATCCGTTGTGTTTAATAAAGCTTAATTAATTCTAAATATTAGTGATAAATAAACACGACATAAAAAATAAGTAAGCTATATTCTTATTTTCTAAATTTTCCAAGCTCTTATCTATGTCGTACTTCGTTCCTTTTAAATTAAGATGAAAGTGAGCGTGATATACCGTTTCTTTAGTGTCGCTACCAATGCTACCGATTGGGAGATCAAAACCGGTGGGTCCACCGAGTGCATTGTCAACTTCGTTGGGGGCGAAGAAAGGTTTCTGGGTATTCACATCGGCAACGGGGCTACGATTATTAGAAAATTCGACGTTCTGATTACGCATGCCCTGATTATTAGCCTGGTTATCGGGTAATCTGGGCCTGTTAGTGGTAGTAGTTGTACTAAGGGAAAATACAACTTCCACCGGATTGCTGGGAGGGTCCGGTATTACCGTGCCGTTGGGAAACTTGCGCACAAGTTTCCCATCTGGATAAATTCCGAAGATGACGTAAGGACTGTCCACGTTTCTTGGGTCGATGAGATTGTCTTCTGGGCGCTTTCTTACAATGGTTTTATTGGGGAAGATTCCATAAATCAAATAGTCTCTTAATGGTGCGGTAGTGGAAGAACTCGAACTAAATTTCGGCGCTGGAGTGAGTCTAATTGCACCGAATCGTCCAACATATGATGCCGTCGTTGTTGCTTGTGAGGTTGGTGCTGATGATGATGACGATGATGATGCTGTTGCCGTTGATGTTGCTGTTGTTGATGTTGTTGATTCACTTGTAGAAGATATTGTTGGCGAACCCGTTGTTGTTGAAAAAGAATTTGTGGTCGAATCAGTCTCCGAAATGGTTGTCGTCTCAGCCGGAACAGTTGTTTGTTGATTTGTAGTGGATAGATCAATGATATTATCGGTAGTTGAGGAGAATGCGGATAATGATTGGGGAGTGGTTGTTGGGTTTAATGTAGTAGAGGTTTGATTGGGTTGTATGTCGGTACCTGCCGTCCTTTGGGCGGTTGCTGGCGTAGAATCCTGGAAATGGGTAAGCACAGTTGGAGTAATAGTTGTAAGGTCGGGGTTTGTTTGGGTTTCAATAGGCATAGTAGTAGGCACCATATTAGTGGAATCATCCATTAATGTAGTTGGTGTTAGATCTTCGACTAGTGGCTCTGTCGAATTAGGGGTTAGTTTATCTAATTCCTGGTTTTGGGAAAACATTGGTATTTCAGAAATTGTTTTAGTGCCTAATAATCTAGCTAAAATCTGCAGCATGCGGGAAACGTACGGTGCATGTTCATTTGTTAAATAACTATTTATTAAATTATTATAAGGGTTAATCGTTGTTGGATCAGTTGTTATTGGGGGAAAAGTGGTTGTTTCAAGTGTTTCACTATCTATTTGTGTTGAAGTATTAATTAAAGTGTTCATCTCTGTATCTGTGTCAGTGTTTATTAAATTTGTGACTTGTTCTGAGGTTATGGTAGTAGATGGTAACATAGTCGTTTGAGCAACTACTGAAGTCTCGTTATTTATTTCTACTGTGCTATCATTAGTCACAGGTTGAGTCTTATTTGTATTATCTAAAAAGCCTCCCAAAAGCTGAGGAAGCCCATCAGGCGAGCTGTCCACATTGTTTTCATCAAGATTATTAAGTGACGATTGAGTTGTATTTGTAGAATTAACAGAAAATCTTTCAATAATCTTCATTAACATAGCCAGAACATTATTATTGGCAAAATTGTTAGATGTAAAATATTCTTTTGAATCTATATTCGAGGACAAAAACTTCTCGTAGGCTGATTGCAAATCCGTGTTATTGAACAAATCGTTTAGGGAAGTTAAGTTTTCAGTACCTTCAGAAGTAGTTGTATTCATGGCATTGTAAAATTGCATTTCTACATCCATAGTATTATTGGTATCAGAATTATTTACTGAATTTGTAATATCTGTAGTTGATTGAGTCGTCGTTACTTCCAGATTTTCTTCAGTTATTGTAGTCATAACTGGAACTGATTCAGTTAGAGTTTCAGTAAAATTTGATGACTCAGAAAAATTAATGTTCGTTTCAAGTATCATCTCAGTTGATGTTGGAGGATTAGTCATCATACCATTCATTTGTGATAATTCAGAATCAGTAGTTATCTCTTCCATTCTTGTTGTTTCAGTAGTTGGTTGCTCTGTCATTGGAGTATTAAACATAGTTGAAATTTCTAATACATTATTTATATTTTCTGTAGTAGAATTAGAATTATCACGCATATCACTTGTTGTTTCTTTAACTTGTGCTAAAATTTCTAATTTAGAAATTTTATTGAGTTCTTGATCTATTTGAATTTCCATAATAGTAGGTCTCGTTGTTTCATTATTACTTGAGGGTAACGTTATATCTAATAACAAATTACTTACTTCAGGCTGCTCTGAATTTGATTCATCCAATATTTTAGGCATTCGAAAGTTTGGTGCCTCGGTTATCACATTAAAATTAGGCGTTTCTGTCGCAGTGGTTGTAGCAACATTTTCAGATAAGACCATTGCCGTTGTAGTTTCTTGTAATATACTATTTACAGTTTGTGATGTAGTAGATGCCATATTTTCCGATGGTAAATGATTCATCGAAGTAGATAACGTAAATGGTATTTCTGTAGAAGCTTCTTGCGAAGTTTCCATTGTTGTTTCCAATGTAGTAGATGCATTGTCTAATAAATTAGTAGATGATGTTGTCGAAGCAGATAGCATCTCTGATGTGCTACCTGTAGAAATAAGAGTAGTTTGTGTTGTAGTAGGCATTTCAGAATTATTTAAATCCATCGATGTTGTTCCGGATGATGACATTGGGCTAGTTGTAGTAAATAAATTATTTTGACTTAAATTATCACTAATTGAAATAGATACTTCTGTAATCAATTCAGTACTAGTTGACATTGAACTTTCAGTAGTAGTTTCAATAACTGCTTCTCTAATTGGTATTGTAGAGGAGTCAGCTGCGGTAGTAATTGTAGTTAATCGAGAATCGTTGCTATTTAGTGTTTGTTTCAGTTGCTGTGTTATTTCGCGATTTGAGTCAGTATTTGAGATTTTAGTCGTGTCAGGCGTGAGAGTCATGGTATTATCAGTAGGTGATAAAACAATGTCGTTAATAGTATTTATTACGGTTACTGGAATTATTGATGGTGAGTCACTGTTAGAACTGTTCGTGCCGTTAAGGTCATTAGAGGTAGTACTTTCTACCTGAGCAGCTTTACCGAGCTGCCATAACTGACGTACGTCTGTCTGTTCGTTGTTTATGCTGGCGCTCTCCACAGCTTGATAATATGTTAAGACCTTCGGCTCGCCAGGACTCGAAACATCAATCTTCGGAGCAGAATCCTTATTCTGTAATCAGAAAATATTTTGTGCGTTCTGTGTGCTATACATAATATACAGTGCTCTGTGAGAGACTATTTTATTATATATTTACATAAAAAATTTACTGCATGCTTCAACCATTTTGATAAATATAGTAATAGTATTTACAATTCTTAATATTGTTTCAATTACAAATTTAACATAAAAATGCAATATCAGATGTTGCAAAAATAATTTCTATAAAAACAGCTGTACTTCTTATTGAATTTGTCAATCAAATGAAATTTGTCAAAAAAAAAAAAATAAATAAATAAATAAATAAATAAATAAACAAACAAAAATAGAAAAAATATACAAATAAAGATTCTAAAATGAAAATAAACTTTAAGTCGTTATTACATACAAACTTACTAAGAAACTTTATATTCACATGTAACTTTGTATTATATTTCATAAAATATTCTCAAAATGAAAATTTTTTCTAATCTTAATTTACCTGATAAAAAAAATAGGAGAACTTTAATCTCACTTTGACAAAATTATTTTTATCACATTTTTGTACTTGGATATGGTAATTCATTAACAGATTAATTACTGTAAATAAGGATGCTGAATAAAAAATCAAAAAATGTAATTTAAAAATAAAATAAAAAATTTCTCTTTTCAAGGCACATCGACAATTTATTGGTAATAAATATCATTATATATTTAATCAATTTTGTATACATATTTACCGTTTATTTAATATTGTTGCATAATAATAATGTAATTTTTTTAAAGCCTATTAACATAGCTGCTTATAAAAATAATAAAGTAATTTTATTAACATAATATCATACATAATTATACGATTTAATAACAGACTATAAATCTCTGCCATGTTTGAATTTATGGTTACTTTGGCCGAGTACACTTAATATAATAAAAATTAAAACTATATTTGCATCTTTATTATTGGTATACCAGGGGTCTGATATAATAGCGTTTTAAATTAACTGAATTTCATCATCGCATAATTTCGATTGTTATATCTATTAACAATTTTAATAAATCTCCGCTTTTAATTTTTTTATCAAAATTTGATTTTAATCTTTATATGAAGTTAAAAATGAAATAATATAATTTAATAATTTTCTGATAGCAATACAATTAGTCATATTTTAATCTATAATATTATTAACTAATAAATTATTAATCACTACAAACTATTAGTTTCACGTATTTATTTTGATGACTAAATATTATCTATAATTTAATAAGTATATTATTTAGATAAAATAAAAATATAAATACAGTCGTTCAATACAATAAAGATCTATTAAGAAATGCAGCTGTTTATTTTTACATTCATTGACAAAATATTTTTGTAGTATGAACGTGCTTTTCAAAAATTTACATAGCTGAGAAAACTAATAATGTGGTGGCAATCGTTTTTGACGAAATGAAGTATCAACTACAATATATAACAAATTACGAAACTATTTATGTACAGTTTAATAATATTATAATCTTTGATGAAATATATATTATACTTTTATTTTTCATATTTAATTGCAATATATACCGGTGTATTATACATAACAGTAAAAAAAAAAAAAAAAACAACAACAACAATGTGCACACAAAAGTTTTTTTGAATAAATAATCGTGTGTAAGACCTATCGTTATATTTACAGTTATTTACGTATGCATTTAATTAACATTACCTGTGTAAACGTGTTCATTGGGGGTGTTGGTCGTCTAACGAATAACTCTGCTCCTCTATATCTAGCGCTAAACCTTGGAGGTGCACCACTTGGAGTTACTCTCGGAATGGAATTCTATATTAATAAGCGAAGTAAATTTGTAATAATTTTAACTAATTAGTATAACTATAAATAAGTTTTGTATTATTTTTATTATTATTACGAATATTGTATTTATTTATAATGTTAATACAATGTGAGTGTCCATGTATAGTAGATGTTAGTGCAATATGTTATTGAAAACAAATCATCAAAAAATTATCTTTTACAATAATTCATCTTATTAGTAATTATTTTTATTTATAAATTTTCAAATGTTCTTATCAATTATTTATTTTATAATTTTCTCAATTTTATGATTATTTTAAAATTTAAAAGAATCGATACAACAAAACGAAAAATTATACTCACCGCACTATTTGTGTTCTTATAAACACCCGAGAAAACTGGCGATTTAGCCCCCAGTGTACTCAGCAATGGGGCGACGGTACTTCTTAATTGCTCCAATAGCGTGAAATTTCCGGTCTTCAAAATTGCCGCACTTTGGGCTGGATTAAAGATATTCGTATTTCCTACGTTTCCACTGTCAGCATTGTTCGAATGTACGACAGATCCCTGCAAGGTTCCATCTACGTTGCTGGAATTGCTGCTGGATACTTTCACATTGATAACCGGTTCCTGCGTTACCGACTGCTGTTGCTGTTGTTGCTGCTGCTGTTGCAGCTGTTGCTGCTGCTGTTGCTCCCGTGGAATCGAGCGCTGCTCGTCTGGTTTTACCGTCGCGTGATATCTGTATACCTTAGGAGTTATAGCAATGCTGAGCGGTTTCTCCGTTGCCGAGGGATACACAACGAAAACGGGCGAACCCGAGTCGCTCGTTAAAGCCGCTGCGCGGGGCTTGTAGTCCACTCTTGTCTCCGAATCCGGGCTCTCGCTGCTTACTTTCCAGTCGAACTCTGCGTATTCCGGACTACGGGTACTCTTGGCGGGTATCTCGCTGGTGCTGGAGGCACTGGAATTTTCGATTTCGTTGATAATGTCGTTGGATGGGAAACGATCGCTCGTTACTAAGACGTTTTCGTAGGAGGCCGAGGTAACTTCGTTCTCAGCGGGATTCTGCGTTACGATTTCGGTAACGAATGACGACGAGGTCGACGTTGCTATCGGGGCTGGTGTTGTTATCGTCTCATCTATCATCTTCATCGTCGATGAACTTGCCGCGTCGTTCTCGTCCATTTTTACCAAACGCGTTGAAAATGAGAAAGACTTGACGGTTCGCATTGTCGTTAATAAAGTCGTTGAGCCTTCCATTGGGTCGTTTCTTTTCAATGGTTTTGGTGTTTGGCTTTTTTCCATGTTCTCCAAGGTTTTGCGTAGCTTTAAAGCAACAGCTTTTATGTCATCTACGGTGCTCTTTTCATTTTTTCGACTCATAAACGTTTTTCGAGACTTATCCAACAAAGATGATTTTGTGATAGAAACCGGAAGCTCTTCTTGTATCGCTCCGTGTACTTGAGAAGGTTTCGGACCGCGAAGTTTGTTGCCTCTGGGGTTAGACAAATAATTGTATTTATAATCCTGATATCGGCTTGACCTTGCCGATTTAGTTGTATGTTCGATATCGTTTATGTCGATGACATTCTTTTCGGTGGTTGTAGTCGACGGTACTTTCGACCGCGGGGTGTACAAATGCGCTTGCTTATATCTCGATGTTCTAGTCTGACTCTCTTTGAAATTCTTCCTTAATTTCGACGGTTTCCAATCGGACTTTGTGAGACCTTTTTGACCCGATTGAGGCTTCACGGTAGACGAACTCGATTTTCTCGTAACTTTGAACACTTTCTGGTCCTCGTCGACTTCCGAATCACTTGGTTTTTGATCCGTGTCCACTTTCAGCTTTGACGTAGGCTCGACGATCACTTGAGTTGCGCTAGTCTCGTCAATGGCCAATTCCGGTTTGACCAATTTACGCGCGTTTTCCAATTTCATTCTCGAACGAGCCGCGAACAATTCGGCAGATGTCATCTTGTTGGCCTGAAAAGTTTCGAGTTGAGCAGCCCACTTTTTATAAGACGAAAGTTTTTGACTCTTAAGCATCCAGTACCATCCCAATTTCCGTTCGCTTCTTTTTATTTATTTATTTATTTTTTCCACACCTTGCACACTGCTTATTTTAGATTTTCCCAAGACTTCCCGAAGCATGGCAGTAGTAGAAGAGGGTGAAGAAGTATTTAGATTAGTGCTTTAGAGTTTTTTTGATCGATAGATTTTTATTTCGCTGATACTCACTCGCGACAGACATAAGGTATTTAGGAAAACGGAATTCAACCCGAATAAGAATCTTAATGTTCGATATGGCATTATACTCGTATATTATATATATATATATATATATATAGTTTAAACTTATCGATCGATTTATAAACGTTATGAGTTTTTTATATATTAATTTATATTAGCTCGTTTGTGTCCTCGAACTAAAAGTTTATGTTTTTTTTTCTTTGTTTGTAACTTAATTGCTCGTACATAAATTTTACTTAACTTTATGTATATACATTTAAAAATACGTATATAAATTTCTTTTGTTTTTTTTTTTTTTTTTTTTTATGTGTATCTCAAATCACTAGGAGCGATGAAAGAATTGACGAAGCGTAGAAACGTAGCGGTCCAAGTGACGAGACACTGCCTAACGAGCTCGAGCCACGTATTCACTGCAGCCGACAGTAACTGAAAGTTCAATTAGCGATTTTGTGAGGGCACGTGTCACGCTTTATAGATAGAATTTTAATCGTGATTATTCGGGGCGAGGGCGGGCGGGGGGAAGGGGGGGGGGTAGAGGGCAACAGCCAACTTTTCATTCGCAATGCACGGCTCAACCTACCGGTAGAGGTCGAACGGTAGTAAACGAAAGAAAATTGGGTAGTTGCGATAGATCTACTTGAGCGTTCGACTATTAAAAAGTAAATAAGAGGTGTCTAGATATGTTTAAATTATAAAGTTATCCTGAATTATTTTTGAAGCTCGTATATTTTGGTATTTAATACAAAAAATTAGTGTTTTATTTGTTTGTTGTTTGTATAAACTGCGTGCCTTTAGAAAGGTTCCCAATTACTATATATGTAATAAAAAGAAATCTAATTTTAAGATGAATTTTCAATTATTTTTTTTTTGTTTTTTTTTTTTGTTTTTGGAGTTAAATAAAAAATATTGCAAAAAATTGTTACAAAACGCCGTTTTTACAAAACCGTTTATTACATCAGAAATATATTTACTAAATCTAAAATAGATAAACTGTGATCGAAATAAGATTATAAGATTGATAAATGTTGATCTTTTATATAGTTTAATATAATTATAGCACGGAAACGTATACAAACCTTAAGTTAATGTAATAAAAAATAAAAAGTTTAATTTTTCTGTTTTTATTTAATAACACCATTGTTTGAAACCTTTCTAAAAACATTACTTCCTACTTTGGATTCAATAATTACCCAACGATATTATTATTTTTACTTTGAGGCCTTGTAAGTACACACGCTAAATCGAATACTGCAAATGATATTAGATTAAAAGTTATAAGAATATATGTTGTTTAAAAAAAACTTTGATGAAATATTATCAAATAATAAAAGTTAGTATTTTAGTTTTAATATAGGTTTTCTACTTTTAATTATTATACTCATTTTATAAGTTAATATGCAATATATATATAATTTTATGTTTTTCAATATGTATATTATTTAAAAAATTAAAAGATTCTTTTTCAAAATAAATACTTATAATGAAAACATTTTTTAAACTTTCAAAATTCTTGGTATAGTCATACTTTCTTTTGCTAATACTTACAATAAAAATAAAATTTAATAAAAAAAAAAAAAAGATTTATTTTACTTAAAATTCTGCCGATTACTATTTAAATTATAAGTTTTTATATCTGCATAAAAATAATAGATTTACTTTGGTTATTTTTTAAATGATTAAAAATTTTTAAAATAACTTGAACGTTATACTTAATTGTACTATCAATTGTACAAACAACTGTATTTGATTATTTTTGACAATTTTAGATATACTTATTTTATCGTACTTATTTATTAAATATTATCAAACTATTTTGCAACTCAATTAATATTTATATCATTTATTATCTAAGGTAAATAAAGGCCGATATGTAAATCATCGTAATGTCTTTTGTTAAAAAATTGGTAAGGTGGTATGCTTACGTGTGAACGTAAATTTATTTATAATGAAAATTCATTCGTATATCCTTCGGAATAAATTATATTACGGTAATTATTGTATTATTAAATAGTGAATGCTAATATTTTATGAAACAACAAAGCTATTTGTTTGAAATAAAAATTATAATATAAATTAAATTAATGAATATATAGAAAAATTTCCAATTTCTTTTTATTTAATTTTAACAAATATTCTTTATCTAATTAACATGATAATTAAGATACATTTCGAAACTTTTAGTTCGTCAAATACATTTAAGAAGATTATTTATTTTTACATATTATTTTATCAATGAAATTAAAATTTTGAATTTTCAAATCTTTATTTTCTAAATGACGTAATTCATCCGGATAAACTATAATGCCACAAAAACTTTGTACACTTTCAATTCGCTCAATTTCTCCCGTATAAATTCAACGTTCACACACGTACATAACACCCACACCGCTAGCTCCTATAATTCTACAACCGCGTGGTCGATCGTTCGTCAAAGCATTCCCTATATCGCGCATTATATATATATATATATATATATATATATATATATATATATATATATATACACGCTCCATTTAGTTGTAGCTCGTGTGTCCGCGCGCATTATCCACGTTGGTGTGTACACGTATATAGTACATACCACGCCCATAGCGTATGGTGGGCGACTCGTGCGCTACTTTCTCCCGCGGCTCTCTAACGATCGCGCGAGAGGAACCCGAAATCAAGAGCGCGCGCCCGGTTGGTGAACGGATAACCGGTTCTTCGCGAATCTCCGATAAAGCGCGCCCGAGCGCTTGTAATTTTCCAGCTTTTCCGCGGTTAACGCGATTTTCCGTGTTTATATACTTTGGGAAAGAGAGAGAGAGAGAGAGAGAGAGAGAGACATATTGGTCCCATATAACATTTTTAGGATAATTTATTTTTGTTTTTTAACGACTCGCGGATAAAATAACGCGTTCGATAATAACTTCTGTAACCTTAGGCGGAAATATCGATGATTTGAATTGAGATAGGTTCTGGGTTCTTTGAGGAATACCGAAGTAGGAAATACGATTGTGTTGTTATCGGTGAGAGCGGCTTTAAATAAGATATTATTTAATCGAGCGACGATGCCGACGGCCAGTTTTGAATGGCGTTATTGACATCCAAAGCAGTTAGTATAGTAAGAAGTTTATAGCGTGATGCTTGTTTGTGTTCATGCTAGTTTGAATTTTCATTCAGGGTAATGATATCGTTTCACACTCCTTTGCCATTTTCGTTTTATCCACGTATACCTTAAAGTTAACGTTGATTAAAAATAAAGAAGCAGATTTTTATAAATCGATGTGCGAAAGAATAGCGAATTTTTCGATTTTTGTAAAAAAACAAAAGCTTACAACTTAATGAAGTAAACATGTTAAGTTTGATTATGTAATTTACACTTGTGTTAGCTATTACGTATCTTTACGACTGATTATATTTTCATTTAAAAATATTATCTGTTAGTTTTTTTAATTTATGCAGGAAGAAAACTATTAAAATTTATTAAAATTTCGTAATGAATAATTTTATTTTAATATATAATAACTTTCGATAAATAAAATTTATTATTATTATTATACAGTAAGCCTTACAAATTTCAAAATAAATTTTTTTTTTTTTAAATCAAAAATTTTATTAAAAAAATTTATCGACATTAACTATTAAAGTGGCAAATCAATATTTAGAATATAAATTAAATTAATGATTAAAATTCAAAAATTTCATTAATTACGTGTTAAAAGACACATGATTACCAATTTTGTTACGCAAAAATCTTTTAACGTTAGAAACGATGTTTACGCTAATGAAAATTCATTTGTATGAAAAATATTATAAAATTATGTACTAAAAACGTGAGAATAGACATTGTAGAGAAAAAAAAGTAGAAATCAGTACATTGCGCATACTTGCAACAATGCAGAAACTCATCGCCCGTGTCTTAATCGGGTTTCGATAAAGTTTCACTCTTTATATTAGAAATTGTGATGCTGGAAGAAATAAATTGAACCTCGAGTATGACAATTTATTTATATGTGGGTGAAAGAAATATATATATATATATATATATATAAATAGTAAAAAAAAATGTAATAAAATAAAAAATGATAAAAAACTGAAAATTAAAAAAGAAATAAGTAATTTTTAGAATTTTAAAATAATGTATAACAATTTCATTTTTGGCTATAAATTTATTACTCACCAGCTCGAAAAAAAAAAAAAAAATAATAATGCAATGGAAATGGAATTATTGCATGATATTCTTTCATATTTGATTTAATGATTGGCATGAATTTCAAAAATATTTGTATAATTCTTATCGAAATATAAACTCTATACAATCGAGCAATGATCGATGAAATGTAGCAGCATGGTTTTGTCGAGAGATACGTATAACGATTAAATAAGTAAATAAGTAAAATTTGCGTATTTTAATAATCTCGACGAAACCGTTTCGCACAAAAAAAGGAAAAAAAAAAAAAAAATTAAAAATAAAGCCCAAAACGTGTTTAAAAATAAAAGTGAATATGCAGCGAATGTAAACAATGAATGTGCTCGAATCGACACGATGAAAATAAAAAAATAAGCAACAAAAACAATTTCGATCAATCTTTTGCTTTTTTGTTGTATTCATCTCTTACTTGCTGCTCATCCAGGGGACTTGGTACTGAGAACGACAACGGTGTCGCTAAATTAAGGGGAGCTGTTTGCGGGACCACTAGGTACATATTATCCGAGGAGGCGAGCTCGAGATCTTCGCTCGCGGTATCAATCACATTCGAGCTGGTATGCGATCGTTGTTCCTAAGTAAAGCATCGTTTTATGTGCCTGATTATGTTGCCACATTTCCTTTTCTTTTTTTTTTTTTTTTTTTTTTTTTTTTTATTGTTTATCTTTCTATGTATATTGTTTGGCTTTGGTAATAAAAAGTTTTTTAAATGAGTAGTTTGTTTTTTGATAGCTTTAACAAACGTTAATTGCCGTTTTTAAATTACGTACTTTTCTTTTTATCAAGCTTTTAATAAGAAATTTAATAAAAATTGATGCATATGTATATAACGAAAAATTAATATAAAAATTAAATAATATCAATTGTAATATTGCAAAGTTAATATTTTTAAATCCAAGCATATACTTCAAATAAATAAGTCTTTAATATTTCATTATAAAAAAAATTGTTGTTGTCGATTTTGAAAAAATTACAATTTTCTCAATGTTACAAAGTTAAAGAAAAAGTACCGGATTTGCTAAAGCTACATATTTTTTCATACAGTTTTCAAATAATTATTATAACGTTCAAAAATTTATATTTATGCACTTTACTTTTTAACAAAGATTTAATTGTAGAAATAAGTGACATTAAAATAAATTAAATCAATATTTTATGACCACATCCATTAAATCCACATACCAAATAATTTTTCAGTGGACATGCCAGCTTGACAGATGAACATTAAAAGCAGTCATCGTTAAGTCAGTATTAGTGTTATCTTAACCCAAGTAGAAAGTCATTAAGTAGAAGGATAGTTGACCCCTCATTATGTCAATCAATCCAGTTAAATTACAGTAAAGGTTTATTAAATTTATAAGAAGAGGAATGAGCTTAAATAATGCGTTGACTTACCTCCGATGGCGCTCTTGCTTGTCCGGTTTTTTGCTGAAATCGTAAATTAAATTAATTTATCCATTTTGGCGTTATTCCAGCTAATTTTTAAAGAATCTTTAAAGAATATTTAAAACTGGAAATTTTAATTAAAACAAGAAAAAAAAAAAAACTCTACCAGTTATATTTTCAATAAAAATCATTGTTTTAAAATATTATATAAATAATATTAACAAAAATACACGAAAATATATTTTATAAAATTTAATCAATTTCTCACAAACATAAACTTACCAATTGTGCCAATCTCGCTTTAAAATTAGGCGGATAATTATCACTTTCACTCGTTTCCTCCTTTGTTCCTCCACCGGTTGTTTTTACGAAAGTTTTATTACCCCTTCTACTGATTTTCGTTGTAGAGATCACAGTAGCCGCTGTTGTTGTTCTTCTATCTTGTTTTGGAATAACAGGCGATTCGGCAGGATTAGCCGATGGTCCGGACGGTGGCGGTCCATCGTGCCAATGTCCAGGACGCCGTCGTAACGTCCAACCTGGATTACCTCCTGATACGTTGTCCGTTCGAATTGTGGTCACTGTCATCGGTGCACCAGTTGTCGATGTAACTGTCGCTGGAACTGTGATTCAATGAATATTTCAATCATCGATGAATATTCAATGAATATTTTTGTAAGATACGATCTAAAGATCGTGACGTTCGATTGAACTTGATAAAATAACAATGGATATCGTATTTATGGATCGCTATGCATGGAGAATTTAACTAATAGCGTTAAATGTGGGTATTATTTTCTATTTAACATAGTCTTATGCTTCTGAATTTCTTTTTATCTATCTAATAATGTATTTTACTTTATAGTTTATTTTTATATCCAATAAAATTTCAGTTTTTACCGTTAAAGTTAAAAGCGTATAAAAACTCCAAATAAATACTGAAATAGTTTAGAACGCTTAAAAAATTCTTAATGTACTTTCGACTTAATTTTTTTACTTCATGCAAATAAAACATAAATGTTCAAAACATACATTTTTGTATGTATAATTCTTGAATGCATTGTATCTCTATACCTTGATCTACTCCAGGTGGTGGTGGTCTTCTACCTCTAAATCCCAGTCCATGATTAAAAAAATCTTCCTTTGACGATCTGCGCCTCTGGACAGTATTTTCCGGTCGTCCATCGTTACTTCCATCCCTTCTACTAATTTCGGCATTCAATATTGCTGCCGATGCAGTTGTCTGTGATATTCTTGAAGTTGTTATAGGCGTATTTGTCGTAGGTTGTATAGTCGTCACAACTTCTGGTTTTAAAGTTGATGCAACGGTCACGGTATATGTAAATGCCGCTGGAGTAGATGTTGGTTGAACTGGTAATGCGGTAGCAGTCGGGGATACATCTGCCCTATTACGACTTCTAGCTTTACTTGGTTTACCGTTAGATTCTATTCCTTTATTACCGATAACTCTGGAAGTTTCGGAACTTTTAGATGCCGATTGTACATTAAAGTTTCTACGTCTTATTTCTGGTTGCGTTACTGAACTGATTTCCGCTGCCGTGCTGCCTTTTCTACCTCTGCCTCTAAAAATAGTGGCTTCGGATGAACTTTCAACGACTTTCGATGCTCCTCCTCCTGTTCTTCTCGATGTACTTCGAGAGATAGAATTAGAAGAAGTCGTGACCTCGGCTTCCGTTTTCTTGTCGTCAGAACTTTGTCTACCCCGTGATTTGTTTCGCGAATTACTCTGTCGTTTCGGTGCTTCGGAAAGAAAATTATCGGTTGTTGTCGTCGTAACTCCCAATCTTTTCGATTCCACAAAATTTAGAGGGATATTAATTCGAACGCTTTCGGAACCTAATGCTGTGATATCTTGCTTCGATCGAGAATCTTCTGATTTTTTACGGGTTTCGGATTGTTCATGCTTAAAACTGCGACGATTGGTTCTTGCGGTTACCGTTGTCGATTCAACTTCAGGGGCGTCTTTGTCCTTTGAAAATCTCGAACTAAATGGAATGTTGCTTTTTATTTGCCTACTTGATAATACCGCTTGACTTTTAATTTTCCTACCAGTTCGCGAGCGAGAATTTTCAGTTGTTCCAGTAAATATTGATGGGCCAGAACTTTCCAATTGAGGTTTTGATCTCTCACTGTTTAATCTTCCAGTTCTTCTAGTTTCAGCACGCACGGTATCGCTGACTTTTGGCAATTCGATACCTTCAACCTGACCCTGCGTTCTTGCAATTCTAGCACTATCGCTCAAACCATCAGGCAAATACCTCCTGTCATTATTTTTATTTTTTGCGCTATTCTTTTCGACTTCAATATTTTCTACTTTAGATGCTGCTTTTCGATAAGCGAATCTTGCTTGATCATTTTGATGAGTTTTTTGATTATTTGATTTCAACTTCCCTGTATTTCGTTGAACGGTAGCTTCATTTCGCGATCTAATAGTAGTTTGTTCAGTAGGAATATTAGTTGTGATAGTTTGCGAATTTGGTCGATTCGTCGAGATTCTTCGAGATATCGGTGTTCTTCGTGTCGGCTTTGTGGCTGTTAAATTTGGTCTCAATGGGATCGTCTCCGTTAACGGTTCCGAAGAAGCCAAATTAAATCGAGACGAACCTCGAGACCGCAATGATGTTGATTTATCATCATCTATCTGTAATAAAAGTAATATTATATTTATTAACATTTAACAAAATTTTGAAATAATCGTATGAGTTCAGTATTCAATAGTAAAATAAATATAATTTTCATATTTTGATAAAATAATTGCAAACAATTATAATTAAATAAATTTAATCCCAAGAATTAAAAATAGAACATAAAAGGATAAAGATAAAGATAAACGTTTTTACGGCTTGGGGTTTAATTTTTATCTAAACATTAAACGTTTATTGAAGATTTTATAATTTTTTCATAATTTCATAATTTGAAAAGGAATCTTTTTTATTTCTTTTACTTTTTAATCTTCTTTATTAGTTCCTTTTGTTTCATTGTACTAGTATTTAATTAAAATCAAAGATATTTTTCACTAAATTCATATTATTGTTATATCACTATTCAAGTGAATTTCCATTTTTAAATGCGAGAAAAAAAATGTATTTATATCGTTTATCTAAATTACTTCGCCGGATTCATTTTAAATTGCGATTATTAACAACAATAAAAAGTGTTAAAACTGTTTAAGAATTAATCTGTATTTTTTTGCAAAACTACAATGACTCTTAAAAAAAACTAGTCTACTTTTACTTTCTTCTACGTGCCTCAACATCGCAAAGTCAATCCAGTCAGTCCAATCGATCATCTAAACAATAAAAAATATAAAAAAAGAAAAAAAAATCGAGCCAGAACGTAGATTATATTAGCTCGTAAATTAGCGCAGAGCCGCAGTTCTCCAAAAGCTTTTATCACTTGACCTCGCCGCACGAAACGGCGAAAAGAAAACGAGCGTATTTCTCACTACGTTGAGAAACTAAGAGACTGCGCGTAAATTCTTCTAGTTTGCCTTTCGCGTGCGCCTATGACTCTAACTATATAACCACACGTTCATACGTGCACGGGTAAAAGACACAGGCGCACACACTTTCGAGGGAGAATGTCGAAATCGGAGCGATGTGACGCCTCGGGAAACGTTTTGCGGCTCTTACAAAACTGACCAATCTCTCTCCCTCTTTCTTGTATTTTCGATCTCAATCCCCTTGCCTCCGTGCTCATTTTGACCACGAGAGAGTGTAGGGAACGCGTAAGCATCTTTTCACTTCCTTGATTTTCCTTTCGAATAATACGCAATTCATCGCTGCAAGGTGATCAAGACCTTCTTTCGTATCTTCTTTCTCTCTCGAAAGGAGGAAAAAGAGAGACGCCAAAAGTTTTAAATTTCGTACGCGGATCTGCAAATATATATATGTGAGTTTAGCGGACAACAGGTTCGTTTAACCAATCCGCGCCTCTCACTTTACGTCTGCGCGCGCGTGACGGCACTTAAAGATTCGCTGGCGTACGAGATCAGAAAGATTTATTTATTTTATTTCTTTTCGAGATATCGAGCATTTCGAGCGTAAAGACAATTTTCAATTGACCTTGAACTTCCTTGTCGATATTTACGACATGTAAAGTAGAGTTGTTTGTATAGTATTCACAAAAGAACACCTATAATGATGAACTTCAATAATGAAATATTGTGAAATATTCAAAGTACTCGCTGCACTTTTAATTTGATTTGATGATAATAAAAAAATAATAAAATTGTTTGATAGCTTTTTGTTTTTTTTTTATAAGAGCATTGATAGATATAAAAATTATTTATTTTTATTTTTCTATGAATTTCATTTGAAAAATTTGTCAAAGTATTATCATTTTTAAAATAAAACTTAATTTTAACTTAAATGTACCTAACGCCTTCATAAAAATAACTATATTCATTTGAAATTGAATATCATTTAGTTTAATGTCAATTTTTAAAAAATAAAAATTTTTTTCATCTAAATTCTATTTAGTTAAGTAGTTAACAAGTAATGTTATTATTATGTCACTTCGTGAATTTGCTATAAATTTAAGTAAATTATTTTTACTTTATGATATTAAATTTATTTTTGTGATAGAATTTTTAATGTTAAACAAATAAAGCAAGTAAGATTAAAGTAAGTAAAATTAATTGGCTATTTTATACGCATTGTAATCTACATTATTAACAATAAATGATCTGAATAAATTGAAACCAGGTAAAATATTTTGATTTGATGAAACTTTAATATCAATTTAATGGGTTATCAATTAAAACTATGATTATCAACTATTCAAATTAAAATATGCTTTATGAAATATTAAAACAATTTCAAAAGGTCTATTTGAAATATTAAATCTAGAACAATTAAAGTAAAATTTAAATTAATTTTATAATATACAATCTCTCTTTGATAATTAAACCAAACTTTGTTCTGTTATTTGATATTTTATAATTAGAATAAAAAATATTTATATTTAATTTAGCAATCAAAATTTAAAAAATTTTTAAATTAGAAACAATAAATAACTATCAAATACTAAAAAAAATTGAACAGTATCGATGGCTTTCAAAATAGCTCATTACTTATATTACTCGCTAATGCAATTACAATACCAAATCAAATTTTCACTTTAACCGAACGATTCACGCCCTATTATATTTAATTCATAAGTTTCTGTGAGCAGTACTCGATGAATAAAATAAACGTCAAACACAATAATCGAAAAGAATAATAAATTTGCATCTAGATTCCACAAAATTCTACAGTCATGTAAAAAACATCAAATGAGTTCGTTGTCAATACTTGGGAGTTAACATTTTTCGTCTAATCATTATAGTTGTAAATGTTATTTTCACCTTGCTTACATCTTTCAACGTTTTTTAAATTCAAGCCTTAATTAAAAATACAAAGTGAACAAAAATCCCTCACACAGTTTCATAATAGTACACAAGAGATTCATACAATATGTGCACCGATGCAACGATATAAAAAAAAAAACTAGTCGAACAGTTTATACCATGTATTGTTGATGGATCGTTCACGTTGTACGCGACGAGAAAAGTGCAATTTAAGAAGTAAAGAAACTGGTATTCTGTAATGTACTTTTTTTTTTAAGCTAATACTGAACTCTTAGCTCGGAAGTTATGACAACGATTATGTGTTCGTCGAAAATAGTTTGCTTGTATCGCTAAGTCAAATATTGTGTTTTTAGAATTTTACAAATCCAAATCAATCTCAATAGTTGATAACAAGGAAAATAAAAATCACCTTTGTTTTTTTAAATAATTAATAAATAATTCATTAGCGATAGGTGAAATTAAAAATTATAATTTGTCAATTTATATTAAAAAAAAAAAAAAAAAACAATGTTGCGATAGTTTATTTTTCTTTGGTGAATAAAAATTATTTTGTCTTATTTGTATAATTATTTTTTAAATTCAATAATAGTTAACATTAAATTATTTTAAATTAATCGTTTAAAAAGAAACACTTAAACAGTCAATTTATTTATTTTTGCATTATTTTTTTTTTAAATTTATTTCATTATTTTTCTTTTATACTTTATTATAAAAACTATTTTTAAATATTTCGATAAAATAGTAGTTATTCTTAGCATAACAATTTAATTAATAAGAAACATCTCATCTAAATCATATAGATTTATTAAAATTACAACATTTTAATCTCGATAATATATTAAATTTTAACGAAGCGTTCTTTATTGACCTTTGAATAAATCATTATTCCATGAAGATATTTCGTAAAGCAAACGTCTTAAGCAGACTATGAGGATTTTACTATGAGCCAATCGATCAACGTGTTGCAAATTTTCTATAATGGATCATTTACCAGCAAACTTTAACGAAATAATCTGTCAATCTATTATATAACAATGTGGAGAAACTCCCAAAGTGTTTTCAATAATCCATTGCACAAATATATTGCAAACTTTGCGCATATGAAATTCAGCTTGACAATGTTACGGATCGATGAAGACATTTCGCATTAATTTTTTTTTTTTTTTTGTTTTTTTTTTTTTTTTTATCATTCATTACAATTATCCAATGTAATTAACTTTGTTATTAAAGTAAGCTTAATTACCGATACAAATTTATTGGCTTTAAATTATTGCTTACATTGATAAAGAAATTACCGGTGAGAAAAAACTACTCCAGTTTCGACATTTTTTTTTTTAACGGCATTAAATAAAATTAATATAAGGAGAAAAGATTATGTTGTTAAATTCTAGAATAGCTATAAGATGTAGGTGTAAATTTTTCCCTGTCTTTAAAAATGAGTGGGTATTAAATGTAAGATTTATTGCATGAAATTCCACGTTATTGCTAAAGAATTTGCCGGTTTTTACAACATTGATATAATTTTCTATTTATTACTCGAATAAAAATAAAAAAAATAAAAAAAAAAAATAAATAAATAAATAAGAAAAAATGTAATAAGTAGAACACATCAATTAATTAAGTAACAAACAAATTAGAAGTAATTTTTCACAATAAAAATAATAAAAATAAATAGCGATACAATCAATAATTTTTTTTTTTTTTTTTTAATATTTTATATATTATAATATACAAATCCTGATAAAATAATGATAAAATAATATTATTAACCGTGAGTGTTAAATAAATATAAATTTCGATATTTAATAAATTAACTTTGCAAATTTTCATTGAACTAAAACGTCATTTATTCCTTTTTTTAAATTAATCCATCCAATGTTAATAAATAGCAGTATTGAATATATATCCATAAGTTTCTCAAAGTGAATCTCTTCTACTTTCACCGCAGTCTGTCACCATCAATACAATCGGCGAATCGTTTCGTTCGATCTACCGTGCACCATAAATCAACGTAAGTATCTCAAACTTCAACGCGTATAATTTCGTGTTCAAAAAAAAAAAAAATAATAAAAAATAAAAAAAAAACAAAAACAAAAAAACATCGATTAAAAAAAAATAATAATATAATTTCGGTAAGTTGCGGAAGCCCGGCCTTTTTACCGACTTTACAATCAACCACACGTAGATTCGTTTCGATTAGCGATAAATTCTCAACGCGGCGCATTCTTTGCAAGGAACTCTTGCGGTTACGAAATCGCGGCCAATATCCTAGTCGCTACCGCGATTTAACCGTGTACTAATATGTGTATATGTGTGTGTGTGTGTGTGTGTGTGTGTGTGTCTAATACATGATACTTTTTATTTCTCTTTTCTTTTTCCGAAAATAAACATCGGATATAGGGGTATAGATTTTTCGTGCGTCCTATTGTGTATTGTCTCTGGGCGTAGAAGTGCACCCGGTTTCGATGATGAATTATTTAAAGGATTCCGTATATTCGTCTTTATTGTACTCGCAAACAAGTTTTTGGCGAAAGAATCTGAGAGAGAGAGAGAGAGAGAGACGGTGAATTATTTATTCGATCGATATGATGAGTTATCGATTTTACTCATTCTTACAAAGAAAACAAATTATTTTTACATTATTATTGCCTTGAATGATTTTCATTTATAGAAATGTATTATTTTTTTGTTTTGCTCAAAATTATTAGTAAATTTTTTATTTCAGTTTATATAAATTTCAAATGCACGTGCGAACATAGAAGATATTGTTTTTTTTTTTTTTTTTTTTTTATTGAAAGTAACAATGATATCTTTAAAGAAACATTTTTTTAGAACAAATTAATATTATTCATTAAAAAATAACAGTTGTGAAATACATTAAATTCAACTACTGTGTTTGTATCCCATTGTAACTAGACGACTTTTTATTTATTTAGAAAAATTTCAACGTTTAAAATTCTATTTTTATTTCAACTTAGCAAATTTTATCTTAACCTTTCAATTAAAAATTATAGCATAGATGAAGATTATTTAAAATTTTGCATACAAAATATATTAAATTACTATTAATGGTACCCTCACGTTCCAATAAAAAAATTCAACGTAAACTAATTTACTCTACACATGCATTACTGAGTATATTACTGTAAATCTTCCATTATATGTATTATTGATAATAATTCTAATACAAAATAACACATGATTGTAATATTTATTTAAAATTTTTTAATATATTATTATGAATTTGATGGTTATTTTATTTTATCCAATATAATTTCTTTCCTTTTATAGAATATCTTGTAATAGTTAATTTTCAAGAAAATTAATCTAAATCATTAACTATTTTTATAATGAACAGAAATATGTATCAATTTTATTAAGTAGTACAACTGTATAGTAAAATTTAAATTTCTAATAAGTCGTTACAAATAAGTGACGAGAGTGATGTAATCGCAAACGTAATTATTAATTATAATTTCCAACTCATCATGAATAAACTATTTAAAATATCTGGAAAAATGTTTTAAATAAATTATTCTCGTGAAAGAGAAAAAAAATTTCTTTTACATCAACGACTGATGAAGACACGATTAAAATGCTAATTAAAAACTGTAGTGTTACGTATTTCGTAATAATAACAGTAACTCGAGATCGAGTTTAATTTTCACAAATACCTTTTTCTGGATTTACATTTATAGCTGAAGCTATCTGGACTGGAGAAAAGAAATCAATACTTTAAGAAAGGAACGTCACACTTTGTAACCAAGTCTGACAGATTTCATGAAAAAAAAAAAAAGCATTAAAATGAGAACGTTATCTAAAACGTTTGTTTGGATAAAATTATTTTGTAGCTGTTGATGTAAGCTATATTTTAATAACTGATATTAACGTTTATTAATTGTTGCATTAAGTAAGAGGATTTTAGTGATATCTTATTAAATTCATTCGCAATAACGATTAAAGTCAACGCATTGATTACGAAAAAAAAAATATATATTGTGTATATATATATATATATTTTATTTTCCATAATACAGCATATGTTGTACCTCTTTAATTACTCGATTATTTTGTAGGTTAAAAAAAGATTATACCGATATACTTTTACGTAACCCAATTTTCATTAATTTAATTGGCGAGGCATTATAATCAATGAAGCATAAAAATTTCTTTTTACTTTTATAATTTTCATTTCTATCGTATTTATAAAGATATAAACAAAGCATAATAAAATATTTTAAACTCATTATAAGCTTTTAAACGATTTCGATTATTTCTTTATGACTGTTACGCAGACTACAAATGATATATTCTTAATGTTCTTTATATGAATACGTAAGTTTTATTTTTAGGCTCATGTTCGATAAGAAAGTCAGGAAGCTGATAATATTCCTAATTTACTCATATGAATTTATCAGTTTTTTATATTTTTATGCTATCAATTTTATAACGATATTGCAAATTTTAATTAAATTAGAAAAATTATCAAACTAATAACTTAAGTATATATCATTTTTCATTATTAAGACATAATTATGTGGTTTATATAATTTAATGATTGAACAATGAATCTAAGAATATCTCTGCGAAATACAAAACAATTATTCATTTGATGCATAATTTAAAATACTTTCATAAAACGATAACAATTTTTTATTCAATAATTTTTGTCCATCTATATACAAACGGCGACATTTTTCTAAACTATTTTTATTATTAATTATAAAATTCACAATTAAAGTTTAACTAAAAAAAAAAAAAATATATATATATATATATTCACAAAAAATTTCTTTCTTTATATATAAATGTTATAAATTTTATGTAAAAATAAATACAACATATTCACACATTAATCAAATCGACAAACACATAAACATCATACGCTACCCTTAATACCCTCTCATACTTTCTGATTTCAAATCAGCATATAATACGATATCCGCGCAAAGTTATATAGAAGCAGAGCGCGTGCGCGGCTTTTATATCGATATCGCAAAAAGTAAAAGTATGCGCGTACAAGTGTATACATACTCGTATATATGTGTATATACACATAGATGCCGGTGTTACACGTGACGTTGTAAACAGTATATACCACTGCGCTCGATCGGCCTTTGCTACATAACCGAGTGCAAGCGTCCCTCTAACCGCACGTTTACAGCCCGCCTTTCCGTCGAGTGAATTTTCTCGGCTCCGGTCATTTCCTCGGAGCTATATATACGAGTACGTACGTAGATATATACACAGACGAGCGTGTGAGCGCATACAAACGTTGGTGGTACGATACGATACGATTCGTTTGCTCTCGAAAGGAAAATTTACATTCTACGTTATATTATACCGTCGTCGTGCTCTAGCAAGGACTTTTCTTCTTTTTTCTTTTTTTTTTTTTTTTCCTGCACTCCGAGCTTGCGTTTACTCGCGAGCGCGAAATAATTACGAAACGTATGTAACGGGCGACTCTTAATGATCCTTTATATGGATTGCTTTGCGAAAGGTTCACGTCGCCTCTCTCGTTGCGCTTTGATAAAATGCGTGCGCGGATTATTTGCGATGCGAGGAATAAATATGCGAGCGTACATACTTTTCGAGCTATTTATGCGCGCGATTGTGCAAAGACGAGCTATTCGAACGATTAAATCACGTATTCTTGAATTTTCTTTTTTTTTTTTTTTTTTTTTTTTTTGCCGCGTTATCTCTTCTCTTTGTGAATCGATATTAATCGATGTTCTTGTACAATATTTAAATCGATTTATTTTATGTTATGAAATTTCATTAAATTGTAGTATTTGCATACAAAAATAAAATTCATAGCTTTGAAAGCGATATTTATTACACAGCTTTGAATATTGCACGCTTATGAAAATTTATAATAAAAAATAATACCATAAAGTTTTATTTAAAATATATTTCTGTCATATCGCATGACTTTATTAAAATTTAAACGCGTTCTCATTTGTTTTCCATCTACTTTATTAAACGTAGAAAGTTTTCTTAGCGGTCACCCAAACCATTTCCTTACAAAAATTAATTTTATAGGAATTCTTGGCTTATATTCCTTGCTTCGCAACATAAATGTCTTTATCGATGAGCTATAAAAGACGCGTGGACGAAAATAAAAATTCGAGGTAGCGCCATTAATTTTTTTTTATTATTCTTTTTTAATACGTCTTGCAAAAATGATCGAATCGGTTATTCACTCTTGATTCTTCCGCGAACTGCGCACAATTGCGCAACAATTTTATCGCGCAACTTAAATGCCAATGTGTTTATTAAAGTTTAGCGCGGAGAGTCTTACCATAAATAATTATTTTCCAATAGAGTAAGGATTTGTTTTTTTTTTTTTTTTTTTTTTTTTTTTTGTTTTTAGCTTCTCTCTTTATTATCCGTACATGTAAGAGGGAAATAGTAATCAAGTTAATGCACCAATTATTAATATTTTAAAAAACGATTTCACTTTTCTCCTTAACAAACAAGCTGTTTAGGAGGTTCATTGAACTGAATTACGCATCTTACATATACACGTTTTGCTCGTTATTTGTATAATCTCAACCGATTTAATTAAAATAATTGCTCGTAAAAAAAAAAAATTTTCGCGATTGATAAAAAATTAATAAAATCGTTGAATGTGAAACAATTATTTTATTATAATTTCTTGCAGACAAAATTAAAAATCGACATTGTTTCAATACTTTTGATAATTAACTAAGAATTGAGTTTTAATTTTCCCTTTCGTGTATAATTTTTCGATTAGATTCGCGCAAATTGTTTCCTTAAACTTTCTTTCCTATAAAAAACTATACTTAAATTAGTTTAAAAAATGTTGATATAATCATTGAACCTTAAAATTATTAATATGAAATATAACATTAAAATATTAATTTTTTTCAGTAAATTACATATAAAATAGTAAAATACAGATAAATTAATGTGTATACGATACTAATTTATATATTTGTAAGTTATTAAGTGAAATAAAAGTTTCGATGTATCCGTACATATTTTCCTAAGCTTACTTAATATTTCTATTAAATATATATATGTTTAATCTTTTATGATCTTTCAAGAATTTTCATTACAATATAGAAAACTAGTCGAGTTTGTCCTATTTCAAAAGTTATAATATTTGCTTAGCTCAATAGATACACGCAAACACACACACACACACACTCAATATCCTGTAAAGTTTCAGTTTGTCAAGTATTATTTCAGTCTTGAATTTACTCCAGTTTTAGTCTTATCTCTTGTAATAAACAACAAAAGTTAACATTTTTTTTATCGAAAATAAGAATACGATAACGTTAAATAAATTAAATTATTATATATAATTTTTATAATTAAAGAATATCGAATATGTATTGTTGTTTATCATTTTTGTTACCAAATTACTTCCGAATCTTTTTTCAAATTTACATTATAATACTAAAGTTTTTTTTTAGATTACGTACAGATGAAATAAAATAATTTTCCGTCAATTAAATAATGAAATCAAATCTTACGATATTACAATATTATATAGTAATATGCATAATATAAATTCTAGACTACAGCCACGAAGAAATAATATATTGCGCCGACATTACGTATTGCATTAAAACAACCGTCGTGTTTAGTTAAATTATTAAAGCGCACTTTATTTTTCATTATTTCTTCAACTCGGAACATAAATGAAACGCAAATCCATTAAAGTATTGCATCTATCCGTACGCATTTTATAAAGTTCGCGTAAGTCATCGTTGCGTAACCGATGATTTTTCGGCGAGATTCCTATACGCCCGAACTGCGGTAATAATTTTCATTTAAAGCGCGAGTCCTCGCACGTATAAAAAATTTAGCTCGCGAAATAAGAAAACGCTATACGCGGTTTATCTCGCTTGCGATATATCGCGTTTTAAATCGCGAATTAGAGAGAGTGAATCTTTACGACTCGACTCGATGAATACGCGGAGCTCTTGTTTCTTTTTTTTGTTTTTTTGTTTTTTTGCTTTTTTTTTTTTTTTTGTTTTTCTTTATCTCGAACGTATCGGGTATTTAATCCATCGACGTTGCCGTGAGCAGGAATCATTAATTCGCGGGTATGATGAGATATCGAGATGAAAGGTCAATTGCAGCAGCGAGGAGAGAGTCGCGATTAGAAATTTGAAAATTATTTACGAGCGATGGTTGGTTTTACTCGAGACGATTCATAATTAGTTGAGGCACTGCAAATTCGAGTTTAAACTTCTAAGCTATCGTTGATTAAAATTGGCTCATTATTAATTTTTATAAAGTTTTTCTTAACATTTTTTTCTTTTTTTTTTAACCACAGTTAAACTTCTTTTTATTTTGATTAAAATTTTATATTCTTATAAAGTTTAATTAAATTTACTATATTTTTATTAAAAGAAGTTTTAAATCCGTGTACTAATAATAAAGTGTATTAAATTCATTGTTCGTTAGACTATTTTGAATAAAAAATTTCAAAACATAAATATTATTAGAAAAAATAGATTCACTTGCAATGATGGTTATTCTACTCTTATAATAGATATTTATTCATATCTATTTTTAACAAAAGTATTGGTACTTTAATCATGATAAAATTAAATACCAATGAATATTAAAAGTTTGCTTTTCCTTCTAACACTTTTGCTTGTCATAAATTTAATCGAAAACTTATCTTTAAGATAGATTAAATTATTTAAATTTGAAATATTTTTTATTACGACTTTTAAAAATAAGAAGAACTTAAAAAGGTTTCAAGAAGTTTATTAATATTTCGAAGATGTAAAGGTTAATGTTAATGTTTAGCATTTTAAAATTCGTCCATAACTATATCTAATACTAAAAATCTTTAACAGTGATTGAATAGACAAAAACGTCATTGTATTACTAAATGAAGTAATGATTAAAAATTTATTGAAAATTTAAATAACAATATAAACGAAAACATTATTATTTACATTACAAAGGAACTAAATAAATAAATCAAGCAATAACCTTAAGTAACAAAAACATCTACAATCGATAATAATTTATCTTTAAATAAGAAATAATTAGACTCAAACTAAGATACTAAATCATTATATATATATACGATTCCATCAAATAGAAAATTCAATGGCTCGTTAAACCAGCTTCATAAACACACATACGTATAACGAATAGCGCGCTCTTCGTATACAATAGCTAAATAACAATAATAAAAAAGATAAAGAAAAAAAATAAAGGAAACGGTAGGATCCAGTTCTCAAAAAGTCGTCGGGTATAACGACAGTGACCTATAAAGTAATCGAGGAGCGAGGGCGCGGTCTGGTTACGAAGGAAAAATTAAAGAAAACGAGAGTGACGAAGAGAGGAGGACATCCTTTCACCGGCGTTTCAGCTCGAGGGATATACTATATGTATATACCATCGAAGGTGATTTCGCCTCTTTGCCGCTTCGCTTTCGAAAATTGCTAAATCCCCTCTCCCTCTCGATATGTGTACTAAATATTCTTTGGCTTCGGGCTGAAATAAAACGCACGTGGTTGATAGACTCGTTTTGATCGCGATATTGGAAGATATCTGCGCGTGAATTAATTTTTTTTATCGATGTTGCGTCAGGAAAATTTACCGTTTGGAAATCATTTGTCTTGTTTTTTTTTTTTTTTTTTTTTCTTTCTTTTATCTCATTAAATAAGTTTCTCGTTTTGATACTGATAGTTCATTTTACACAAATAGAAGATTTTTTTTTTTTTTATTATAGTTATTGACATAACAATACAATAAAATTCTTTAAATTTCATACGTATAATTACTTGTATTCTTATTGTCAAAATGTGTATTGAACAGATATTTCTTTTTTTTAATTTTTATATTGTGCAATAAATTTTATAATTTGCTTTAATGTAAAAGTGTAAACTTAAAAGACGTATGCAAAAGTTTGATCTAGATTTTGAGTTGTTCTAAACTTTCTCAAAACTCCTGAGAGTTCGCCTTCGCTAACTTTATTCGACGATTTATTTCATTCTCAAAATTTTAAATAAATAATGATACTTAAAATAGGTTTTACATTTTCACTATTAAAATTTTTTTTTTTTTTTTTTTTTACTCAACGTAATCGCATTTAAAATCTGTTCTCTTAATTTTTTACGTATTATTTTTATTTTATATAAAAAAATGTTATTAATGATATAAATAATTTCCTTTAAAGTGCAAGTGACATAATATCAGAAATTTATAACGAAAAATAAAAAAAATATACATAAAAAAATATTAAGAAATAAAGAGGAATCATATTTTTACTAATTTATAGCTTTTTTCTTTTTCCATCAACTATTAACAAATATCCGGGTTAACTTTACTTTCAGTAGTTGTCCGTTATGTCACATAATCTGTTTAATAATAGAATATATGAATCAAACTTTTGATATAATACCACAGTCATCGACAATAAACTGTCACTCAACGAAGCAATAAAAAGTATTATTAATTTTTATCTTGACATTTGGAATATTAGAAATCGCATTCAAATCAATCCTTTAATCTTTAAGTATCTTTTATATAGAGTGTATTGGGTAATCATTAATTTAATATTCATTTCATATTGTGATTTAAAGAGGTATACCCATAAATAAAATCATCAACCATTCAAATTATTACAAGCGCTTATTGAATATTAATTGATTATCTAAAATTTATTTTGATAACTTAATTTAATATCGTGGAACGTTTTACTACTTTTAAATTAGAAACTTATAATCTACATCTGTTTACTATAAATATTTTTTCTACAACTACTTTCCTTTTATAGTAATTTTTTAATAAAAACTTATTCTTAATATTAAATCTAAGAATCTTGAAATGCGTATACTGTCCTAATTAAGGAAAAGAAATGAAAAAAAACAAACATATTTTATTATTTTCTGTACAAATATATAGACTTCTTAAATTTATAATCAGCTCGTTAACATAAAGCTAGAATTGCCTTGTTTCCAAACTAGGCTTTCAGCCAAATAAAGCGAATCTGGAACTAAGTAAACAATATATATATATATATATATATATATATATATATATATATATATATATATATGTATACATATATACCATAAAAAATTTGAAATACCGCAAAATAAAGGCAGGCGAATTCCGAAGCCGAAAAAATAAATAATAAGGCGCCGCTAATATTGCCTGCAAATTTATGTATGTATATATATATATACACAGATATCGAAAGTTTTGAGTCGCCAAGACACATGAACCATAGCTGATATCTTACGAGAGAAAGAGAGAAAATAAGGACTCGTTTCTATGCTGCTCGTGGACACGAGGATGACCTCGATTTCATTCAACAGGAAAGTCGATACAGATATTTTGATTCTGGATTTTATAAATTAATAAGTGCATGTTTATGGATGAGGGTACAAAAAAAAATAAGTAAATTAATTTTACGAGCTCAAATGATAATCTTTTATCTGATTTAATCGCTCATGTTTATAATTTTAATGATCAAAATTTTAAAAAAGTATATTATTTTAAATATTTATATCATTGTAAATATTCGGATGTATTTAATAATTGAAAAATGATTAAAAAATTGATTGGTTGATTAAAATCTTTCATTTTGTTGTCTTCTTTTGATAAAATTAAAGGTGTAACATTTTTAAACAAAATTTAGTTTTAATTACTTTTTGTATACTGTACTAACGAAAAATCATTCCAAAAACTTAAAAGTTTTTAAATTATTGCCTAAAATCTAAAATTTTCAAATAAATTCATTCTCAATATTTTCAAGAAAGTTTTATAATTATCCGTTAATAAACTCACAGATATTTACCCATTAAAACATCATCAAAAGCGAAACAGATTTTACTTCATAATTTAACGTATGCACATGAGAATAGCTATCGAAATAAATAGTATCGGAAATGAATAAATAGCTATCGGAAATTAAATCATTAAATCATAAAAGACTTTGAAATAATGCAGAAAATATATCCCACGTCAGATTCACTCGGAGCAATTTCAGTCCTCGTGCCGTACGCCGTGCGACTATTGCGAAAATTGATCAACGAAAAAAAAAAAAAATTACAAGATAAAGAAAAAAAAAAAAACGTAATACAGAACGAGAAAATTTCTAGTTATGTCGATAAACGCCGTCGGCTTATACACAGGATGTGAACGACGCGCTTTCACTACCGCTAGATTTGCATTTCCTTAACGCAAATTAACCAGCGTGCGCTCTTAAACGTCGCGCGCGCGCGCACTTGACGCGCTTACTCGACTTCAATAAGCCATGTTGCACTGACGCGCTCACGAAGTTTAAACATGACAAAACAAGTTAACTCATCTTGTTGGCGAATACGTGACATCGAACTAATCGCCGTATAATGTACGCGCGGTTTTTTTTTTTTTTTTTTTTTTTTTTGCAATTTTATTAAAGAAGAATCGTTAATTTTTTTCGACAAAACTTTTCCCTTAATTATTGTTTCCCTTTCGTTTGATAATTAAAAGGATTTTATAAATCCTTTGTAGTGATAAATATTAATAATATAAATATTACCGATGAAAATAAATTTGACAAATACGTGTTCGGTTGCATAATAGACGGTCGATGTAATAATTTTTATTATGAAATTTGATAATATTCGTTAATGCTAAACAAAAAAGAATTAAATTATACACTTTTTTTTATCAATATACAAAAGTCGAAACCGGATATTTATTCTTTTGAATGCTAAAATAGTATGTAACTGTCATTTATATTTTTTAATCTACAAATCTTTTAAAATAAAAAAAAAACCTTTACGTGTATATTTTATATCGGCATAATTTAATTTAAACCTTTTACATATATTTACATTAATAACCTTATCTGTAAAAGATATAAAAATTGTCCTAAAAAATCCTTTGCTGATCCGCTTTAGATGATAGACAATCATTGCAAATAACAATCTCATTTAAAATGCAATAACGAATTGCGATAATTTTATTCATAAACAAAGTTTATTTCACAAAACATTGTATAATACTTGTGATTATTCAAATAAATTAAATATAAATAAATTATTTACTTTGTGGATGATTCTGTTTTTATGTATTTATAAAAATATTATGTGTAACATTCAACTGTTGTAAATTAATTATAAAATGCCTCAATATGATATGATTAAGTATTACGGAACAAGTAAGTTTATTATACAATCTAACGCGCGTTGAAAAAACCTTAATCCTTATAAAATTTTTCTATGAATCACACATGCTTTTTCCATACCATTTATAATTATATGCAAAAAAAAAAAAAAAAAAAAAAAAAAAAATCAAGCTGTTCTTAAGAAAAAAATATTTTATAGCATTGAATGCAATATAATTATTTGCATGGGTTCTAAAAAATACTATACAAGCGACATAAGAAAGTCCAAGTTAATCAACTCGAAGTAAAAATATTTAAAAATTCATCAAACTTGAGACTTTTTGATGAAGCTATACACACATACACACGTGACGTTAATAACCAAGGCTTACGTACAATTCGTAAATACCTTAGCGCACGTGAGAAGCGTATTTTAATAGCTCATACGATGCCTTTAATCGCCGCATCGCGATTGCTCATCAAAACTAACATCGCGAGGAGGCTTTTCACCCAAGAACTTCCGCCTGTCCGATGAAAACGAACGCTCGGCCGTTTTATAGACGAATACCGGAAAGGAGTTCGCTATGAATATCATCTCGCGTTCGCGATAATCTTCAATTTTTATTTTATTAATATCAAAGTCCCGTGCAAACTTAAACGTTGGCTTATCGTCTTCTATCCTCTCGCGAGTAAATTGCCTCGTTGCGTAATACTTGCGTTGTAAGATTCATAGACACGTGAGAGTAAGAAGCTGCCTTTTTCTATGCGGACAGTTTCCTGCAAAATCATTGTCGTGCGTGTAAATTAGAAGTAAGAATAACTCGCGCGGAATATGAAGTGATTTTTATTCTTGCTTTATTATTTAGTATGGAGAAATAAAATGGGTATATATATATATATATATATATATATATATATATATACCGTAGGAAGAAATATCTTTTATTTTTTATGGCTATTTTTCGTTTTATTCTGTTCATTAAAGTTTGACTTTTATGAGTAATAATTTTTAACACTTAAAAAGTTACACTTATAAAATGCTACTTTACATTTATACTATAAATGCTTTATATTATAAATTCTAATTTGATATATGGCATATAATTCTCCTGGTAGATTACTATACAGTATAATTTATTAATTTTAATTAAAGAAAAGGTTAATAAGTTTCGGAGTTGGAGTTCGTGTGAGATAAATTTATAATATTTTGTGGTTTCAATTAAAAGGAAATAATTTGTAAAAATGTTCAAACCTCACCGACGAAAGAGTTGCGTTAGCAAATTAGCTACTAATGCGGTTAATATTTTCAATCTATCAAAAAATTTGGTTAATATAACTAAATATATATTCTCAAACTTGAATTGTGCACATAAGAAAATAGATAAAATTTTATATCCCATAAAAAATAAAATTAATTATCATTCAATATCTAAATAGTTTAAATAAAATTATACAACTTTTTACATTCATTTTTAACACTCACCGAGCATAAAATAACTTTTACTTTGTAATGTATAACACAAGTCAAAATAAAAGTTTTAAACGCGTTGCGTAATATCTTTTGCGTAATATTAAAATTGTTGTATTTGCTTAAAGATAAACTGTTTAATATTTATTGAAAAAAAATAAATGAATAAATAAATTGAAATTTTTTTCATTTATTTTTTATAAATTTCTCATAAATAGCGTCTTTGTAATTTATCATTTTATTAACGTTCCAAATCATTCTTGGTTTCAATTTTGCTCGAAAAATTATCATTTTAAAAAAATAATTAAAAATACGTCACTAAATATAAAATCTGTAATTGTTTTATCCATCAAATAAAATGATATATAGTATTACATAATCAGTTAACATTTGTTAAGTAAATCAAATTAGTTGCGCTGTTACTATTATTTTTTTAAATTATTTTTCAAATATACTTGAATTACATGTAATAAACTTATTTATTAAAACTAAGATTCAAAAACATTTATGTTTGAGATAAAGATAAATTATGAAACGAAAATTAATATTTATAATATTGTAACGATAATTTTTTTTTTTTTTTTTTTTTTTCTTTCAATTCGTATTATTGCAATATATTTATGCGTCATTGTTTCAATATTAATTCACAAACCAGAGAGACATAAATATAAAGAGAGAACAACTATTGCAACAAACTTGCAACGCGCCATCAAACAACGTATTCATTATTAACTCATCCCACACATACACAATTTGCAACACCTGTCCACAACTCTATGATTTCAATGACGAAATTTCGTCGACGAAAAGCGTCTAGATTCGACCTCGTCGAAAAATCGCGTAATCAAAAGACAGCGACTCGTCACTCTCCATCAACGCGATGAAACCAAATGAAAAGGAAAAAAAAAAAAAAAAGAAAAAAAAACGTCGCCGCAAAACTATAACCGCGCGCGGCTCCGAAGTCACGCACGATGTCCAACTCTAATTACCCACGCGTAAGTAACCCATCGTCATTTCCCCCCCCCCCTCTCCTCTCTCTCTCTCCCGGCATTTCGCTTCGCGCACAGTATAAAAATCCACCGATCGAGGAATCGACATTTTTCCAACTCCCCGATTAAATGAGTCGCTCGAGCTGGACCGGTCGTTCTATATCTTGTGACGCAATTGTAACTGCAGTCAGCGCTCGTTCCCCGTTGTACATCGGTTAGCATAAAACAACTCCTATACGTATACACTTATTGCGTATATAGTATAAGACGCCTATTTATTTCGTACAATTGACGACGATAAACGCTTAGTTTTATTTATTTTGTTAAACGAGCGGGAAGTAATGACAAAAGAGTCGCCGCGGGCATCGCTTCCTCGTGAAAGTTTTTAACCCGCGGCGAGTTTGACCGAACGCTTTTGTTAAGAGTTAAGAGTTGTACTCTAAATCTTTCTCCCTTTCCTCCTCCTCGTTCTTCTTTATATCCCTGTATGTTTGCTCTTTTGTTTTACTGCGTTAAAGTACTCTGGCTTAAGTAATGGGCTCAAATTAACGCAGTTTTCGGGGACTCGTTTTTCTTTTTCTTTTCGCAATGTTGCAGCCGCGGGCAGCTGAAAAATGTCATTATTATTGTATATGCTTATGAGCGGACAAAGTGTCAAAAGTATTACGATCTTTTGTTTTGAAAATTTTCTTTTTTTTTTTTAAAGAACGCATATGTGACGCTAAAAAATAAAAAATAGTTGGAAAATTCAAATATTATTTTTCGTTTTTGTTGTAAAACTAGTAAACGTTTATTAATATAAGCTGGTAAGATATTAATTTAAAACAAAGTGCAGCAGAATTTATATCATTTAATGTAAAATTTAATAGTTTCTTAAATTACCGTCATTTTATTATTCAGTAAAAGCTTAGAAGAATTATTTATTACAAACTATTATTCAAGATTGACGGTTATTCCCATATTAAACGACATCTAGTATTATGATGAAAATAATGCCGATGAAAATTCATGAAAGTTTCGATATTTTTTTCATCATCCTCGATACATTGTAATTTGAAGTTTTACATTTAACATTAATAATAATAAATTTTGTAATTTTTATCGTCTTTGACATAACTGTCACATTGAGGATAATTCGGTGGATTAAAATTATATAATAGTCAAAATTAGTTTAGCGGTATAAAAATAGCTACTTTAAACGAAGAGTGGAAAAGATGGAACAAGAAATGTTGCTTACGAACACGGAAGTTTTATGAAAATTATACAAAATTTATATTCTAAATTTTAATATGTGTTTAATATCAATTTATTCACATTAAATTTCTACGCTTTATTATTATAGCATATATTTATTTTATATGTACATTACATGAACTCGAACGGGTATAAAAGTAATGATTATAAAATTTTCTTCGAAATTATTTTTTATATAAGATGTTTAAAGAACAAATATAACAACTTTAATAATATTAAATATTAAAAATATTATATTTTATTAAAAAATGGCACCACTTTTCAGATAAAATAATTTTTCTTTCTATCAACATTAGACTCATGGGTCACAAAAAAATCACCAAATAAAAATATTAAATACATATGGGAAGCTTCTTTACAAATAAAATTATAAAAACTGAAATTCATATATAAAATGGTCTCTTCGAAATATGATGATCTCTACCGATGAAAATCGTTCAACCTTACAACCCGGAGATATTTTTTACCATAACCATAGGCTGATCTTAAATAATTCAAGGACATTAAACCTAAGGAATGGACTTCAACAAAAATATTCGCATAATCACCGACGCATCTGAATTTGAGTCGAATGCAAATTCCTGCTCTCGATCGAGAATAAACTAGTATCGCATTATGAACTATATATATCGAAAGTAGAAAGGCATGACAAGGTTAAAAATATGTTAAAAAAATAATGTTTAATGCGAAATACCCTTCACTCTTTGTAAAAAAAAAAAAAAACAAAAAAAAAAAAAAAAAAAAACAATCAGAAATTTATGATAATTGCTTGCGTTTTTTATTCTTTAGTCGACACGTAATGGTAAAAATTTTTTTTTCCTTCTTTTTTTTTAAAAGTTTAATAAAATATAGATATTTCGCGTATATTAATACGTCAATATTCATATCGTTACATAATATTTTTTACTTAAATCTAGAGCATCTTAAATTACTTTTCATGACAGATGAAAACTTATTACCAAATAATTGTTCGATAGAAGATTTTGCTAAATCAACGATTAATTTTAATCTTCGTTCGAAGAATTTTTGTCAAAACAATTATTTAGTTTATATTAAGAATTGTAAAAATCTTTGTCTCGCTTTGCAGCTTTCACTTGGTGAAAGTAAAAAAAAAAAAAAACCAAGTGACACTAAAACTTAGAAAAAAATTTTAATAACGGTCGGAAGTTTTTTTTTTTTTTTTTTTTTTTTTTCTGCCAAAGATCTAGATTCCTGTGCCTCGGAAAATTATAAATAACAAAGCAGAGACGGTACTTTGGGTAATTTTTTTTTTCAAAATATTTTATCAGAAACGATGTATTACCAATAAATAGATATACTTAATGCTTCTTGAGGATATCATCGATTTTGTTTAAAATATGAAACATTTCACATCCAACTAACAGTACAGAAACTATTATTGGACTGTAAATTAAAATCACTTAATTTCTGTTACATATCAATTAGATTAATTAAAAGTTTCATTAAATTTAGCGATTACACGGGCGCTCTCATTGCCATTAGTCAAACGAATGTTTCTCGGAAATTGTTTATGTTATTTAAATATATTAATTAAAATATGATATATACATGTATATTATATTTATTTCGTGAATTTATAAAAATAAAAAAGTTCAAACGTGCGCATCGGATTTAAAAATCAATTAAAACATTATTTCTCGCATTGTACCGCAAACATAGGAAAGTTTAAGTTAAAAAAAGAAAAAGAAAGAAACATTTCGACGAAGTGTCGAAAACTTCCCGAACGGCTTCTAGAATTTACGTTTAACATACCAAAAATCGCGATACTCCGAAAAGTTATAATCTAAGATAAACGATAGGTAGAAGCGCAAGTGATTATCCCGACGTCGTAGCGTTAACAAAAGCGTAAGTAAAACTTTTAGTATCTATTACGGCCATTTTACTACGAGCCTGGATACTTTCCAATAAGATTTTTACGATTCCACAATCAAGGAGTTGTATACGGTAGATATAACCGTACACCTCAACGCGGTATACGGTTTAACTCCCTCGACCTCGTCACGGAGAGTTAACGCGTAACTGACATTACGCGCGGTTTTAATACGGATAAAACTTACGTACGTCGTTGTTGCGACGTACCTCGCAAGCGAACGCTTATATTCGTCGAATGAGATATCGACGATCGATGCGGCGTTTTGCTTAGATTATGCTTCGACGATGGAAGAAGCGTTTATGGTAAAGTGCTCGGCTAGCTCGTGATCGGTAAATTAGGTGCTTTTTTTTTTTTTTTTTTTTTTTTTTTTTTTTTCATTAAATAAGAGAGCGGATTATTACACACGTTTTTTTAACGGGAAGGAAAATTAATTTGGCGGATTTTTTAATTCGAAAAATTGACGATACGCGCTTTACCGATAGATTTATAAGGATGGCGTAATTATAACAACTGATAAATTTCAATATTTACTATTTCCATTAATTTCATTTCAATATTTAGTTTACTTTTTGCAGTTATCTGAGAAAAACATCTGTCGAATAATTGTTTGACTATTCAAACGATAATAATTTATAATCGTGGAAGTTTTTTATATGATATTCTTGGAATATACATTTTTTTATGAACTATAAAACCAAAAAACTATTCGTTTATGATTACTCGTAAGCTTAATGCAATATTTATTCATTATAACTGTAGTTTTACAACAAAATATACATTAATAATTTTCTTTGCGAAATAAAATCAATGTTGATATTTTTTTTTTTTTTTTTTTTTTTTCAAGATATATCTTATCTGTGTGAAAATAATAGAAGTAAATTTAATATTTATTATTTTTGTAAATTTTAATAATCAACACGAGTCGGATAAAAGTAAACAAATTTTATAAATACCAATTGATAACCTTGAAAATGTCTTTTTTTAATTGTAACTCGCAATAAACGTTACGCTATGGTAATCCCTTAGTTTTATAAATTCAATATTAAACACTATAATATAGTGATAATCAATAAACTGTGCTTTGTTGAATATACTAGTATCGAATGAACCCATACGCGTATACGTGTGCTACGAGTAAAGGAGAACGTACATTGATAATCGCGTATTACCGCGTAACTCAATGTGTAACCTTTCTAACGAGCGATTTTATTTTTATTTATAAAAAGTGGAATTTGCAAGAATTTTTATTTTTTATTGTCTGGGAATATTGTAGATAAGTAAGCACTATGTTATATGAGACAGGGCTAATGGAATTAAATAATAATAAAAGTAAAATTTTTGAAAATTAATAATTTCAAATTCGAAGGCTTATGCGGTAATTGCCGAATTTGTTATCGATGTAGCAAACAGTTATGGTATTTAGAAATACATATTAAGTAGTTTAATTTATGCATGCATGATTTAACAAGAACTTATTGCTCGCCTAAAGGCTCACCCACTCGATAAAAAAAAATTTCACCCAATATATAGTATTATACACATTTTTGTAATATTATTTATTTCAGAAATATTTTTGCAATATACAAATTTCCGTTAATATATCAGCGTTACATATCTGCGGAATTTCAGAAATATTTATGTTATTTTTCTGCAGTTTTACAGATGCAATAAAATATTTGAAAAATTTGTTTGTTACGTGATTAACTGCATATTCAACATAAATAGTTTTTACAATGTAAGTGTGATTATATCTGGATGAATAAAACTTTCAAGAATTTCGTAATAATATTTAAGAAATATAACCATAATAATCACTGAAATATTTCTATGTATTTATATGTATGTATATATGCATAACTTTTTAATAATCTTAGAGAATTGTTCATAATGTAAATGCTGGACGAAAATGTTAAAAAATATTGTAAATAATTTTCACGTATTATTGAACAAAGATTAGAATTATTTTTTTTTCGCATGAAATATTTTCAAAATAAACCGAAGAAACTTTCACTAATTTATATAAGAATTAAAACGTCGCAACCCAAAATTATTGTTGAAATATTCTAATGAAATGTACCGTTAGTACCTGTGAGTCATAAAATATAAAATGCATGCATACAATGAATGTGACGACGGTTACAATTGCACTTCGACTCGATCACAAATTACACGCATTATTTCTCATAAATGAATGGAAATATAGATGTTTTTTTAATTTTACATCGAGTTAGATTCGTAATTGTAAATGTACCTAATAATTTTTATAATTTCCATACAATAAAATAAATTACATCAACAATACTTAATAATAAAACTATGGATTTCGACCAACGAATTTCACTAAACGAAAATAAATTTAAAATAATAAATCATTTTTAAAAGTCATGCGAGAGAAAGAGAGAGAGAAGAAAAAGTGGCTCAATTAAACGAACATTATTGCGCAAAACTATATCGGCATGTGCTTTCAGAACTATCATTTATACCTCTACGTACATGTAACACATCGTTCAATAAGTCCCGAGACTAACAACGAAAACAACATTTTTTTTCAAAAATCATTTTTATTCATCAATATAATCTCCTTTTAGAGTGATACAATCTTTCCAACCCCTTTCCAACATTTCTATACCATGTTTATAGAAGGATTTATCCTTTGCTTCAAAATAGGCTTCAGTTTCGGCAATGACCTCCTCATTCGAGCCAAATTTTTTTCCCTGGAGCATTATTTTGAGATCAGCAAAGAGCCAGTAGTCGCTGGGGGCTAAATCTGGCGAATACGGGGGGTGGGGAAGCAAATCAAAGCCCGATTCGTTCAATTTTGCCATTGTTTTCATGGACTTGTGGCATGGTGCATTGGTGCAATCGCGGCACCCACTTGGAAAAAACCTTTTTCATGCTCAATTTTTCATGAAGGATTGTAAATACGCTTCCAGATGATATCTGTATCATTTCTGCAATCTCACGCTGCGACCTTCACTTTGCGATTTTTCATTACAATTTTTAACACTTCACTCACATTTTCCTATGTAACGGCTTCCAATGGCCTACCCGAACGTTCCGCATCGTTTGTGTCCGTACGGCCACATTTAAACTCAGCATACCAACGACAAATCGTTGGTTTGGATGGAAAGGAGTCCGGGTAATGTTTTTCAAGCCATTGCTGGGCTTCTACGGTGTTTTTACCCATTAAAAAACAATGTTTTATCAACACGCGAAACTCGCTTTTTTCCATTTTTCAAACAAATTACAAAGTGACTTTACTCTAACCTCGATAACTCTGCTGTCTGTGATCCGATCGACGTGAAATTTTTACACGTTTCATGTAAAGGTTCGCATTCTATGGAAACGTGGCCAGTTTGGTACTACTAGCACCATCTCTGGGTTAGTCTCGGAACTTATTGAACGATGTGTTACGTAGTACACACGAGTTGACCAAACTCGTCTCTCACGCTCTCTCGCGCTTGTCGATCGCGTTTGCATATGCATATATGCATACTTCGGCACGCGGAACGTGAAAAAGAGATAGAGTTAATCGCCCTTGCGACGCTGAGAGATACTTGCGTCTCTCTCTCTCTCTCTCTCGTCGTCGTCTATATGACTCGTAAGCCTGTAATAATACCCAATGCTAAGTACAACGTTTGCGCTTTGCGGTGGTACACGTTATACGACGTATATCTAACGGGTGTTTCATGCAGTTGACTTCAAAAACGCGGGATTAACTGGTCGATTTGATCCTCTGTCGAAAGAGATGAAGGATTTATCTCGTAAAAATTGTTATTTAGTAAAAAGGCAAATCGATTGTTTTGAGTAAAATTTTAAGTTCACGATGAAATGAAAATTCATTTTCGATCGTTAAACGTACGAAATTTAACGATGTTTTGCAATTATCTTTGATTGAAATACATTTTACAAACTTAATAGAGCTATGATTATTCAGATAAAATAAATATTTTGATTTTACAAGAATAAAGATAATTTTTATATACAATGATTGAAAAAACAAATGTCACTACGTACACAAGCAATTCTTTTTATACATATAGTGAAATTTTGTCCTTCGCTTCATTTTTAAAATGTCTTAAGATTCTTACACATTTTTTAGAAAAGAAAATTATACGTATCCTTTATTTTAAAAGTATAACATTAATAGTTTATTTTTAAGATTATAAATAACTTTCACTCTCGAATTTTTTTTTTTTAACTTTCACATCTTTAAATTGCGTATAAAAATACACGCCACGGTATATTTTGATCGAACTAATTATAGGAAGCACAAAATTTTTTTTTTCATCGAATTACTTTTTATATGAAATTTATTAAAGGATAAAAATTATTTCCTACGCTATTATCATCAACGGTTGTAATTGAAAATTTCCGCGATGAATAGTTTTCATGAGGTTTTTGTTGAATTTTCAGCAATCTTTAAAAAGATACGACGGAAAACGCTAAAATTTGTACATTAATAAAATTTTATAAAACATTTCTTAATGCTTATTCCGAGATTCATAATAGAATAATAAGTACGTTGCTTTTTCATAATTTATTTTTACAAAAATAATTAACATTAATCGAAGTAAATAAATTTTTTCATGAGATTATAATATTTTTAGAATAGCATTAAAACTCGTGAAATTTCTACAAATATATTTGTGCCTTTAAATCTATTATACTATTATTATCTAAACTATATAAATCAATGTTAATATAATTTAAAAATTTGTAAAATAAATTTAATAAGAATATCACGAACTTTTTATAAAGAAAAAAATATCTAAACACATTTTACACAAGCTAAAAGTCTATAACTTCTTTTGCTATCTTCTCGAAAAACTCGTGGGAGAATTCGCGTACAATAAAAAACCTTACTACCAATGTATCTGCTACATAGAAACATAATCCCCAATAAATTACGAGAAAAAAAAAAATTTACATGCACGTAACGATTACAAGCGTCGGAGTAACTTAACTCCCGCTCATTCTCCCTCAAGTCTAAAAACTCCATCGTCGACCGAAATATTCGAGTCGTCAATGTTATCGTAACGTTATTCGCGTTTCGCGGCAATCTGTAAAACTCATCGGAAAAGGAAGGTAAACGGCTTTCAAAATATAATTGGCAATTAAATCCGAGCTATCGCGTACAGGGGTATAACGCGTGCGATTTTACGTGGTAAAATTGATCCAGCGCGTATGTGTGCGTGTGTTCGTATACACAATATTGGATAATCGAGCGAAAAACTACGCTGCAAGGCTTAAACGTACGAGTCCGATACAAAGGCATAATTTTTTATTTTTCATTTTTTACTTCACGTGCACTTTTATACAAAAAATTATATTCACGATTCTACGTAAGTCTCATTGAAATCGTGCACGATGTGTACGTAATGAGGTAAGCTCTACGGCAATCATTTTGCATGCGATAAATTTTTTTTTTTTTTTTTTTTTTTTTTTTTGTTTTTGTCTCTTGGCACGCGATAGATACGCGGAATATGTAAACGTTTTCCGTTTACGAAAATTTTCGTAACGAAAGAGAGTGCGTGACTTGACGACGCGTGAAATAGGTTTGACGTCTCTTTTTTTTTTTATTCTTTTACGGTGCTTTTGAGCAATCCTATACTTGGAAACTTTCGTTTAAAAAGATTGTGTTGTCAAATTTTAGGCTTTTGAATTGACGCGTCGAGAATTTCTTTAGAATTTTAACTTTTATTTTGCCGAGATTTACTTTCTCAAATAAATCGTTCTCCGTCGAGCACATATAATTATGGCTCTTTATGTGGTGAAAATTTTTGGAAAATGCCCATATTTTGTAATACTGAATTATCTTATAAAACTATAAAATTATAGTTTTAGCTAATAATAGATCAGAAATGTTGACCTTGATTTTAATGACATTTATTACATTCTAAGACTAATTTACAAATAATTTATTGATAAACAATTGTACTAACTTGTATTCATTAATTTCTTCAAAATTTTAAAAATCGTCAATCAATAATAAATAAAACTACTTAAATAACAATTGATATAAGTACGTGTTAAAATTCAAAAAATTTAATATGAACAATAAATATTTACAATAAAAAAATTAATTTAAATAACAAAAGCTCAACAATAAATATGTAAATGATGCATATACCATAGTTCATGAATGCATGCACTTTGATACGCTTTAAAAAACTAATAACATTTCTTACCAGCAACGAATACAATCGAACTTAAACTATAAATACAAATGCATTAAGTAGAATAAACGCATCAAGTGTCATTATACGACTCGCTCTTTTCTCCCCTCGCGGCTTAATTTCTTTCTCCTCTCCGCAATGGATCGTTAAAACAGTCGCGGATAAACGACGATAACGCGCGTGCCGCTGATGATTTATTTAACATGGAAACTCAACCTCCGAGCATTAAACATCTGCGAGGCGACGGTAGAAAAGATCATAAATCATATAACGCGCGTATATAACTGCGAAGAGTATATTGTACTTGTCACTGCATCGTCAATACGAGTATGTAGAGACGGATCTTGACTAACGTTGAAGTTTATTAGCGTATAAGAGCTTTTTTTTTGTTTTTGCCTGTATCTCAGATGATCCACGTGACGGGGAAAGGCGCCCAGGTAAAATATATCGATGTCGATGGTAAAGTCCAAGCGATAATTATTATAAAACTTCGTTATCAATTTACGAAGAGAAATTTATGGCCGTTTAATAAATTATTCTTTTATTCGTAATTTAAAAAGTTAAGATAAATTAAGTTTCGATGAGTTACTTACTGATTTTTAACGTCGATAAAAAATTTATTTTATTTTCCAAACAGATCAATTAAATTTCATAAATCTTGAAAGAATATTTTTACATTCGCATAGTTTCGATAGTCGAAGCAAAGAAAAAAAGGCACGGGAGCCATTACTTTTAACTGGATTTACTTTTAAGTAACAATCACCGCGCGCTGTTTATCCTCGAAGAAAAAACTCGTCGCTTAGTAAAAACCGGTGTAAGAAAACGACCGAAGAGACGAGACGTGAATGTGTCTCGCGTGCACCTATTGCGTAACACCATTTAACTGCCCGGTGTCATTTATTTTACTCGCGGATAAAAAAAAAAAAGTCGTGCATTTGTGGGAGCGAGATTAAATAATGTTAACGGTAATTGCTGCAATAGGATTTTTCGCATTGTTTTAGCAAACTTCTAATAAAGCCTGCACGAATTGACTTACTTTCTCCGGACTCTCGATGTCCCGAAATTGTTTCGTGAATTAGATGGATTCTTAACTTTTTGTTGTCTTAAAAATAAAAAAAATTATTTTTTTTTTTTTTTCATAAATTTTCAATATACAAATTTTACAAATACATTTAAAATTAATGCTACGAAAATCAATATAAAATGAAAACTATTTTATTCTTTTATAAGATGATCAAACGATATTTTTCGAAAAGGCTGAAACAGCCTTTGTAAGAAATCAAAGTCACAGTTATACGGCATACAATGGAACAGAAACAACCTCGTTTTCACTTTTTCTAGTGAATTGAAAACTATATATCACAAGTGGTTTTTTTACTCGGTCATTTTCATTTTAATAAATGGCAGCTTTCGGATTATGATTAAATAAAAACATCTTCAATTACACGAATATGTAAATCATGATTAATGTGTTTCCAGTTTCGTCGACCTTAAAATAAAAGTAAAAATAAGAAAATAAAAGACTGGACGATTTTACAAAGGAAAAATATAAGAATTTATTAGGTCGACCATTCGCGTCATTATATTGACCTAGAAAAATCTTGGCAACGAACTAACCTGCTGTAACCTGTTGGAAGACTTGGCGAGACTTTTTTTTTCTCCTTAAGAAGCACGAAACTTTTGCTGGATTTTAGAATTAAATTTAGATGCGAGACGAGCATTCGAAACTAATATAAGTTTTTCGAGACATTTTTTCATTATTTTGATAGATTGCTAATTAAAATTTAATAATTGATGTTCGTTAAATGTTATAAATGAATTTTTTTTTTTTTTTTTTATACTTAAGTTAAGGTGTTGATAAATTTGTAACAATTCATAGATTATACGATTATATAGTAAATAATTAAATTAAAATAATATTAAATTAAACATTGATCGGATCATAATAGATCATAAAATATAAAACACAAATAGAAAAATAGCGATTGATTGATTATTTACTTAAAAATTTAAGCTTAAAAGTTCAATAAAATTATATTTTAATAAAAAAAGTTTAAACAAAGTAAGATAAACAATAAAGTAAGAAAAAAATACTCACTCTTGACGCGGGACCTCGAAGCCCTTCTGTAGTAACGATGGTCAGCAACAACAGGAGCAGCGCCCATTTTATGAACCTTGGCTCCATTCTTTAAATAAAAATTATCAGATTTTAATCGTTGATTATATTTTTTTATTTTAAAGTATTATTTATTACTAAGAAATATATTTTATTTATTCATTTATTTATTTATTTATTTATTTTTTTTTTTGTGAAAATATTCAATTGGTATTGTAAACAACATCAAAAATTAATGTTTTTTTTTTTATAATTTTTATAAAATAATTGCTAGCTATTTCGTAATGACCGATGCTGACTGTATAATTTTTTAGCAATTTTTAATTAAAAACTTGTTTTTTAAAACGCACTAAGATAAATACTTTTTCCCTCTCGTTAAATAACATTAAAAAAGAAACGTAACAATGACTATTTATAATTTTAAAAGACAAATTTTAAGAACATTGATTGGGTTAAACCATAAACTGCGATCTATTATATATTCAAAAGGATAGCTTAAGAATTGATCTAAAGGCACAGAACGGCAAAATATGCTTCACTATATAAGTATAGATAATTTAGCAATTCCTACAGATATGGATTGGATCAATCAAATTCAGTTAAAAAATTCTAATCGGCAAAAAAAAAATTGATAAAAATATATAAATCGCTGATATTAACAAGATGAAAAATATTGACGAAAAAAAGAAACAAGACAACTTTCACGCTCAAAAGGCTTCCATAGAATTCAAGGACGCGCGAATTAATGTACACGAGGTCGCTCGAATGTTCCTTTCGCTTTGCTTATACATATGTGTATACATATTTATATACATACACATATATACACACACTTTCAAGTAATTAATTTATATTATAGGTAGTCCTGATGGTGAAAAATAATATAACAAGCCTCGAAAATCTTCCGCCCTTGATGCATTTATGATTTGAAAGTTTAAACAGTGTAAATTCGTACCGCTGCTTTCGAAATAAGTATCGTATTATAAATATTATCTTTGCTGGAGCTTTAAGGATAATCTGTCATGTTAAATTTTCGATAATGTAAATATCATCATTTGGGTTCGTTGTTTAAATACTTACGCGTTTAAAAACTCGTATACCGAGTATTTTAAAAGTAAACATAAATGCCCTCGTTATTTCCGAAGCGATAAAAAATATTTAAAATTTGCCGAACACTTTTTCGATTTTACTTTTATTTTAAAAATGTTCTAGAATTGTATAGCTTCCTAAGCGGGGAAAAGGGTTAGGGAGTGATACAACTTTTTCAAATAGCTAGAAGACCAAAAAATATTTCATTAAGGAGGTCTTTTTAATAAAAACCTGCGTATTAAGATGTTGAGAATTTTCTAACAAACAAATAAATAAAAATAACGAACAAACGTTGAGAATTTTCTAAAAACATTTATGCCGAAAATATCGACAACGTGTCACTTATCCCTTGGAGTATTTAAATAAAATTTTTTTGGCCCCCTCTATCCTTACCGAAAGAGGAACATTTAGTACCTCTTTAAAAATTTTTTATCGTAAAGACCTTTTTAACTATTATATAAGTCCATTGTCTTCCTTCTTTGAAAAAAAAAAAATAGTCACACCAACGTTTCTATTACCCAAGTGAGGAATATCACTAAGAGGATGGGGTGCCGTGTTTTATAATATATTACATTCTTCGAAAAATTTCTCAAAGAAATTAATAAAAAATAATTCCACATAAAGCGTTCAAAAATTTAATAAACAATATTAATCATATTCTTTGCATCATTCAACTTAACTGGAAAAGACAAAACCAGCTTACTAGCAAAAAATGATAAGCAATGCTTATCTAATTATTAGCTAAAATGATTAATTCCTACATTTGACGTATTTAGAGTATAAAATAACCTTCTTATAAAATGACAAGTTTTTTTTTATTTTTACCTTTTAAATAATTCGACGTTAAATGTTTATTGTCATTTTAAGTGTTCAATAAAAAATAAAAAAAAAATTATGGAATATGGCTTACGATTGAATTTACTTGGTTATTGTTTGTAAACATGTCGATATCTATAGAATAACATATTTTTAAAAAAATATTAGGATTAATTTTCTTATTTAAAAAAATTATTACTACGTAAAATTTTTAAAGGAACAATTATTTAAATTATGATTATTTTTCAAGGTTTCTATCCGACTAAACATGAAACGGGTATTTTAAAAAATTAAAAATTAGTTTAAGTAAAAAACAATATTAGTTTAAGAGTCAACTCATATTTGTAAGCCATAAAAAATGTAATTTAAGTAAACTTAATATTTTCTTGAATAATGACGATAAAAATAAATTCATCTTTTTTTTTTTTGTTAAAGTAAAAATTTGGAATAAAGTCAATATTAAAAATGAAATTTTTCAAGCTTAAAGTGTTCATAGAACTTTTCTAACGTATAAACATTAAATATATTTTTTTATATTTTCTATATATTCTGGACGATTACACGATTAATAAATATTTACAAGTAAATTTATTTGATTTACTTACTTCTTAATAAACAGTCTTTTTTAAATGTTTACATCGAACTACCAAACCAAAAATATAACATCGATTATACATCGACTTCATTTGCAACTATATATTTTTATACGGAAGTAGTACAAGTGAATAAAGCTTGCAAGCTCAGTTAAACATGCAACGAATAAATGCTATTGTAAGAAAATAAGCTTAATTATCAATGAGATTTTAGTTTTCCACGATAATCCCTACTACCGGTTTTTTTTTTTTTTTTCTTGAACTTTGAAGAAATTCAACATTTAAATGAAATATTGCAAGTCACTCACTGAAATAACAACGCTAAAATTTAATGTCCTTATATATTTAGATAATCAGTTTCTACATTGACATAAAGATAACAAAAATTTTGAATTTAAAATAATAAATTCATAATAATTTAAAATGAAATAAGACGATACTTTTATTGAAATACGCTTAAACATTAATAGTTACATTACAGAATCATCACTAATTGACTAACATGAAAAAAAAAAAAAAAAAAAAAAAAAAAAAAAAAAAAAAAATTTGCATTCCTTGCCTTAAGAAAATCAAGCTCGATACATAAAGCGCAATTGGCATCGAATGCGCAACCAATGGTTTTTAATTTATCGCAATTTAAAAGCGCGTCATTAAACTCCATCCAAGAAAAGATTACAAATAAAAAAAAAAAAAAAAAAAAAGGAAAGAAAAACTATAAAAGAGCTATAAACAGTGCCTTGTATTGCTATAATTCAATATAATCTCATTTCACTCCCGTTATAATTTTCAACGAGCCTTATATCCTTGACGACGGTACAGACCAACACACATATAAACACGTACACGCGTACGTACAAACTACATATACTTTATCTTAAACTTCGATAGAGCATGCGATCTCACTTTACGGAGCAAAACGCAACGCGCAAATCTGTACTTATATATATATGTACACTCGACGAGTTCGAGTCTTGTCACTTTTACTTTGAACACCGCGCGCTTGGCCGCGTAGCTTATACACTTGATTTCCACTATAAGTCTATACATATATATACACATACATACATACAATTCGAGGTCCAGCGATCGCCGTTTAACTAAAATATCGAGCGTTGTGACAGCGAAACCCCCGCTGCTCGTATATATATACGATTTTTCGATAATTCATCGTTCGTTTCCCACCGTTAATTCATGATTTATTTGTATTCTACCCATCGGTATTCTACTTTTAATTTCGAATTCTATGGTTTCTGCGTATATCTATGCACTGATTTTGCAATGTCGGATATGAGTCTTTCTGTACATGTATATATATATAGTGTATATATAGTTGGCGAATCACATCGATTCACATTTATATATTTATTCTCTTTAATTTAATCCACGCATGCAGAAACGTAAGGTTTCGACCGATTTATAATCCATAAGTATATAAGAGGAATAATTTTTCTTCTCCTTACGCGGGCATTTTTTCACGAACAGGGTTAAAACGCGTAGCAATGAAAACGAAGAGAGAACCATGAGATTTAGTTACTGTCGGTTGTTTGTAATTTGAATTTGTTTATATACATATATATATGCTTTGGTACACATATTTTACAAGGAAGGAGTCGCGTGTACGTACGTCTTGTAACCGGATCCTTTCACACGAAGGATTGTATTATAATACAATGTGTACGGATAATACCTTTGTTCATTATTCTAACAATTTTAGCGGAACTGTACAGTGCTTAATATTTATTACGATAACTGAATAAGTATAATATAGCGATAATATTGCGACGTGTTATGTAATTTTATATATTTAATTTGTTTTTTCATCTGTCGAGTTAGACAATTACATAAACAAAATATGGCCTTTTTTTATTTTGATAAACTTCCGTAAACGATAGACAGCAAAATTTACATGTAAAGTAAGAATGCACAATGATGAATTAATTTTATTCTAATCATGAAAAGAAATGCTAAATGCTATCTTGCGAGAATCTATTTAATAACAAAGAAAATAATGAGAATGGAGATCGATTCAAGGACCTTTTAAATCAATTAATTAAATGGAAATGCAATTGCGCAAGATACAAGTTTTTTGTGATTACGATTAAGTTAGTTAACCAATTGCGGTATAATTTATGCGTTGCAGCGAATGAAATATAAAGAAGAAAAAAAAAAAAAAAAAAATCAAGACATATATATTAAAAAAGAAATACTATGCAAACGTATATCATCACGTCGGATATTGAAATACATATTAACATTGTTTAATTAACCTATGAAGCGATTATCCCATCGTATAAAGTTTCCAAAGCTGCTATGCGATTTAAATAAGAGTAATACTATATATATATAATCCGTAACGATTTGTAAGCAACACTTTAACGAGTTTGCCGTAATGCAAGCATACGATTAATGTATAATTAATTAATGAAAGCAAAAACAATCACGAATATACATGCGCAATTGAACGGTATAAGTATCATCCATTAGCTAATAAAAAAAAAAAAAAAAAAAATTATTAGGTGACCTTACAATGCAAATCGTCCCGATGCTCCGATTTACATGCAGTTCACGCGCTCTTGTACACATTATTTGTATATCTATACATATACATATAAATATAAGCGAGTAACCGTTAGGTATGGCGCGTGCCAAGTAAGAGATCGATCGATCGAGAGAGAGAGAGAGAGAGAGAGACAGTTGTGATTCATCCTCCTATTCAACCTACACACGTTTATACGTATACACACCGCGAGGCGTTCATTCTCCTCACGTTTTCAATGCCGCGCAAGGCTGCAACCATTGAGTTTGTATACAGATACGGTTGACTCTTCTGGCGCAGCTCGAGATCGTCCGCACGACTTGCGCTGATTATGTAAGAGAAACGTTGGGAATCTCTTTAAGTGACATTGACGTTCAAGTCGAAGGATTTTATAGTTTTGTTCCTATATTGCTTTTTATTTTTTTCTTGATTTAATGAGATGAATAACTTGCTCACCGTTTTGATAAATTTTAATGATTATTCATAAATTTTAAAGGATACAAAGAAAGAAGTGTATTGTTAGTATCGATGATTTATATGGTTAATTTTTATGTATAATTAACTTATTAAAATAAGTGTTATATTGTGAATATCTCAAATTAAAACATCGACCTTTGAAGATTACACATAATTGCATGTAATTATAAATCACCTAAAGTATTATATCAAATTTTAATTTCTGAAATAAAAACGTATTTTACGAAGTTGAAAAGGTTGAAAATTTTATTGATATCCGTATAGTTACCAAAATTTTATGGTTTGTGATTAAAATCATTGAGATAATCCCTTAATATCGAAAATGAAAATATATTAAAGCAGATTGGATTACATCGAAAATGTTTTCGATAAAGTTTACACTGACAGACTTACTAGTGAATTGCAAGTACGACGATAACATTTAATCCAACTTGTTGGCAAAAAAATTTTGCATTACAAAATTTCAAGATTAGTAAACAAACTTACGTTAGATCGACAAAATGATTTTTAAAAAAATGAGAACAATGTTATATATTATATTTTAGAATAAGAAAAAAGATTTACGTGAAATTTTAAACTTTTAAAGTTAAAAATAAAAAATTTAACGGTAGTACGCGGTATAATATATATCGTAAATTTCAAGCTTGTCAAATTTTTATATTATAATATGTAAGAATATATAATTTTCATCGTTATAAGATCGTTATTATACTTATTTAACCTGCATGTTTTTCTCGGGGAGAAAGTCAGGTAGTATGAAATTAAGTCTAATGAATAATATCGTGATGGATAGCTTGTATTTTGAGAATGGATGGAGATAAAATTAGCGTCGATCCTTTTTAAGTACACTCACATCTTCGCGTCATATACAATAAGCTATAGAATAAAATTGTTGGTTTAACTCGCGAATAAACTTTGAAGAATAGACTAATTTTATTCCGTTAATAATTTTATATTGTTTTATTATATTGATAAAAATTCTTTTGTATATTTGTGTAAAACAATAGTTTAATATTCTATTATAATTCGTTTATTCATTCCTAGTAACATTGTAAGGTAGCATCAATCACTTTGTAGAAAAAAAAAAAAAATAACTTATCGCGTAACGGAGTAATTTTGTTTCAACATTTTTGAACTTTAAATTTTCTCTCGGCACACGAATTAAGTATTTTTATTTTTATTGTTATTCCTTGCCGCATACCAATGAATTATTTAAATAAGCGTGTAAAGTATTTACTACGTATTATGCGGTAGATAATAACGTTTTTTTTCACATTCTAAATAATTATTTTTTCATTTTATTACCAAAAGTTTCGCGATTAATTTTTAATTGTTATAAAAAAATATTTTTGATATGAAAATTCTATGAATTAATATATTGTTTGAGTATATTTTAAAAAATAATAAAAAAATTAACGTATAATAAATAACATGTAACTTTTAACGTTATCGTGCATCGATACATTCTTTACAAAAAGAGATTGGATTTGCAAATACTTTTCAGCGCAATATTATCAGTTGTACGTAGCGTATTTGCATATAAAAATTATTTACAATATATTCTTTTCAATTCTCTTTAACCTTTGTACGATCAAATTTTATCATAAGTTTCACAATCCAATGAATTACTTAAATTTTTAACCTCCGCTTATCGAATTAGCAAACGACTCCATGAACATATGTTTCGAATTCACATAAGCTAAACTTAAAAAAAAAAAAAAAAAAAAAAAAAACAACCATCTATTCTCTCGATCCGTTAATAAAAATACGATAACTGAAAAGACCAACTATTCACGAATCATGCGCAACGAATCCGAGGAACCGTGAAAAAAAATCGATTCCAACGATAATATCGTATTCTCCCTAACCGCGTCTCGCTATTTCTCTCCTTTTCAAAGCTCGTGTATATATATATATATATATATATATATACACAGAGCAAAAAACAAAAAATTTTTACGTAAGCCGCTCTCGAGCGGGAGAGTCCGAGCGAGGCAAGCTGCAGGCTCACGGTTATGCGCGCGTGAAAGTGACCAGCGGCGCTGCGGCAACGCTCGGTTAATCGTGAATTCGCTCGGTTCGTTTATACATTTATACAGCTATTCGAACGGATGCAAAACTATATAGAGTTTGCGTATCGAACGTGCGGCTTCCCTTTTTATTTTCAAAATGTACGCACGAGTACGACTTTGAGGCAAAGGCGAAGGGGGGGAAAAGCGTTTGGTTCGATTAGACCTCGGATATGACAGATGGATATACGTGTTTATCAATACTGATTATTAGATATAGCCTCGTACGAGGAGTTTTTCTAGTTGGAAAATGTCGAAACTTGCGAGATTATCGTTGATAATTAGTTTACGATCGATATTGATATTTTTATGCGAATATTATCGAATAAATTTTTACTTTTAGTCGTTTTAATCCGAGATCTTATAAACGACGCGTAAATGTAAGTTTAAAAAATGATTAACGAATAAAATTTAACAAATCATTCACGTTGGAGATATTAACATTTTTAAATCTGTTAGAAAAATTATTTGTTTGCAATCTGCAAAATATTTTAAATCTATCGTGATTTTTTTTTTCTACTCGTTTATTTCAAATTTTTGAAAATTATAAATAAAAAACGTGAATTATAAATGTTATTCTTAAGCATAATTGAATGCGCTAAATTTTAATTTATAACTTAAACATTTTATTTACATATACAATTATGTCCACGATGGCATGTTTTTTCTTCAATTCTACTCATTTTAAAGTAAAAGTAATTGAGAAATCTGAGAAACTGTTTACCGCGCGCAAGGAAAACTAGTTCTACTTGAAGTTTATTATTATATTATATTTTTGCTACTTATTATTACTATTAATTTATAATTTACGTCCTGCTGAATTTAAAATTGTTCGTTTGATTTTCAACATTAATAATAAAAAAAATCCTTAAAATATAAGTAATTATACATTTAATAAGCCAAGGAAATACTATACGATGTGACGATTGTAATTGTCATAGAATTTCCGGTTCTTTTCCGTCTTTCTAATATAAAATGAATAGTTAGGACATCTAGAATTAAACGCAATATTTTACTTTTATATGTTAAAACAGATATCGGTGTATTGTTAAGTCCTAAGAAAAGACATACATGGACTTTCCATTTAAAATGGCTCGAAGGCACGATTTTGTATTTTCTTTATTTTTTATTTTATTTTATTTTTTTTTTTTTTTGCCGATCTAATATTTTTTTTTTTACCGTACGGTGCTGTTATGCATTTATATTATGAAATCACTAACCTATTATTTAAACCATAAATAAGAGGTGATTTATTTGACAATCTGCATTTTATAGATTAGAATTAAAATCCGGTTCTTAGCTTTTTATAGTTTTAGGGTACGTTTCGTAAATTATGTTGCAGCTTGTAGTTAAAATTTAATAATTTTTTTCGATCCAATATTCGTCGTGTAAAGAATTTATTAACGCACCATAAAATACTGAGGTATTTAAATAAAAATTCTATTAAGATGAAAGGTTTAAAATTTATCTTATGCGGTCGGAAAAACATTATCAAATATCGCTATCTCTTTTTTAAAAGACTTTCATTAAATTAATAAGTTGTTAAGTTTAAAAATAGCTATAATTATATACAATTGAAGCTCGAGTGTTAGTATCACAAAAATTATAAAGAATAAGATTAGTAAAAATATTCTTCTCATAGTTAATACACAATTATGCTTGATTATTTATAAACACATAAATTAATAAAATGTATAAAATCAGGTTCTGAATGTTAAATCAGTTTTCCAAAATATCAACAGCATATTCGTAATTTAATATCTTCATTTCGATAATTTCAAGTCTCGTTAAAGTTTTAATTATAACATATGTTTTCTTAAAATCACAGATGAAAGAGTTTGAAATTTTTGCGCGCTCGAATATTAAAGATTAATTGCATTTCTAGCTAAATTAGCGAACGAAGAAATGCCCGTAGTATAACAAGAGCTAATGAAAAAATAATCGCATCAATCGTAAATTTTCAACGCTTTCATCGAATAAATTGATTCACCGCTATGAATCTGCAATTGATTAGACTGTATGATTAGGCAGATTTATGTAGATAGTGACGTAAAACTTTGCCGCTCTAGAAAACTTTTTTTTTCCTTCTACGTATAACTTTCAACGGTTAGACGCACTTTTATAATTTCTCGATAGAAAAAAATAAAGAGAAATACACTCGATATTACTTAATGAAATCGAAATTTAATACTTTCTTACACTCATGTGAACTTTCTTTAACCTGATGATAACGAAAAATGAAAAAAAAAAAAACAAAAAAACAAAAAATAGTAAAACAAAACGATCTTATTAAAAATATAAAAAAAAAAAAACAAAAAAAAAAACAAAAAAAAAAAAAAAAAAAAAAAAAAAAACAAAATTAATAAATCATCTCACCTGGCAGAGTGGCGCTTTATCCCAGCGAGTCATACATCACAGGTCACTTAACGAATTCGCTCAACTCCGGCGAATCAGCAGAAACGATCTGCGCGCGCGCACACTGGCCAATCTTAAAATTCCCTCCGTTTGATATTCTTCCTTTCGCTGGAGTGCGAAATCCAAGGAATCGTCGTTGCTTTGCTGCCCAATCCGATTTAAACAATTTTATAACTTTCGAACGAGTAACGAGTATACCGAGTGAAAAGAGTTTTAAAACGATGTCTTAAAGTGTGCCTTTATCTTATTGTATTGGTTTCAGTTTATGTTTAATGCTAAAGAAATTGTTGGAAGTGCAAAATTTATTTTTAGGCAATGCTTGTAACGATTTTAATAAATGATCGATGTTAAATTAATTTTATTGGTTGAGAAAAGAAATGTTTTGCTTCCTTGTTATAACAAAAAGCGAAATAAACTTTTCTTAAAACAATAATCGGACATCGCTGAGTGAAATTATGAAATGCGTTTACTTGTAAAAAAAAAAAAAAGAAAAGAAAAAATATAATAAAACTTTAGAAGAATATTTCAAGAATTAAAAAATTTGTACCGACATTTTAGATTCAAATGATAAATAGAGGATATTAAACAATTTTAAATATTACATTGATTTATTTTCTCTTCATCGATTACAAGTAAAAACTAAATAGTTTGAGTAAGAGCAAACGGCAATTAAAATTTAAGATTTTTTTCAAAAAAAAAAAAATATAAAGGCATAATTGGTATCTTGAGTGTATTACAATTTTAATATTTAAGCGCGCAATATCACTTTTTTTTTATTTATTTAAGAAAAACACTCTTTACACTTTGATTATACCACACAAATTTCATGAAAAAAATATTCAGTTACAACGAAAAACAATTTTTCTATTCAGACATCAAATTTAACACTTTTCACTCAGTATTAAAATAAATAAATAAAAAAAAAAAAGTGAAAAAATAATGTAAAAATAATAAATTTTCAAGCACGTAAAAACACTTTTCTTCTCTTACATCGATCGAGGTGCATGCGTGATGAAATTATGAAAATGAAAACGAAGCGCGGCAGGTAGATAAAGAGAGAGAGAGAGAGAGAGAGAGAGAGAGAGAAAAAGAAAAAGAGAGAAAGTGTTTCCTCTCACGCGTGCATCCTCCTTATCCTTTAAAATCCCGCACACAATAATCGATCAATCGCGTATTATCGAGCGCGTATAAACGATCTTTTTCAAATTCGGCCACGTGCACGCGTCTCTCACCGTTGTGTGCTATACCTCGGCGCGCTAGGTTCGACGGCAAAGTGTCGGAAAGCAACCGATCGAAAGAGAGCCAGAGCCGGCGATGTCAAAAAACGGGGCAGCCACGGAGAGCGAGGGGGGAAATATAAAGAGAGAGAGAGAGAGAAAAAAAAAGAAAAAGGTAAAGAAAAGAAAAGAAAAGAAAAAAAAAAAAGGCAACGATAGCGCGGTGAGCGCGTTTTCCCTTTCGCCTGCGCCGCGGCTCGAGAGAGGGCACCTTCCTTCTTCCCCACCCTCCTTTCGGTCAGTGTGTCTCCTTCGTGGGAGCCACGTTGCCGGCGCGAGTCGCGCTCCTTCGTTATATGTATCTCGTATCTCTTTGCAACGGGGGAGTCGCCCGCGTCCGGCTTTTCCTTGCCTCAATGTAACTCAGCGCTCGGATCTTAATGAAGCGAGGCTGCGTGCACTTGTGGTGGGTATACAAGGTGTGCTTGATCGTTTTTCCTCTTTGTTTGTAGATACTTACAGGGCGAGCTCGATTACCGCAGAAAATTTAAGATTCTTTGTCAGCGCGATCATTGTTTGTTCGAAATATTACGGCAAAATAAATAAACAATTTTGGCACTGAGTTTGTTAAATATTTCAAATTGTTTATGTGAATCTATGGAGGATTCGTCCATCGTTAATACATTCTACTTAGCATTCATTCTGTTCTATGAAAGTCTTTTTGTAATCACATGATAAACTTATGATAAATTCTTATTAATTTTAATAAAAAGAAATTGCAAAAATAAAATAACATCCTTCAAACGGTGTCCTAATTTTAACATTGAAAATATACTCGCACAATATTTTCGTACGGAGAGAGATCGAAATAAAAAGTTATACATAAATAACCTATTAAATTTTGCGTTCGAAAGTTGAAATTCAAAGAGTATTATTCGATTTGAATTTTTTTATGGAAAACTTATGCGCATCAGTTTATCATTTAAATGTATCGCCGTCTAACACTCCGCATACCTTAAAAAGCGATGGTTTGACTTTCAAAAAATAGAAAATTATTCGAGTATTAATGCTTCGATTGAGGTAAAAATTAATTCAACAAAATTGCTGGACAGAAAAACGAGTTTCTGCAAACAGGCTTTAATAGCTAAATGATTGCTTATATAGTTTATGAAATAATCGTGAAAGTTGCCCTCACGACTCTTTGTATGTATGCACGAAATAAGGCATCGTAACGTTGCGTGTATTAACAGAACAGAATTAAAATAACTGAAAACTGTATACTTAGGTTAATAAAAGAGAATTTGCTAAATATCGGCAAATATCTTTGAACTTGCGATAATTTATGATAATAATAATGTATTGAGTTTAGAACGATGTCTTACCGCTGTTTTCGAGAAGCCAACAAATACATTCTTTATTTTTTTTTTTAATAAACATTCCTCAATATGCAATAAAATTATTTAACATTCTACAATCACAATTGTGTCAATTAAGTTTTTACAAAATTTGTATCGCTTTCTTTATAAATATTTACAATTTCTTTATTAATATATGTATGAAGAAAAATGAAGTCTAAAGAATTAATTAATTAGCACAATTGGCTATTAATTTTAAGAAATAAAGTTTAATGCACTCATAAAGAAACTTTTATACCCATAAGAAGACACGATGTATTAAAATGCATTTCACTATTCTCTCTTTATCTTTTTCTTTCTCTCTCTCTCTCTTTCTCTCTCTCTCTCTTTCTCTTTTTGTTTGATTCGAACAAAATAATGAATTCAACATTCACCAAGAGATTTTTTACTACCCATTAAAAAGTTATAAAAAAAACAAAAATCTACAACAAATAAATCACGCGCCAAAAAAAAAAAAAAAAAAAATTAAATTCCAAAAATATAAAATATCGTTATTTTAAATTAAAATCAAATAGTTCACTCTAACCGCTATCTCCGCGCTGCTCTATCGTTCACTAGCGGCGCACTTTGGGCCGTCGAATATTATCATCCAAAAAAAAAAAAGACCAAGCGATTATAAATTCCGTGACGGAATTAGTAAGCGGCCGTTCGTTTACCTCCCACACGCCCACACCGAAATCTTCGCATCTTAATATGCGTATAATCCTCGACGATCCACGGCGCGTTACGCATCGATTACAATATTACCGTTCGTCGTATACTTTACCATGAGTGGCCGGTACGAGAAAGTTCTCGATGATGACTTATTTATTTTATTTTTAATGTATCTATAAACCCGCGAGATAATAAAAGGCGGTCGTAACGGAATCGCAATATTTCGATGCTGTAGCAAACGGCTGCTATAACACTGCCTTGGAATTTCTTACTTTCGGTTTTGTTGCGCGTGTGTATATGTACTGCCGTAGTGTTTAAAGCAGTGCTTAGGTGTAATGTTTGTATTGATCGTGCTTATGTGAACGCTAATTGTTCAATGGTGCTATGACAATAAAGGTGTTGACCTAAGTAAATTTTTATTTAGGGTACTGTTTGCATTTTATTTTATTGTATAAAAATAAATCTATAAAAATGTATTACCGTCTTTGAACAATTTTTTCACTTAAAAAAATATTTTTAAACAATACTTATATATGCATATATGTATTCGCAATCGTACGAAATTTTGTTTAACTTATTATATAAGAAATAAACTTATTGATTATTATTAAAATTACATGTTTGTATCGATGTAAATATAAATTTATTTATTTTTAGTCATTAAAAAATTCAATTTATAGTTATTGAAAATAATAACTATAAAAAAATTGACATACATAAATAAAATATTATGATTTTATTCTATTAATATATACGTTAAATCATCTCTTTAAAAAGGAAATTTCAAATAATTTAATTATCAATTGCATGTTAATTATCTATCATATTACAAATCTTAGAATCTGAAAATTATGGCGATTAATTATAACTGCAGCAATTGTGCAATGCTACCCACATATTATTTTCATTGATTGATTAAGAATAGTTATAAAATATGTTTCCTTGAATTATACAATACTACAACCATTGATATTTTTAAATGTCTCTTTATATTTTTATAAATTATATAAACGTATTTTATAAAAATGAAATAAAATATAATCATATTAATTAAAATTAAAAGAATGGGTAAAATAACATAATTTAAATCAATAATTATTTAATTAATTATAATACATAATGTATTGTAATCAAAATAAATTTTAATTGAAAAAAAAAAAAAAATTTTTAACAGATGGTGATTACATCAATAATTGAATTAAAATAAATCATTCAACATGACCCACTTTAATTTATGATTACCAGAAAGAAAATAAGAAAAGCAATTTTTTACAAAAACATTATAATGTAAAGTTTTATCCAAACTGCAACGAGGTGAAAGCTTTTTTAGATTATGCGAATTTTAATGCAAGCGACGTTATGTTCGATGTAATAAAAAAAAAAAAATTGCGATGAGAAAATTATGACAAGTAAGATTATATTATTAGCACTTTCGACTTTTCTTTTATAAAATGTCCAGTTAGAATTTTAATGTAAATTGTCGTGGTTTTTTTTTTTATTATTATTAAATATTTTCTTCGAGAAATTTGCATGTGATTAAAGACAGAATTACCGTTGCATTAACCAAAAACTTATTTTATATTTATAATTAATTTGAACTATACTTATACTTTTATTTTTCAATAATAAATTCACGCTATGATATCACTTTTAACTGAAAGGTCATCAAAACTTTTTTTGACAATAAAGAAACTAAAGTAATTCACAAAATGCAAATAAATAAATCGTAATCAAATTGACCATAAATAAAAATAAACCTACATTTACTTTCCGGACGCTTTACAATGCAAGAGTTTCGAGATTATTATAAAATCAATCCTTTAACGTTACTCTCGATGTCCGTTCGATAATACGTTGCCCCTTTGAGAGTTGCAATGAACGTATTGCGCTTATAGAAAGCCTAACACTTTGCATAGCGGGTACAATACAAAAGAACCTTCGAAGGCCTCTTACATTGCCTCGCACTTATTTTCTCTCTCTCTCTCTCTCTCTCTCTCTCGTGATGTATATATGCTAACGGTGTACTTGTTTCGTTGCGAGTATTTGCATTAGAAAAGCGCTGAGAGAAACAAGGCAATTTAAAGTTTTTGGTTCTTGCGTGCATCTATTTTTTTTTTTTTTTTTTTATATATGAGTAGACTATAAAATAAGAAATGGGAGAAATGAAGTGTGAATTAATGAATTACGTTGTGCATGTGTAAGATTTCGTATAAAGCTTACTTTTGTAACGGAGAAGAGATAATTAGGATTCTGATGTACGTTTTTTTTTTTTTTTTTTTTTTGTTTAACGAATTTACAATATTGAAAGAAGTGAATTTTCACATCTAGAATTTCATACAATCAATAAGAGATTTATTGTTTTCTTACGAAATTTACATTAATATTATTTTCTCACAATTATACGGATGTATAAAAACAATTGAACAAAAACAAATTTTTTTGTCAATAATATTCAAATAATATTCATTACATTCAAAAGATTACGAATTTGCATTAAGTAAACGAATTAGCCCGGTTTATGTTTTCTATCTGTATAATCTTTTTACAGATTTATCATGAGAATTATTATTAAAATTACATTTCGAAAGAATTTATTATATAAAAAGAATCATACTAAAATAAAAAAAATATTACTTTTCTTCTCTTTTAAAGTTTAACGCAGTTCGATTTATTACGAATATTTACAATTATTTAAAGCTTTTAAAGTATATATCAGCTTCATATCATCGATAAATATTATTTTACAAATTAATAAAAGGCCTTATATATATATATATATATATATATATATATATATATATATCAGCGCGCGTGAAATCGAAAACAAAACAATATAAACTTAGCCGAACAACCACATTTTTATGAATCATTTGATTTCTTATATAAAACGATCATTCATCTACATTTCAATATCATCCACTTATTCAGTTACGTCAAATTTCATAAAAAATAAATTTAGAGACAGCGTAGTCCAGAAATAATTGTCAAATAAGAAAAAAAAACGATAATAAATGTCCACAATAATTCGTTCATCTGCGGCTGAATAAAGAAACGGCGCGCGCGAGTTTCGAAAGCTTGCGGAAGCATCAACACGAGCATCGCGGTACATATATATATATATAATATGCTCACATGGTTTTGCTTCTGCGGCTTCGTTCATCTTATTTCATCCGCGCATAAACTTTCGCTCGATTAAGTTACTTTTATTTCAAGTTGCTCTACTTCGTGAAGAGCAATAAGACGTTTATAAAAGTGAATTGTGCGTTATCCTTGAAATTAATCTAAATCAAAAGTATTGCATTGGCGCTAAGTGTTTGTGACAAAGGCTTTGCGTGAAGAATTAAAAAGTCGGATGAAAAAATTAACGTCAATGATTTAAAATATAGGATTATAAATCAAGGATTTTTTGATTGACAAATATGAGAACTTCTCGAATTTGGGTCGGCAAGTTTTACGTTTATGTATTGAAGTTGATTTTTATGTCAAATATAAATTATTATTATTTGCAAGTGCATTGGTAGCGTTTGGAAACAAAATTTTCCTAACCTTAGGCTTTTTCTAAAATGTTTATAGTTTAAAGCAGTACGGACATGAATGAAAGTAATAGATTAATCCTTAATGAAACTATCCAATTCGTCAAGGACCTTGATATAAGCAAAATTTTAGCGAACGAAAATAGTGTAGGTAAGCTAACGTATGTTAATATATCGTAGGCAATATTTGAGCATTTTTTATACTCCATAAAACTTTTTGTCTGCCGTAAAATTTTAATGAATATTTTGAGCGAACCTTTTTTGAAATTTTCAAAACGTATCTTTGGATAGATTAATGACAATACTTTCTTAATAAATGTATTTCCTTATTTGAATTATTCGAAAATAAAATGAAAGTAGGTCGATAAAAATAATATTTGACAAATTGAACTTTTTCAAAATATTTATTTAAAAATATATTTTCTTTACTTAATCAGATGATTGCATTAGTCATGTATATTTTATATTTTAAATAATATTTTTGTAATGTTTTTACGTTACCGCATTTCCTTATAATGAAATAATAATTAAATTTAAGTTCAAACGAATGAATCTAATAGCATATAAATTTACAAAAATTGATTGCAGAAGATATTTATTATTATCGGTACACCACCTAACATATAAACTGACATATATACTGCTGACTATTCGCTTATTTATTATCAAGATTAATGACGTGGCAATAATTTGATTATATTATATTAAATATTAATTGTAATTCCTAGTTACTATATAACTAGCGAATTTGTATTTTATTACAATAATTTTCCTTTATGTTTTAATTGCACTATGAAATTCTATTTCAATTATTTAAATTCAAAAATTACTAAAAAAAAAAGTTTTTTAACTACTAATTAATTATACAATACCCCGTTACTATATTACTTGCCAATTATTTTTTTATATTTCAGTACTTTCGTTACTTTAAAGTAGTTCAATTTTAACAATCGTAAATTCAAACTATCGTGAATGTTTATTTTTCAAATATATTAACATCGAAAGCCGATATCAATTTATCTCAATGAAGAATATTTTAGTTCGCATAAAATTTAGGAAGAGATAGGAAGGATAGCCAACCTCATACTTACCACATGATTTTACCTTCTAAGATAGTATTTTTTGTTTTTTTATAATATAATAATATTTCATTCTACATTTTTATTATTAATACTATATCTAAGATTACATTTTTAATTTAATTGATTTTGACCTTTTTAATCAAGAATATGTTAAACAAATTAATGAGAATATGAATATTATTTAGATGCATATTTACATGTAAAATTTCAGTAAATTGTTTTTCAATAAAAAAAAAACTTGTTACTTTTAGGATTTCTTTCTTCATTAAAATTCAATTTTTTTATTACAATTTTATTTACTAACTTACACTTCATAGTGCAACTTCACAGTATGTACACCTAAAAAAAAACTCGCTTTTCTTAAAATAAAACTAACGTTCACAAAATGTTTCGCATTTACAAGCATCATTATATTAACAAAAAAGAAAAAACCTGAAATTTCGTTTTCAAAACGAAAACAAAAAAAAATGAAACAAGAGACTCTATATCTCTCTCCCTCTCTCTCTCTCTCTCTCTCTCTCTCTCTCTCTCGATTCGAGGAATCATAAACGTCCAAACGTCCATACTAATAAAGAATACGAAATAGAGAAAAAAAGTAGGCCAAACTTTGCGCGCGCCAAATACATATGCGAGTACGCACGCGTGCATCGCGGAAAATTCAATATTTAAATTGCTAACCAGGGGAATAATAGAACCGCTTGCGATTACACAAAATTATCTTGCCTCACATCTTGATAAAAATAACACGAGTAACGACGATTGAAGAAAGATTGCACATGCATATTTTTAATTATATATGCGTGTATGTGGTACAACATCGAGTGATTTCTATTTGCCCGCGTGTTTACAACGCACCATTTAACGCGTGTATTGGCCCTTATTCCTCCTTTCGATAATTATATTTTTTACTTTTGGGGACTTGCTGCGTTCGACTAATTTTAAATTTAACATTATAGCAGTTGAATAAACGAGTTAATTGTGAATACGATATACAATGCGACCGCAAGTTTTTCACGATTTTCCGAGAGAGCCAGAGAAAGAGAGAGAGAGAGAGAGAGTCTAAAATAGTGAAAGCATTGAAATTTGACGCATGAAGAATTAAATACGTAGTAAGCAATGATTATTATCATTGCCGCATTATTCGGCGACGTCGACGATAAGTATATTGTAATCGGCGTAAAGTCCTTTTGTGCAATTATATACGTATACGTGTACTACTGTATACAGCGTTACACGCATCTATACACACACACACACACACACACACATATATGTAAAAAGAAGTGGCGCATTGCGAAATCGTGAAAAAATAATGCTTTGTATAGAATTCTAACAAGGCTGACCCTCATTATCGTAGAAAATGAAAATTTTTATGAATACCACATGTATACATGTATATATAATGAATAAAAGAGCAAGAATTAGAAAGATTTTTATAAATTCTAATATTACGTACTTTAAAATTAATTCTTTTATTCGGCAATTTGTGTTAAAATATTTAGTAATAGAGATTTCTATAATTATTTTTTAATCTTTAAATTCACTCTGATAGAACTGTAAGGTTTCAATCACATTATTCAATTACACGAATGATTGACTTTGTAATTGTTCAAGCTTCAGAAACAAAAGCTTTGATAAAAATTTTAATTTTTGTAAAATAGAATTGCGATAACGCGCAATTCTAAAATTAAAACATTTTTTGCTCTGTCTGATGCATGCCATTGTTGATTCGTTATTATCTACTTCATTTAATAAAATAATATAAAACATACTATGAATAATCATAATTGAAATTTTTAAAATAAAATGTAAAAATTAAATTTTAATTTTTATCAACGGATATGAAATAAATTTTTTAAATATAAAACTTTTTATCATAAACAAAAATATTGCATAAATAGATAATACATGTTTAAATACAAAATATTAAAAAAATCTACGTAACATTTATCAAAAGCGTTGACCTCGATTAAAAACTGTTTAATGAACAATTAATAAAACACCAAAGAAATTAAAAAAATTAAATGTTGCGTGTATAACAAATTTACAACAAATATATTTTTTATAGTTTACAATGCATATAGTACACAACTAATCAACATAATAAAAAAATAATATAGGAACAAAATATGCTTTTTCACACATTTACTTGACCACATAATTATATAAGTATTAATTAAGCACAATTACTATCGTTAATAAAGTTTTCTATTTGCAGTAGTATAAGTGCGAAGAGATTGTTTTTACCGATAAGTTACTATTTTATCACAGTCGATAATCTAGAAATTTGACTTTCCACGAATAAAATTATTTCAAAAGTATAATATAAAATTTAATTTAATTTATTATCTAATACCTATCCAATTTATAATGGAATATTGTAATGTCATTTTCATTATTTTTATTCTAATAAAAATGAACTTGAAGAAAAAAATATCTAATTTAAATTAAATATGTATTAAAATTTCAATAGATCATTATTGATATAATAGTTATTGCTTGAATATAGTAGTTTTATAATTCAACTAAAATATTTTTATCAAATTTTCATTAACGATAGTTCTTTGGAAACTATATAAATTATTTTATTATTCAAATAAATAAATCATCCGCTATTCCTCCAACTCTTAACTATATTATACGAAATTATTTAAAAGCCAAAGAAACAAAATTTTAATAAAATATTTTCATAAAATTGGCCTACCATAGATTTCATTATAATTTCCGTAATGGCTTGCATCGATTTTCCAAAAAATTGTGAAACATTTTAATAAAGTATTTTATAATACTGTTTTTCGTGTAGAACAAAGTATAATGTATTCGTTTCAATCAAAATAAAATCATATACCTTTTGTTAAGTCTAGTATCACGAGATTTACAATATTATAATTATTTAACACTTGTAGAATCACCGTTTCTTTCTTAAAGAGAGAAGTCTTTCGATGACAATATTTTTAAATGTTTTTACCGTCAAAAAATAATTTTTTATTACAATTAATAGGTAACTTGTAAAAGTAATTTAACGACGATTTTTTTTCTGATTTGTGGAATTTTTAATAAATTTCCAGAATTTTTTGCTATTTTTTTTTTTTTTTTTTTTTTTGCCAACACACATGACTGGTATTTTTTGCGCAATGATATAAACTTTTGACAGTCAGCATTATTATGGTTTCTTCTTTAACCGTTTGAGTGCGAAAGAATTTTTTTGAAGAACGCGAAGAAACGCGATAGCGCTTCGCCGCACTCAAACGGTTAATTTGTGTATTTATAAATGTAGACATTAAAACATAACTTTATTACAATCTTTAACTTACCATTTAATTTTATTAAATGATAAGCAATTATTTCTTATCGTTTTCAATTTCGTTAATTAAATTACTATTTATACAAAATTGTCAATATTATATTTATAGATTGATCGTTGCCATTAATATGTGTCTATTCTATTATCACTATCACTATTATTACTATAGTTGTTATTTAAAAAAATTTATTTTAAATGTAAGTTTCACATTTCAGTAAATTAATTTTAAATTGTTATATAAGATAAAACCATCAAATAATTTTTTCTTGTATGTATACGGTGTGTAGTATTGTTAATTTGTAAAGAGAAAAATAAATACGGAAATTTAAAACAATTTTTTTTTGAAACGATTATATTGTTATTTTGAATAATCGAGACTAAATATTTGTTATATAACTAAATATTATTTTAGGGTATGTAATCACTGCATTAAAAAAATCGTCTTATTAACTGAAAGTTCCAATACATTCATGAAAGTAATTATATTTTTAAAAAAATTAACTTTTTGTTTTCTTTACACTAAAAATACAACTTTATATAAAAATAAGCAACTCTGTAAAAATAATAATTAAGATATTGTAAGTGATTTCTTTTTTTTTGCTGCTTGATAATTACAACAACGTAACTAGAAACAATATGATACGTTACTGCGTCACTTACCAAACGCTAATCTACTATTTATAAAATATGCGTGTAATGTTTTGATAAAACATAAAAATTTTGAAAATTTTACTTATATATTTATAATTGCTGCATAAAGTATTGAAATTATTACTATTTATTTTATTATGTTATGTTTAACTATGCAAGATTCAAAAATACTAAAATACTTGTATTCATTTATATTATATTAATACAAATAATTACTGTAAAAATTATATAATTATTCAAATTATATATAAACCAAATCATGTTTTGTATCAGATACAAAATTAGTTATTATTTATAAATTTATTTTATTTATTTATTTATTTATTTATTATTTTTTTTTTTTTTTTAATGAAATTCTTATCAATATTAAAAAAGTATTTATCTATTGCATTATAAATATTATTCTGAAACAAAATTGATAAAATAATATAATACAATAATTCATGTGTATAAAGTCAGAATAAAATTATTTTTATAGCTATTAAATTTACAGCAAGATAATATAACTTAATTATTTTAAACAATAAATATATATTAAAACGGTCTAAAATTTTATTAACGAATAATAATTTAAGTGTTAATTATACATTACCTATTCTGTACTACAGAAAAAAAATATCAAAATATTTTAATATACGCATAATACTGTCAATAAGTAATTTACTATACAATTGAAAAATGTAATCGGGCAATCATCCTTTATTTTTTTTTCGTTTTTAATTAAAGGACACAAATAACGATATTTATGGTATCGATGAGAATATTTGAATTAACAGTCAAATATATTTAATACTTATAGTCTAAAATTTGTTTTGTATTAAATAAAATTTTAGTAAATACTCTAATGTATAATCAGTCTTTTATCCAATTTTTTTGTTCAAATGACTAATTGCAAGTGCTAACATTATACATTTTTATTATTATGTTACTTTGAAATTTTAATGAAATACTTCAACAGATAATTTTCATATTGGAATAGTTTAGGTAGATATTAAAACGGATGCCGAAAATTGCAAGTCACTTTCTTTAAAATATTTAAATGCAATAAGAAATACGTTTTTTAAAAAACTTTTTTACACTTTATATCATTACAAGTTTTTATTTTAGATTATTATTGATGGATATTTATAACGGACATAACACATCTGTTTATATTTCTATAAAGAATAAGCAATTTAAATAAACGTTTAAAATATAAATTTTTTACAATGCAGATTTTATATATCCAGTACAAAATCATGGACAAAGATTACAAAGAACCATAACTATTATTAATTTTAAAATGTTTTTTCTTTATTTTACTTCATTTATAAAAAAAATTGGATAAACTAATTTTTAATATTTTATTCTTAAATTGTTCTTCATAATTTTAATTTATCTTTAACAAGTGTTACATTTTTTTCATTACTTGTATATTTCATTTTTATTAAATTAACCGAAAATATACATATTTGTTTGATAAAGCTAAAATTGAAATTGATTTATTCAAGATGGCAGTTAAAAATAAAAATGTGCTTTGATAATATTAATGGTATTCAAATTAAGTTAGGATATTTTAATAAATTCATAAATGAAAAAAAATTTGTTATAAATCTTCTTTTTTTTTTATTATTATTCATTATAAAATAGTTCTACTTTTATTACATAAACTTTTGTCATGTGTTTCTATTAAGGAAAAGTCGTCAAAATAATCTCAATTAATTTTAATCACCATTATTGTGATCAAGGTTTAAAAGCTAATAAAGATTTATATAAAAAATTTTACTCCAATTAAATTTCATTATGATAAAAATTTCATGAGCAATATTATACGACTACATTTTCTACGAACCATTAAACGAGATTAAAGAAGATTAATTTAATATGTTGATTTTTTACTAATCATAAATTGTTCATTTGCAAATATTTTAATTATTTTAATATGAACTTTTACAGAATAAAATAGCATACCTTGATTTTACTAGCATGGATATTTTGTAAACAATGTTTAAAAATTAAAAATTACGATAAAAAAAAAATATTTAATTTTCTTTAATGCTTAATTATACAAAAAATTATTTAAACATTTAAATATTACAGATAGTACAACAATTTGTTTTAAGATTGTATTTAAACTTCGTTAAAATTTTTCTACTTAAGTGATACTTAATTAATATTTCTCTTTCATTCGCAAATTTTAATCAATTTTAGTCCATTAATAATCTAATATTTAATCATGTTATAAAGTATTAGGTGAATTACTTTTTGAAAGTAAATGATCATTCGCTACTGATAAAAATAAGACGGTGTATACTGATAACTAATTGCACACAATGAAATTGATAATATGAATCTTGGTGGTAAATATTAATATAAAATAGTTTACAAGTAAAACAACTTTAATAATAAAGTTTAAGATTTTATTTTTATTATTGTATTATCGATCTATTTTTATAATTTAAAATTAATCAATCAAAATAAATATTTTATAATTATTAATAATGTATTCAATTAAATTATTATTTTATATTAAACTAATAATATTTGATACTCATGGTGTAGTACATTTTATTCTAATACATAATATTAATAATACAAAACATAAAAATAATTTTAAAAAGGAAATAGGAATACGATATTACAAATATTGTTATAAAACAGCGTGATATATTAAAGCGTAGAGCATTAACATATATTTAAGTAATATCAAGTAATATTTTTTAAAAGCATGTAAAAATTATTTCCTTTTTCAATCTTCCTTAAAAATATTTGTTTTCTTTGTTTTTTTATTTATTGTATTATTCAATAAATGTAGACTTTTTCAAAATAGTATTTTATTTTTATACTGATAAGTTATTTTTGACGTCAATAATTTTTTCATGACTTCACTGTCTACAATATTATCGAGTCAATAAATCTGCAAATTCGCGCAAGCAAGTAAATCAATAGACTCTTTTCCGCGCGTTCCAGAAAATGAAACCCTAATACAAAATTTATACATTCTCAAGGCTTTTTCGCCGATGACATAACCTATTATACTCTTCGTTTCTTCATCAATAAAATCCTTTAAGTAGTGATTTAATAAAAGATTAACTTTTCACAACTGTTCAAAAGCGTCTTTTTAAATCGTGTAAACAAGCTTAATTATAATAATTACTGCCTGTGTTCAAATATTGATAGATAAATTACATAAATAATTGACAAGACATTATGCAATTAGAAAGTAAATTTTTAATCAAAATATAGTTTTATAAAAAAAAGGATAAACTTCCGAAAAGCGCATACCTCCGATTCGTTTGAAACTTGGTATACATATGTATTTTGTCACCCTGAACACGAATATAGTGATGAAAATACCCGCAAATTTTTTTTTTCTCCGTATTGTCGATTATTTAGAGGCTATGTATACTTTCATATTTCTACACTTTGAGTGTAAAAACAGGACTCGATTACGAATTTAAGACTCCAAAAATGCGCTGCAATAAAGATCTGGTCGCTTCTAATCTCACTCGAATATACAATATTACACAAATCAAAACCAGGTAATAAATATTTCCGACAACGATACAAAAAATCAAACCAACGAGCATGAGTCTCGACATCCGGACACTAGAGATAGCAAAAAGTTCATCTCAAACAAACAATAAAAAAAAAATTGACTTACCAACAAGTAATCTTAATAATCAAAATCCCCCAAAAATAACCCAACCCAATAAACACACATATTTGAATACCCTGGACCATCACCTACCATGGATATGTGCACCAAACGGTGAATCGTTCGAAAGAATTCGTGAACTCAAAAACTGACGCACGTACGCAAAATATTGAGTTGTCCTGGCATTGGATGCGCCGAAGCCTTTCTCGTGGAGGAATTTCGAAGGTGACGTTTTCGGATCACCTGTGTGAATTTTTGTGGCGTCGTCGGGTAAAAAACTAAAAACCGATCTGTTTAAACAAATGATTGTTGACATAAGAATCTGCTATCCCGGCAAGAGCCATTGAAAACATTCATTAAAAAAAAAAAACAAGAAAAAATTAAAAATTACAAAAAAATATAAAAACATTTAAAAAATACAAAAAAACAAAATTAAAAATATTTAAAAATTACAAAAAAAAAAAAAAACAAAACAATATAAAAATATAAAAAAATATAAAAAAAAAAAAATGCATTTTAAAGTCCAAACCTTCACGCGGTAAAATGTGTAAGTAATAAGTACCAACCTTCCCGTAAAATGTGTAAGTAAGCTATTAAAGCTGAAACTAATAGAGTAATAGCGGTATTAATGATCATGCATATGATACGTAGCCTAAAAATAATTAAAAATACGTAGGAAAAAAACATTTGCGGGTATTTTCATCGCTATATTTGTGATCAGGGTGTCGAAATACATATGTATACTAAGTTTCAAATGAATCGGAAGTATGCGCTTTTCGGAAGTACACCCAAAAAAAATTATTTTTTCGAAAATATATTTTATGTATTTATATATTAATTATACTTATATATATATATATTTTTTTAATATGTATATGTTAACCTATTTTACATTTTTATAATTCAACTTTTCAAAGGCAGGCTTCTTATCATCATTCAATAAAGTATAATATTGTGATAAATTCAATTGTTCTGTGCATTATCACCAATTTTAAATCTCGCGGGTAGCCATGTACAGTAGAAAAGGGTCAAAAAAGCTGCAACCTACTTGGCCAAGTAGTCTCTCATACACATACACGTATATTCTAACGAGCGAACAGCATCATCGTAAGTCACACCCTCTCTTTCCGTTCTCTCGCGCTAATCTGCGCAAGCGCAACTTTGTGCACATGCGTATATATACATATATATATATATGTATAAAATGTCACGTCACCGATACTGTACACGTTGTCGGGCCGATCCAGCGCCGAATTTCCTCGCGTCTTGGCAACACTGGCGCTTGACGTCAGCCGCAACGAGAGAGTAAGAGAACATTGCTAAGAATATAAAAAAGATATTCCAAGGGTAGAAACGTAAGCGTATGACAGAGACAGAAGAAACTTATCCGCTACCAGCGCACTACACACTAATCTAAAACGAAAGCGAGTGGAAGGGATAAGAGAGGATGAAGGATTCGATGAAAAAGAAAAAGGACGATAAAGAATGAAACAGGATAGAATAAAGGGAGAATTGAAAAAGAAGAGATGCAAATAGAATAATCGAAAGCTGTAACTTCCTATGGCGAAAAATTTATTTCGCGTATATGAATAAAATAATATATAAAACATATTTTTTCTTATTTAAAATATATAACCAATTTACGCAAGATATTGTGTAATAAACATATTTAATTTAAAATAAAATATTAAAAACAAACAGTAATCACTGTAGAAAAGAAGTAAAAAATGATAAACAATGACAAAAGGAAAAACTAGAAAAAGAAAAAGAACTTTCGCGCTACATATACATTTACGCCTGTAGAAATGCAAAAGTGTGCGCGCAACGCGTGTACTCTTGGGCACACATCGACAAGTGGGCGGAGAGACACAGCGCAGAAAGAGAAAGACAAACGCACAAAGGATAGTTTTTAAAAAGACAGACAAAGAGAGAGAGAGAGAGAGATTCGTGCGGATGCCACGTTCAGACTAACTATACAAACGAACAGCGCGCGCACGTTCGACGTGAAAGAAGAGACGACGAGATACACGAACTCTTAATTCCAAGCGATTCGGCGCTACTGTGTCTCAGTCTCGCCGCGAAAATCTCGAGAGTAAGTAGCCGTGCCACGGATATCACCAAGCAAAATTAACGCGCGCGGTGACGTTCATTATAAGGGAACAACCGAGATCGACCGAGACTAAAAGAGGATAGTTAGGGAGAGAGAAAGAGAAGCGGCGCGCGCGTTCGTATAGGCTCGTGCATGACCGTGGACGACGGTTGATAACGTGAAAGAGAAAGTGCGACAGAGACGAAACGACACAAGGGTTGGCTGCTCCAAGAGAGTACAGAGAGAGCGCGCTAGGCTTCTCGAAGCAGAACCATACACTCACACATACGCGTGACGTGACTGCCGCCGTCGCCAACGACGACGACGACGACGTTGATCAAGACGTGAACGTGGACGTCGTCTTCTCTTCCCGGCTCATGTACACCGCACCTTGAAAGATGCTCATCAAGGAATTGTGAGTATTATTGGAACAAAAAAAAAAAAGAATATCTAAAAATTGCAAACTCTTCTGTCTCGTTTTCTCTCGTCTTTGAATTAGTCATTATTCAGGGATCTTTATCGCGTCCAAGGTTCCCGCAGCGCGGCCAGCGAGGCCCGATCGTTATTCCAAAATTCAAAGGCTAACCTATAATCATATCTGCACGCTGTTCCTCTTCTTTTTTTCTCTCTTTTTACTGCATTCGTTTATACATATTGCTTCTCTTGCATTGGCCTGCTGCTCTTGAACTGTTATACACTTTACAATGGTAAAGATAGTACGGATTACAGTCCGAGTCAAGGGGGTGGCCTTGTCGCAACCCTCATAATTTTTTTTTTTTTTTTTTAAATTGATTTTTTAGAAGAATAAATCATCAAATTTTACTCTAGCGAATATGATATTTGATAAAATTTTTGTACAAAAAATATGCTTTGTTAAAATTAGTAGCTTTTAAAGAATGGACTAAAATTTTTGATGGCGTAAACGTCAAAATTGACGTAAATGCACCTTTGAATTCTGGAGTACTCGCATCTCAAGGCCACGCGCACACGCATCGGTAGCCTTGCACACGTTAATCTTAAGACTGTTAGTAATATTTTTTTCATGATTTTGTTTTCTTTTGTTACAGTCGTGTTACCCTCCCTCTTACTGTTGAAGAGGTATGTATATAAAACTAAGATGAAATTCAGGTTGATTAACAACAATGAATTGTGGTTGTACTTGATGACGTTGTGGTATTGCCACTTGCATACTGCAATTCATCTAACCACTGTTTATTATTCTTAGATAATTAGCACTTTTTAGAACTATATATTAATTTTTTTTTCTAATGAATGATGCTGATCACTTTGATATTTGTTTTTAAATACTTTTAAAAAACCATGATTTTTGTACATGTTTGATGAAAAGATAACGTCTACTATAAAATAGTGAATAATTTTTTAGTTTTTTATATTGATTAAAGATTGTGTATTTACAAAAGTTAAGTACAAAATGAATATATTTTTCTTAAGTTTATGGAACTTGTTTTATTTTAATCCTTCAAAACATATTGAAGTTTAAAATGGGTCTGAAGTTTGCAACGTTAGAGTACAACAAAATAATTTTTCACTTTCATTTAAACAAAGCTGCTAAAAATGTACTTAAAAATTATATTTAAATCCGTATCTGAATATTTGCTTATGCTATAAAACACTAAGAATAAAAAAATATAAATATAAATTTTTAATAAAAACAGTCCTTAAAAAATTTCGTTGGACTCCAATGTTGGAAACTTCAAACCCATAGTTTAAACAAAAATAAAAATTAACATTTTGATTATGATTTACAGTATCAAGTAGCTCAATTATTCTCTGTAGCCGAAGCTAGTAAAAACAACACTGGTGGAGGTGAAGGTATTGAAGTATTGAAAAATGAACCCTTCACAGACTATCCATTACTTGGTGGAAAATATTCTTCTGGCCAGTATACATACAAGATATATCACTTAGCGAGCAAAGTACCTGCTTTCATTCGCATGTTACTACCTAAGAATTCATTAGAAATTCATGAAGAGGCATGGAATGCTTACCCTTACTGCAAAACTGTTATAAGTGTAATTATTTATATTTATATTTTTTTGAGAATTTTAGTATAATAACAATAATCAATAATTTGGCATGATTTTACAGAATCCAGGATACATGAAAGAAAATTTTATTATTGTAATAGAATCTTACCATATTGGAGATGCTGGAGACCAAGATAATGTAAGAAATAATTAGTAATTTTATCAATCAATAATTAAATTCAATATTAGTATTATGTTTAAATATTTGAGTTTTTCATTATAAAATTTTAATAATGAATTAGAAATTTTTAAATTAATTTCAATAAATCTATATGAATATTCCTTGACTTTATTGAATAACGATTTTAATTTAAAATATTGATGAATCATTGCTGATTCATTCGATAATAAGTTCTCTTGTTGATCATTTAATAAAACTTATGAGTAATGAATCATGATTTCAGGTTCATGAATTATCTCCTGACAAGCTTAAAATCAGAGAAGTTGTTCGCATAGATATTGCCAATGATCCAATTGCTAGTGCAGATTATAAAGATGATGAAGATCCGACTAAATTTAAGTCTGAAAAAACTGGTCGAGGACCGCTGGTCGGTAAAGACTGGAAACAACATGTTAATCCTGTAATGACTTGCTACAAACTTGTTACCTGTGAATTCAAATGGTTTGGTCTACAGACACGTGTCGAAAGCTTCATTCAGAAAGCCGAGAGGCGTTTATTCACTAATTTCCACCGACAAGTATTCTGTTGGATGGATCGTTGGCATGGCCTCACTATGGAGGATATTCGAGCAATTGAAGATTCCACAAAAGAAGAATTAGACAGGGTACATTTAAAATTCTATTGTATACCTAATTAAAAAAATTTCATTAATCATTTAACACATAAATAAATATACATAACAAACTTAAAGTTAATACTGTTTTTTTCTTTTTTCTTTTACAGCAAAGACACAGGGGCGAAGTACGAGGAATGCGTGCCGATGATTGAAGCTTTGATATGTACAGTGTAATAAGGTTAAATGAATTTCCCTTCAAAGTAATACGAGCGCCAGACTTACACCTACACACATATGCATACACTCAAAGCCATACGTGGTCCTGCCGGAACAGGGCAGTTTCCAGAGTTTATCTGTCTAGATTCAGTGTCTACTCTAATTACTTACAATTTTAATTTATTTACATTTACAAACATTTTAGATGAATGTATCTACAGTCAAAGAATAACGTTATTATATTATTATTGATTAAACCAAAAAAAAAAAAAAAACAAAAAAAAAAAAGAGATGCTGAAACAGACACTTAAAGCGAATTGTATGTTCTTGAGATAACTAAGCACAGCGTAATAAGAAAAAATGGAAAAAGGGGGTTGGAGCAAAGTGAAAATGCAGTTTAGATGATTTAATCATAATTGAATAATTAATAGAGAAAGGTAGTCAATGATATTAGCTATTAACAGTTGTTAACAAGCAAATAAACTTGCTTGCTGCAAACGCATAAGTGATTACGTATGAGTGGTTACACTAAGAGCCCAAATCGTGGTCTAATTTTAAACTAAAAGAAGCTGCTATGTGAATTCCGAAAGTGCTAGTGTGTGATATACAACAAAGTTACAAACTAAAGGTAATACGAAAGAAAAAAAATGAAAACATGAATTTATGAAAGCACTTAATTTATTAAAAATCTTGCGCCATGTCCTTAGAAAATTGCTCGTTATTTTTTTAAATAAACCTCCTGTATTTAAGCGCCAAGAAAGTTGCCGATGTTCCAAATAGGATTTCGGGTTAAACAAATAATAAATACATATAAATGGTTCACTCACTTTACGCTTTTCCACGTCTGTGGATCTTAACAGTGGCTTTATTCAAAAGATAATTTTTTTTCATTTGAGCCTCAGTATTCGAGCAAAATTGTAATCTTACCTCTGGCAGGATTGCAGTCGTTAATTGCTCCTTGTAATAAAGTAAATAAATATAATTGGTATGTATTAGGCGTATGTGTAGAAAAGAGTGTAGGCTATCTGAATTTTATCGAAATTTGGGCGTCAAAGATTTAGGATGCGTTAATTGTACATAAATGAAGCATACAATGAAATTCTGATTTATTTCTGCATGAATATATTTTATTATCTAATTTAAAGAGGCTAGAGGCCTTTATGCCATGTGCAGTTAATTTTTTGTAATTATAACATACTATTTTTTTTATAGTACATATAATTTTTCATTGATATATTTTATACTGCCCAAAGAAAAGACCCAGAAAAAATTGTATTTTCTTATATATTAAACAAAAAACAAAATAGAAATGTTTTTGAATTATTTGTTAATATTAATTTAAATATCTTATTAAAAAATTAAATTTTAAGTGGCAAAACTCAGTTTGTATATCATTAAACATGGCATACATAATTATTAAAGGTATTTAATATTAAAAAACGAATATTTATGTATAAGTATGCATGATCATGTATAATTATATAATTATGTGGAATCAAAATGTATATTTTTTCCCAGAGAAAAAATAAGAAAATCAATAATCGGGTTGAATTCAGTGTAGTTTAATTGTCATTTGCACAAACAGATCTGTAGAAATATGTTGAGACGAGAGAGGCTAGTAAAGAACTCATGGTAGCTACTTTTTGATCAATAAATAACTTCTACATTATTAAATGTCAAGGTTAAAAAGTGTTTTATCTAAAATAACAATGGTTCGTCGATGTATACATATGCTCGCATGCACGTTTCAATTGAATTTCATTGTATGTGTATTTTAAATAAAAAAAAACCATCTTACATCCTAATGAATGCTATTTGACCTAGTTAATAAAATTAGTTGTTTCTCGTATTACACAGGGTTAAAATCCCTGTAGTGCTGCCAAAGGGCTGATAGTGAAAAAGAAATCCCTACTTATGTATATATGTATATATGCTTCTTATTTGAAAAAAAACATATATACACATGTACATTTGTAAAAAAAAAAAAAAAATATGTATATGTATATATAAGAAAGTAAAATATACATATGTCAGTCATGCAGTAAAAAAAGAATAATAAAACCATAAGATAATAATGTATAAAATTTATTCATTCCTCAAAGTAGAAAAAATAGTTTAGACATCTTATGTACTTCAGCATTCATATTCATCCTGATTACAAAAATATTAATTATACATATTGCACTGTCAGTCAGGCACCATATTAGTAATTACACGATTCCTTGTAGTTTTTATCTTCAGTTTTTACAAAAATGATTATAAAATGATTAAAAATGTCAACAATTCAATTATAAACGCAATCACAGACCATATTCTTTTATAAGATTTCCTGTAATAACTAATCTTTGAATTTCTGATGTTCCTTCATAAATCTCAGTTATTCTGGAATCTCTATAATGACGCTCAGCAGGCATATCAGTTACATAACCCATTCCTCCCAAAATTTGAATACATTGATGAGCACAAAAAGTTGCAGCTTCAGATGCTGATAACTTTGCCATTGCAGCTTCCTACAATATAAAATACATTCATCATGAATAATTTAATATAATTTTAAAATATAGGAAAATAGAATATTTAAACACTAATTTTAACTTATAGAATTTTCAAAAGCAGAAAAGAAATTACTAATTCTCTAAATAATTTAATATTAATATTAGAATATGATTTTAAAAAATAAGTTAAATGTTTACAGGTATCTGTAGGTTATAAATATTTATAACTTTTGCTATACAATTCATTTAACTCAAGAAATAAATTACCTTTGTATAAGGTTTTCCTTGATCTTTCAAATATGCAGCTCTCCACGTCAACAATCTAGAACTCTCAAGTCTCATAGCCATATCTGCTAATTTAACTTGAATAGCTTGTAACTTTATAATTGCGTTACCAAATGCTGTTCTTTTACTGGCATATTCCATTGCACAATCGAGAGAAGCTTGTGCAATGCCTAAAGCTTGCGAAGCAATCCCAATTCTGCCAGCATCTAAAAATGTAATATAAATTCCCTTTTATTCGCTAATTTTAATAATGTCTCTATACATGAAAATAGATTAATTAAAGATTTATATAAAAAATTTTTAAAGTTTCAATGTATATTTTATTTTTATTTTTATTACTTAAAATATTTGAATAATTTTTTAATAATTCAAAAAGTTTATAATTGCCAATTTACTAAATACATTAAAAAAATATAAAATTTTGAATAAATGAAGGGTTTCTTAAAAAAATTAATTAATCGCAAAATTATAAATTCTAATACAACTTTATATATTTGCAAACTCACCCAATGTCATCATTGCAATTTTAAATCCTAATCCAAGATCTCCCAAAAGATTTTCACTAGGTACATGACAATCTTCAAATATCAAAGAACAAGTGCTACTCCCTCGAATACCTAATTTATCTTCCTTTTTACCTAAAGATAATCCTTCTGTTGGTTTGTCAACTATAAATGCACTTATTCCTTTATGTTTTTTTGACTTGTCAGTAGTTGCAAATACTACAATGCCATTTGCTTCAAAAGCATTTGTAATCCAAGACTTTGTACCATTGAGTATATAATTATTACCATTTGCTTTGGCTATTGTTGATGCAGCACCAGCATCAGAACCATTACCAGGTTCACTGAGAGCAAAGCAACCTACTTTGTCTCCATTAGTAAATGGTCGAATATATTTTTCTTTTTGCTTATCATTGCCAAATTTTTCTAGAGGCCCTAAATAAAGGGAGTTATTTACACTCATAATAACTCCCGTGCTAGCACAAGCTCTAGAAATTTCTTCTAAGGCAATAGCATATGCAAGATAGTCTAATCCAGTTCCTCCAAGAGATTCAGGTACAGATATAGCAAGTAATCCAAGTTCACCCATTTTCTTTATCTGATCCTTGGGATAAAAATGTTCTCGATCTATTTTTGCAGCTATTGGTTTCAATTCTCCTTCTGCAAAGTCTCTTACGTAATACAAACAAGAAAGCTTTTTATTAAATAATCTGAGTTTTTAAAACAAATGTAAATTATAATAATGAAGTACCTGCATGTTTTATGTAGCATTTGATGGGTTTCTGATAAAGCTGAAAGAGAAGCTATATTCCGCCCACCACATATTTGAGTAATCAATCTACGAATCCCTTTAAAAGTTACAAAAAATAATTAAATAATTAATGTTGCAAAAGGTAAGTCTTTAAATTATAAATGTATATATAAAATAAATCAAAATTAATATATCTGAAGTTAATAAAAATACACTAATAAATTGAGCAATAAAGTTTTTAAATATTTTGATAAATTGCATTAATATTTTAGAATATATTAAAATAAATTCATTTTTAATTAGAACATTTAAATTTTTAATAAATTTATTCATTTAATATTCAAGCATTTAATCACAGCTTTTTAGTTCTATTATTTTATTCTATAAGAAAATAATTTTTACCTAACATATTTAAGATAGTGTAAAAAAAACACTTGCAATCGAATTTAAAAGGACTTTGACCGTCGATCCTATATACATTTATTACAATAAGTTCCGACAATCATTGCAAAGAGGAGTGGGGAGGAGGGCAGATTCTGTGGACTTCTTGCGCCTGCGTTTTCGGTCAAAACGTTTAGCTAATTCAAGTGTAACAATTTAAAATAAAAAATAGTTTTTTGATAAATTTAATATTACATTTACAGTTGTTTAATATTACATTATTTTAGTCACCATTTTCGTTGGTACATTTTTTAATTTTCAGAAAGGAAGCAATATTTTGTACTTTTTTCCAATGTATTATTCGATTGTTAGTCAAATGTATTAATGGCGGGAAAATTTAAATATCCTTCTCTTCAACTGTATATAAAGTGTGTACACTCGCACGTACGAAATTTTACACTTTTGAAAAGATGATTTAGAAAAGATAATCAACAGTCTAAAAAAATACTTAAAGTAAAAGAAAATGTTACCGAATCTGAAAAAGACACTCATTCTCTACCCAGTCGAAGGTACTGGTTTTTAGAACTATACAAACAAAGACAATGGAGGCAAAAACAAGAAAAGATGTAGATGATTAAATAATTCTTAAAAAATAACAATGACGTACATATTAGAGAAGAAAAGAAAAAAGAAGCTGCATCTATCACGCAAGAATGAAGAATTGGAAAGAAAAAATTTGATAAGGATTGAGGAAGAAGAACGATGATTTAATGTGTTAGTGAATGTGTAGATAAAAAGTTGCAATATATGGAATGTAAATATGAGAGAAGAAAAGTGATAGCGGATACATTAGGTACTTCTAAAAGAAACAAAAAAAAGATATAACTGGCATTGAGGATGAATGCAGAACATTAACAAACCAAAAAAAGATAAGGAAAAGCTTACAAAAAATAAACTCCTAAAGAAAGGTAGAAGAAAGACTGCGGAAACAAAAAATATTAAACAAAAATGAAGAAACTTTAATTAGAAGGGAGAATATCTCAATGGAAAAAGAAAACAGCATATAACAAAGATGTTATAAGAATATGGAGAAAATGTACAAAAAATAAAGGAATCAAGAAAGATTAGAGATGAAAAAAGAATCAAAATCAGTGAAAGAGTACAAAAAACTGTCATTAGAAGAAAAACCAAAATATATAGAAACAAAAGATAGAAAGAAAAGAATTATGATGGTTATAAGTTTTAAGACGCTGCAATGAACGGAATGAGGAATGATACTAAAAAAGTGAAGAAAGAAAGTTAAATACTCGAAAGCCAAACTACACACATAAAAAAAAAAAGCTCAATGAGAACCAAAAAAAAACAGGATGCAAATAATGCTAGAAGATGGTGCAAGCACAGCATAAATGAAACTGTAAAAAAAAAGAAAAAATAAAAGGATAAAATAAAACAAAGATAGGATGTTGGAAATGGATGAAGAAGACAAAAGAATAAAATTAAAGACTCGATCAAAGCTTTGTAAATCTGTGGATACATTTTTTCTTAGTAGGATTAAATTATTAACAAATTATAAATTTATATGTACAAGGTTTAGCCTTAAGTCAAACATGTACATAGAAGAAAACATTATCCGCAATAAAAAAAAAACATATATGTATATATTTTGTTTCAAAAAAATATCATGAACTATAACTATTAAACTACATCAAATGGAAATGAAATTAAAACAATAAATAACTTCATATTCGATGATGGATTCGATAATCGCGCGCATAAACAAACAAAGCCGAGAGAGGGAGAAAGATTACGAAAGAAGATGCGCTATATCGCTCGTTCACTCGTTATATACACCTCGCGTAAAATAAAATCAATAGGTAAGCGCGGGCTTACCGCGTTTCCATCTCGACGCATGGGCGAAGCGGAGGAGAACAGCTCGATAAACGCGCGCAGCTTAGCGGCTCGTCCCTTTCTTCCGTCCGTTGCACTTTTTGCAAGGCGGGTGGCGAAGCGCGCACCCGGGCAAACGCGACGCGTACATTGCGAGAAGAGACTCGCGAGATAGCTCAAGATGTCGAGCAGTAAAAGTGCTAAGCCGACCAAGAAACTCACCGCCAAGGAGCCACACGAGATGACTCATGCTGAAAAATTACGGCTCATCGATGATGAACTTAACGCGTTTTACAAGTCAGTGAATAAGTATTTTTATTTATTTATTATTTTCATATTTTCTTTAACGATTTTAGATCGCTAAATTATTAATAATTTTATCGGATTAATTTGAATTTTTTGGAAATTTATGTTGTTAAAATTTACGAAAATTATTAAATATAAATAATAGTCTAGTGGATTTTACAATGGTACGAATGATCGATTGCGATTAAATTTATAAAGTGTGAAATAGTGTACAGTAAGTTATACAATAAAATAAACACGATGTGCGAGAAAATTAAAAAACGCAGAGTTTTGTTTTATTTGACATATATTTTAAATTCAAGTGAACCTTAAATTTTCATGTAAACATTAACTTAGGTATTACTTATAAATATTAATCTTTATTAGCAATTTATTCAAAGATTTCATTTCATAAATTGAACACATTTTTTTTTTTTTTTTTTTTTTTTAAATAGAACTCAACTATAAATATTTATCAATATTTTGAAAATAAAATATTAATAAATATATAAAGTTTATTTTTGTTTTTATTTACATAATTTTATAGTAATACTTTTTTTAGAAATTGTGCAATATAATGTTAATATAATCAACTCAAGTTAACCATCTTAAAAATAATTTTTTTCATACAATTATCGTTCATTTAGGTACACATGTATATATCAACGTTATTAAAAAAAATTGCGTGTAATTTTTAATTATATTTCTTACTTACCAAATTCTCTAACTTTTTAAAATTTTTGTAAATAATGAACTCCTTTTTTCTATTTAAAATTTGAAATTCAAATAAAAGGGAGGAAAAAAAAAAGTAATTTCAAATCTATTCGGTTTTAATCATCGGTGTGGAAATACCGATTAAGCGTCTTTAAGGATTATTACTCAATGCTTTAATAAATCACAAAACGTACATCCAATAAAACTTCCGTCTTATCCACCACCGAAATATGATTTAACGACTAGTCGTAACTAAAGCTTCCTTTTCGCCCCATAAATTTCCGCATTACAATTCACTGAGCATGAAAAAAAAAAAAAAAAAAATATTATTCACTGCAAAAAGGTATTGTCAGCAAGCTGGTTTCACCGAGGAGGAAATGGACATTATCTGTCAGCCACTGGTTGCGGCGATGCGCCGTTCCTGGTTACAGCTAGTTTTCCAAGCGACCCTCGTACTCGTCGCCATCGGTACGCTTATCTGTCTCGCCGCCCAATTGGATTTCGTCGGTACCCATATTTCCGCAATCGGTAGATTACTTATGATCAAGGTGTTGCCTATATGGAATTGGCAGCCGCTTTATTACGAGAACTGTATGATGAATAATCCGTTTTACAACGATTACGCGGTCACCGAGGAGGACTGCGTGGTAAGAACAAAAGTTACGTGTACTTGCTATTATACTACGAATTTATTTATTTTTTTGGTTTTGGAATAAAATTTTAAATAGCATATATTATATATTATATTTGCTGATGTTAGGATATTGTGTAAAATTGAATCCACCTATTTTTAAATAAATTATTTAAATTTTCTTTGCTCCTTTTTTTTTTTTTTTTTTTTTTTTTTTTGACGATTTTAGAGAAAAACGTGTTTGAATTTAATCTCAAGTGTTTGACAACATAATTTGAATATATATTTAAATATTCCAATTATAAAAAATATTGAATAAACAATTTTTTTTTTTTTTTTCAAATCGATATATTAAAAATATAATAATAAAATAAAATAACGATAAAGCATAACGCATATATTTTTGTTTAAAAATTACTTCTTTAATACGTATAATCGAAAAGGCGTTTCACGAACATTGTTTCAGGCATGCGAAGCTCAGGAAACGATCGATCGATTATCGGACGTTCGTTATCGCCAGTTAGTAGACAATTACCTTAACCGAGATGCACCTGCTATCATCACCGATGCGATGAATTCTTGGACCGCTATGAATACCGACTTTTTCTGGTTCGACAATATAACTCATGTAAGTGATATTAAAACGTTTTACAATACAATTATTGGTTATTGAAATAATTTTTTTTTTGTTTTTTTTTTTTTTTTTTTTCTTTATAAATTTTGTTCCGCAAAATTATCAAATATTTCTAAATATTCTCATTTTGTTTATATGTAAATTTAAAAATATAATTTATAAATTTTCTAATATTAAATATATTATTGAATTCTATTGAAATTAAGAACTATTTATCTTTTTGTATTAAATATTTTTGATGTATATAAATCATAAAATTATCTGTTATTAATTTTATTAATTAATTATTTAAGTACTTGATTATATTAACATTCATTACTATGATCTTAACAATTTTTTCTCCAAAATGAAGATAAAAACAACGAAGATCTTTCTGCAAATTAATAATATAAATAAATTAAATAAATGTAAAAATCAATAGATGTTAACAAAATAAAAGAGAAAAGTTATTTTTTAATTATAATAAAGAAGTCACTGTATTTTTTAAATTTAATTTAACAAATAATTTTAATCTAATGACTGCTATAATAATTATTCATCCTTTACAAATGGTAGAAGTAAGTAGAAATAATATAATTCATATTTAGATTGTAAAAACTTTTTTTTTTTAACTATAAAATATAGCCTTTTTATAAACTACGTTTTAAAATTATTTTAGCCTGTATTTTATAAAATTTCTCAAGTACTTTTCATTATCATTTTTTTACGTTCAATACCATTTTTATCAATATATTTTTTTTACAGATTTAATAGGACATGTTAAAATGTAAAAAATTATTATTTTAATAAAAAATATAATTTTGTAAAATATCAATTTAAAAACTAGGTTTTAACTAATATTAAAAAAATTATAAAATTTATAAACTGTTGTAAAAAATTAATTAAAATTATAAATGTTTTAATTTAAAATGATAATTTAACAAAAAAGAAAAAATTAATTTTTTTCTTAATTACATTATAATAAAGTTCTATTAATAAATTTTTATTATTTATTTTTCAAAATTATTATTCTCTTAAAATTTTATTATTATTCATTTGATTTTTTTTATTTCTATAGAATATATGATAATGAAAATAAATTATCTTTGTATAATAATTAGAAATAATTGTTTTATTTTTAGTACATATAAATACCAACATTTGTACACTTTACTAAAAATAAAAATAGAAAGAGTCAGAAGTAAAGCGTTAAAATAGAATGCCATAACACCGTTCAACTCGCTTAAAAACAAAAAACACTTAAAAAAAAGAAAACCTTTTCCACAGCTTTACCTTGAAAACGAACGTTTAATGGAGACGGTACCTTGCGACCTAACCTCGAACTTACGCACCGGTTCCTCGGATCTCGCTGCGTTTCTCCGTCGCGTACACTCGCCGGGTGTCGCTAAATGGTTCGTGCACTGGCAGAATTGCGACATAAATGCGGTTAAAGTACTCCGCAAGTACTACCAGAGGCCCTACTTTTTGTCGAGCACCGTATCGCCGGCTCATTTCAATTGGGTCCTCATGTCCTCCGACTACAATAGTCCCAACTATAAAAGGGTGGAGTTAGATTCGGGTCTCATAGCTTTGGCTCAACTTCGCGGCGCTACCCAACTTAAGCTCACGCCTATAAATCCTTGCAATAGCTCTTGCTCCGAGCTCATTGCCGATTTACATCAGGGTGAGATGTGTAAGTACGCTTAATCGATTTGAAAATTTTCCGGCTTCTTATTATAAATAATAATAAGTGAAAGAAGAAATATATTATTTACAGTGGTATTCACGAATCTTATATGGAATCTTGAGTATGCGCCTATGCGAGGATTAGACAACATAGCCATCCTTACGGAGACTGTATGGGAAGAAGACGCGTAAAATTTCATCGGATGAAACAATTTTCACTTCAACATTAAATTACATTAAAATATAATATTTACATCTTTATGTACTATATAGTTGAGTAATGTCGAGAAAAAAGATGTACGTGACAAAATTATTTTACTTACGTGTAAAATTGAAATAAAATATCACCTTTTCTCTTTGATCACCTTTCAAGCTTATTTTGTAAAATTATCGAACATTGTATAATATGCCATATTTTTATTTTAACGAAAAAATGTTTTTCTTCGATATTGTTTATTATGAATCAACAAAAATATATACTAGATACACATATAATGCATATTTTTAATATACTAAATATGAACTAAAGAAAATTGATAGATATTTGTTTTTACTGGATTACTAAAAGACAATTCACCAAAGTTAAAATATAAAAAATTTTTTCAATTTCTTTTTTTTTTTTTTTTTTAATTTTAATTTTTGTTGCTTGTATGAAGAAGATTGAAATTACTGAACGAGAATAAGTGAGTATAAACATTCTGTTTTATTTTTCAACAAATCTCTATATGAAAATATGATTTACGTTAAACATAATATTGTAATAAACTGTTTTTAATTTATTAGAATAAATAATTTTCTCTCTCAACGTATAATTGCGATAAATAAATAAGTATTTATATTTATTTGTATATATAATTTTATAATATAATTAAATATTTACAAGATTTGGTATTTACATTAGTGAAAAAAAAAAAAAAAAAAAAATTAGTTGATTGCTTCATTATCATTAATTCATGAGCTTCATCAACTAATAACTTATTATTGCTTGTTAATTTCTTGATTATTATTATTATTATTATTAATCTATAATATTAAAAATATTATTAGTGAAGCAACGGTTTCATTTGATTGACTGATTAACGTTTTAAGTTGTTTACGTTACGTAACATTTAATAAGTTATCTTGATCAATAAAATCAATTATTATTATTTTTTTATTATTTAATAATTGATTTAAAAAAGTACAAAAAATAAAAAATAATTGTACAAGAAAGCATAAAATTTTATATGTATAAATGTTATTTAATATAAGATTTGGAGTAATCGACGTCGTGAATATTAATATTATAGATAACCAAGTTTAGCAAATTATCAAAATTTTGATAAAATATTGTTTTGTGCGATCAGAAAAATTTCATGTTTCATCTTAAGTTTTTATTTTTATATAAAATAATTGAATTGATGATTAAAAAAATAAATAGAAAAATACTTTATTACTTTAGGATTCTTAAAAAAATTACATAAAGTATGCTCTTATGATATTAAAAAATGAAAGTAAATAAAAATACAGTAAATATTAGAAATTATTTTTAATATTTTCCTTAACTATACTTAGTTTTTACAATCATTAATTATAACTTTTGCAGATTTTTTATTTATAAAATTTATTTTATGAAAAGTGATTAAGTTAATACTAAATAAAAATAATTCTTTACATTCATATATAAAAACTTTATCCCTTACGACTTGTGTCTTCGATAAAAAAAAATATTCATATAGCAAAAATTATTCCAATTAAATTAAATTTGGCCAAAAGTTATTAAAATTTTACTTACTTGAAAAATGTTGAAAACTTAAAATTTTACTTACTTGAAAAATGTTGAAAACTTAAAATTTTACTTACTTGAAAAATGTTGAAAACTTAAAATTTTATTATAATTCATTCGATATTATGAAACATAATTTTTTTTTTTTTATTAAAATATCGAACAAACAAAAATATTTTTAATTAAAAAAGATTAAAATCTTTTAACTCGACAAAAAATATTAAGATACAAATGAAAAATGTAAAAGTGAAAAAAAACGTTAATCGACAAATTAGATAAAATAAAAAATCACTATTGTACTTAATGTTAGAAAAAAAAAAAAAAAATACAATAAAATATAAAAAACTCGTACTAGGCATATCAGAAGTAACAACAGACAAGATTCGTCTTTTTTATTAAGTAATCGTTTCATAATAACATTGTGTTTTGCTTATCTAGTCGACTTTTTCTTCGATAATTTTCTCAATTTACTTCATTTTTGTTATGTACTCGTGTCATTCATTTACTTTTATATTTTTTTCACTTTTTTTTTTGGTTTTTTTTTTTTATTTATTCTTTATATATATTCATTCGCTTGTATATATATATATATATATATATATATATATATATATATATCATTTTTTCCTATATTAGACATTGCACCATCGTTCCTCGTCTTGCTCGCAAACGTTGTTTCGATCGATTGGTCTTTGCTTTCGTGTCGTCTTTCTCTGTCTCTCTCTCTCTCTCTCTCTCTCTCGCTTTCTCTTTTGGTTTATTTCCCTCTCGTATTAACAATTGTCATTATTACAGGCGTATAGATGAGAAATCGATCGCTCTCCCATATACGTACGTGCGTGTCGCACGCGTGTGCCATCCTTACATCGCATGAGATAAAAGGAGAAGAAAGCTGTAGAAGAATCGATAATAAGTAATAAGAGACAGGGCTTTTTTCTGCTTAGTTTTTCATTTTTTTTTTTTTTTTGGTTTTCTTTTTTTTTTTGGTTTTTTTCGTTTTTGTTTTTTTTTCTCGTCATCCTTAAATTTTTTTTCCCTACGTCCTTTTAATGTACAATTGTCGAACGTGTCGTCTTTCGATCCGATCGAATATATAGTTGTACATAGGAAACGTGGCTGGCGATTTGGCATTCATATATTTATATAACTCGTTGATGCGACACATACACGTATTCAAAGATGGGTATACATATGCATATGACATTCGATCGCGCTGCGTTATTATTATTATTTTATTATTTTTTTTTTTTTTTATGTTTTATTTTTATTTTATATATGCTTTTTTTTTTTTTTCATTTTTTTATGTGCACATTGCCCGTAGTAAGTGGTGTATATTCTTGCCTTTTATTATTTTGTTTTTTTTTTTTTTTTTACATTTCTCCTTGAATTATTGTATCTCTCGACCTCTGCGTATTCTTTTTTTCTTTTTTTTAATTTTTTTATTTATTTTTTTTTTGTTTTGTTTTGTTGCATTCATGCACTTTTTGAATGTTGATAGGAGATGACGCGTTAATTAAAATCCGCGACTCAATGACGCGAGATAAGAAAGACCGCGGTAAATTACTTTTTTCTTACTGAAGTGAGGAAATCGGATTATCGTTCTTCACAATTATTACTAATGCAGACTAGTGAAATTTTTTCAGATACATTTTATTATTTATAAAAAGCTAAAAAAATGTTACCAGTGTGACGTTAATTCATTTATTTATTTATTTTTTTTTTTCATTATTATTATTGTTATTGTTATTATTATTATTATTATTATTATTATTATTATTATTATTATTATTATTATTATTATTATTATTATTATTAAAACGTATATCATCACTTCACTAAGAAAACAATTATTTCCAGTCATTTTGATCTCATTCTAGATTTATTTAATCGATGAATGAACAAGTATGTTTTCTTTGTCTGTTTGAATTATTTTGAGTAGTACAAGAAATCACAAGATGCCTAAGCTACATTGGTATCGACACGGAATCACTGGAAACAAAAATTTCCTAGTTTTGGTCAAGTAGTCGAAACTCTATAATCGAAGAAAAAAGTTAAATAAAGAATATTATTGAATTTATTATCATTATTATTTTTTCTTTCTTTTTTTTTTTTATCTTTCTTCATTTTTGTATAAGTCATTATTTTTATTTGATAATTAAAAACTTTTATTTTGTCGAAAAAAATTTTTAAAAGCTAAAATGAAAATTGTTGATGAATAAAATATGCATTAAAACTTGAGCATTTTATTTACATTGGAAATACGATGATTGCTCTAATAATTTTTTTTTTTTTTTTTTAAATTATAACCGATGGAATATTCATAAATAAATAAGATACTTTTATTGTATAAAATTATTTAACCAATAATATATATACATATATATTTATATGTATATTTATATTAGCAACTTGTATATTTATAATTTCGGATTTTTTTTTTTTTCTTTAATTTAAATGGTCTTATTGTTGTAAGATCGAGCTACCAATACGTGTAACTACTTTGTATAATTCAAACTTTCTGAAAAATTTTCATTATTTTTTTGTTGTTTTTTTTTTTTTTTTTTTTTTTTTTTTTGTCTTTTATATATAGTTATATTTTTGTCATACGCTTAAAGTTGTGTTTTTTTTTTTTTTTTTTCAATATAAAACTCTAAACATTACACTGTCTTTTTTTTCAACTTTTATATTAGTATATATTTTTTCCTTAACGGAATGATAAAAATCGTCGGACACTGTCAGCTCGGTACAAGGACATTATTCTTTCTTTTTTTATTTATTTTAGTAAAACGATCCGTATACGACACTATTTCAGTGTTAAAAATTAAATACTAACTCTTGTTTATTTTTTTTTTTTTATATGTATACCACAAATCTTCGAGAGAGATTACAAAGACATTCAAATGGGCGAAGAAATTTTTTTTTTTTTTCTAATTGTAGATTATGAAGACGTAACCAAGTATCAGCGATATATTTGAGGCTTTGGCTAACTCTTTAAGGCCCAATTCATTGCCAAAATATTATTATTTTCATAAAAATTTCTAATGATATATATAACTAACAAGAATTTCACAATTGTTACGCTTTAATGAGATATTAAGCCGAGCAACAAAATTTTAATAAATAAAAATAATATCAATAAACGAAAATATGTATATTATCGTCGGTCCTTAAAGAGTTTATAAGACTTTCATACTACTACGGCAAAATTCGTCCTTATTCGATTTTCAAGTTATTATTTTATTACTGAAGTTTCGAAATTTTTATTTATTTATTTATTTATTTTTTTATTATTATTGTTCATAGTGAAAATTCACGCAAGCCTTAAGTTTAAAAGTTTTTTTTACCTGTCATTCGTGACGTTCGATCTCTTCGCGATAATTTTATATATTATCCTGATTTTCTCCGGTCAATTTGTACTTATCTCTCTTCAAAAGTTGCGCGTTCATTTAAAGATACATTATATACAACAACATCAACAAGAACAGCAACAATAATATTACTTATTATAACGAGATGTAGAGGCAAGTTAATTTTCTTTTTTGTTTGTGTTCATTTTTTTTTTTTTTATCGTTTATTCTTTGCTTTAAATTTATTTATAAACGTAAACGTATAAAAATCATTTGACTAAAAAACAATGAATTTTTTTAAAAGGAATCATTGAATAAAGTAAACTATAATAATCGTTTGATCTAGTCTACTTTGTTTAACCCTTTTTTTTTTCTTTCAATGAGAATACATTTTAAGAACTTTGAAGATGTAGCATCATGCAATTTATTAAAAAATCATTTATTATCCTTTTAAAAGTTTGTTAGTACTTTTGTTTTTTTTTTTTTTTGTTTTTCTTATTGTTTGCCGCAACAAACAAACATGGCAGCTTAAAAAATTATTTTTATCAAAAACGTTGTTAAATGTTTCTTGGGGCCTTTGAATTAATTGGTAATAAACAATAATACTTTACTATTAGCGTTTATTGTTATATGTACTATAGAGTTCGTTCAACTTCATTTTTTTTTTTTCAAGTTTTCAAGCCGCGATGTTTGTTTGTGCGTATTCTAGTTTTTATTCAATCAAAATTAAAACTAATTTTGAAAAAAATTCGAATATATTATTGTTCAGATTTCTCATCCTTGTCGTTACTTATGTCGTTTACATCATTTCGTTATATACCTAAAATGCCCAATTTGAACGATGAAAGAAAACATTTTAGTAGAGAAAAAAAAAAAAAAAAAAAAAAAACGATCGTTTGCAAGCAAGATATGTATAAAAGATGATTACAATTATATGTCGTATTATAAAATCGTCGACTTACTCTACTCTTAACGCTTCTTTTCATGCTCGATTCCGTTGTGACTCAATGATTCTCGATAACGGTATGACCCACTTATGTCGATTACGTCCGATCACAGCTGAAAAATATTTAGCACCGTTCTCGAGGAACGAGAAAGTCGTTGGTGATGATAATAATTCTTATAAAGGATACCGTTATTGTGTTTTTACGTGTTTTGGGATTTAACATATCGAATCCAGGTTAGGAACATTAAAAATCCACATATACGAGTGCACGCAAGTCTATATTCAACATGACCAATTGTTTTATTTAGCAAATAAATAGGATGAATTTTTTTTTTTTTTTTTTTTTTTTTTTTTTTTTTTTTTTTTTTTTTTTTTTTTTTTTTTTTTTGTTACTATTTACAATGATAAAACGATTAAAATAAAAAGAAGGTAAATGGCCAACTCTTACTTGTCCCTCGATAATCACAGTATTATATGATATATTGCGATCGAGTGAAGAAAAGCAAAATTTGCAAGGTTTTGGTCAAAGATGTGCAAATTTTTTATCAAATAATTTTGTTTGAATTATTGATTTTGTAACAGAATAAGTTTTACTAAAGTTAATAAATGTACGTAAAATTTAAATTACATATTTTAATATAATAATATCATAAAATATTTAATATCTTAACCCGTTGTGGTCACTCGGGGTCCAGATGACCCCAGACAAAATTTGAGATGAAATATCTTGAAAAAAAATGTTTTTCAGTGTTATATTTTATGATAATGCTTACCCTATTCACATTTCTAAATTACGTCAAAACGGCCCACTTCACTTTTCAAAATAAATATACTTTTTCCGGCCGATCATTATAAGTTGTATTTTTTTTAAAAGTATATATTATCAAGAGTACAACCCCGAAACGTGTCCGCTGTATCTCAAAAATTGAATGTTTTATGACCTTTTTAGTAAAAAAAACCCAAAATTTCAAAAAAAATTTTCATTCAACAATTTCATTATTAAAAAAATTATAAAGAGGTAAATAAACTATTTTCTCTCAAAGAGGTAGTTATAAACTATGTCCAAACCAATTTTCAAGTCAATCCAATAAATGGGAGGGAAATGGCGGAGGTTTTTCCGCGTGGGGTCACGCTGACCCCATATGACCACTACGCTATTATTCGGAGGTGTGACCACAACGGGTTAAACAAGATTAAAATATAAAAACAACAAAAAAAGAATTCGAACAATTAATTACTTGCACATCTTTTTATCGATAAAAAACATATTATAAGGCTTTTTTCTTTTTAAAAGAAATAATAAATATTGTTATGAAATTGAGAAAATAATGAAAACAACGTAACGTAGCATTTTTATCATTTTATTTGTTGGTTACCGATGCCGACAGACGGAGCGTCACAATAAATAATAAAACGACGCTCAGAAATCCGCGTTTGTATTCGGAAAAGATAAAGCTAACGTTTTCATTTTTGAAATAAAAAAAAAAAAAAAAAAAAAAAAAAAAAAAAAAAAAAACAGAAATTTATGCATGTATATAGTGTATAGAGTGTCGGGCAAAGATCGAACGTCTTTTTGAAATTGACGAGGTTTCTCGCTCATATATATATATATATATTCACGTCAGCTCATTTAGATTATTTTCATCTCCTTACTGGTTTTTTGTTTTTTGTATTATTTTTTTTCGTTTTTTTTTTTTTTTACACATATTCATTCACAGTCGACGCATCGATAAATTAATTACAATATTATGATCCATGAGATATGCAACACGCAACTGCCTCCGTTGATTTTTTATTTTATTTTTTATATTTATTTTTTTAAGAAACTTTCAGCAAGATGATCAACGAAGCCCATAAGTTTTTTTTTTTTTTGTTATGTATCGCCGGCGAAAAAATGTATTGTGATTCTTTTTTACTTTATATTTCTTCTTGTCAATTATCACTTCGTTATCTCTTCTCTTTGTTATTCTAATCGCATTAATTTCGTTTATTTATTTAATATTTTTCTTTACTCATTGCGGATAACACCGGCAAAAGAGAACTAAAGATATAGAGGATACTTTGTACAAAATACGATACAAGTAGCGATGTAACAACGATTTGCAATAGTTAAATATATATATGTATATGTATAATATGTATATGTTTGTATGTATATATATATGTATATATGTGTATGCGTATATATATATATGTATGTATGTTTATATATACATATATACATATTCATAAATCATTATCATATAATTTTATTTATTTATTTATTTATTTATTTTTTTCATTAATTACACGTACGCGCATGCATAAACGATGCACGCACGTATCGCCTTCGCAGCATTTTCATTATTCTTTTGTTTATTTTCCATTTTTTAATCGGCTAAACTTATACGTAACGGGATCAATCGATCGATAACTTCGGTCGTCTAATTTTTTTTTTTTTGTTTTTTTTTTTTTTTTTTTTTTCATCATTTTGTTTTTTTGTAACACATCTCTTTCGTTAACGTTGCATAGAATCTTAAAACGCGGATGACACAGCAGGTAGTAAATTCGCATTGTATAACCAATCGAAACCGAAATAATCCGATACAGATATATTAACGATGATAGTCGCTTTACAATCAATGTTGTCGACATTGACGATCTTAGGATTTATAATATTTCAACTCGATTATTGTTCAGATATTCGAAAAATTCGTCTTGTATAATTAGATTTCTCCGTTAATGTTTTTTATACGCACGCGTCAACGTAATCTCATCTAATCGCAAATTTTTTTTTCTTTTCTTGTTTTTTTATTTCGTAAAACAATACGTACATCTGGTGCGCTAAACTTGATTTAATACAGGATTTTTTTCTTGTCTACATGTTTTTTTTTTTTTTTTTTTTTTTTTTTTTTTTTATTATTATTATTTTATTTCAGTTTGCTATACTTAGACATAAAGATTCTAACTTGAAAAAATTCGTTTTGAAGCCAACATAATTATATGTGAATATAATAAAAGTTTTATTTTTAAGGACCACTTAGCTTAACAATTCAATATACAATAGTATTATTCCATTCTTTCAACGAAACTATATAAATCTTTTTCATTCCAATTCAGAACGAATTTTTTTGAGTTAGTCGCAGACTAACGGCATTATAGAGCTAAAATATCTGTCATTATCAACATTGCGGAACGATTTCATTTCGGGGAGCATAATTTTATTACTATTTATTTATTCTTTATTATTATTTATTATTATTTTTCTTTCTTTCTTTCTTATTTATTTATTTATTATTTTATTTATTTTTTTTTTTTGTTTTGTTTTTTTTCATTTTAGTAATTCATATGAGATCGAAAGTAGATAGAAAAATTTGCGCTAGCGGAAGATTGAAAAGGCATTCGTTGACGCATTTAAACGAAAGTATATTATTATTATTATTATTTTTTTCCCTTAAACACAATTTTTACATAGAATTATAATTAATAAAGCGAAGAGCGACGTCGCCAGCCTCGTCGTTCCCTCTTTCGCACATCTAACAATAATGTTTTTTATTATTTTAATCTCGCAATGATATATTTCCATTATTTGATTCTCCATGTATCTTGTGTGTATATCATTTATCTTTCTTATACTTTTTGTTTATTAATGTATTTAATTTATCATCGTTCTCAGTCATTATATCATCATCACTCGACGAGGGACATACTCATTTATTTTTTCACGCTATATACTTAACGTTACGTTACTTTTTTTTTCTTAGTTCTTTTATGCTCCCTCTCTGCATACTGTATATCGTTCAATTGTATTCTATTTTTTTATTTTGTTTTCTTTGGTTTCTTTTTTTTTTTTTTAAATTTACTTAAATTACGATATTCGATCATACTCTCTCTCTCTCTCTCTCGCAATTATCGTCAATAAGTTTTGTTTCCTTAAATAATCATAACTGCATTAAACTTTATAAGATATGATTATTGTTTGTGTCAGGATTTGAGGCATCTCAAGGCACGCCCGCTTCCCGTCCGTCATTTTTTTTTTTTTTTTTCCTACTAATAATCTTCTATCTGGCTAATCGTTAACTAAATCAATCGCCCGTCTTGTCTTTTTATTATTATTTATTTATTAATTTATTTATTTTTTTTTTTTATATGGTCTCGCGTTCAAATCTCATCGATGCTATATAATGATTATTACATTGAGTTAATGCTTTTTTCTTTACTTCCATGTACCTTTTATCTCACATTCGCGTACGACTCGTAACCAATCTTCTTCTTTCCCTACTTTTTTTATTTTTTTCATCTAAGATACTTATTTTCTTTAATGTGTTCATAAGCGCGTGTATATTCGTTTCTATGCGTTGCTTAATCAATCGATATCAGTCCGTAAATAATGTATAAAATGAGTCGCATTTTGTTGATATAATCGATCCAGGAATCACATCCATTATCTTTCGCTTTTGTAGAAAATAAGGATAGGAAATAAAAAAAAGGAAGTTATGAAGTTCCTTTCGGTTATTCGCCTTCCCATTCCCTTACAATCTCCGGATGCCCATTCATTTTATTATTACTATTTAATAATTCAATTTCCTAACGAAATTCTCTCGCTCGTCTAATTTATTTTAACTCAAATTTTTACGATTCCGTCTGACGTATTTTCTTCTCTTATTTGTTTTATTCATTTATTTATTTATTTATTTTTTTTTTATTTCCATCTCTCTCAGCGCGCTTTTGGACCTCGAGCACACAGCGTATACACGACTTTCTTTCAGTCATTAAAAATTCGAACGATAAACGTGCGAATAATATTGATCATACCAGACGGATAAACGATAATTTATTTATTATTATTTATTTATTTATTTATTTATTTATTTTTTTATTTTTTTTTTTATAATTTTACGCTCGTTATACGCGTTATTTATTACCCAGCATCACATCGGCAGTTAGCAGCAGCATATCAGCGATTTTGCTAATACGAAGATAATAATGACATCGCTTGTCATTGTGCGCGCGCGCGTTCTCCCCTTTCTCTTGTTAATCTGATATACGAGACACATCCATATTGGTCTAGAGCATTTATTTATTTATATTAAATTTTTCGAACGACTTCGAGGTCAATAATCGCGCAACGAGTCTTCGCGCCTATATATTGGTTCGATCAACTTTGAGCTTTCTCTAATGTATGTGTGTATACATGTTAGTACGCGCATCGCGTCGACGTTGTGTTGCCCCCTAGCGGCGATCGCGAATCAACGCGTTTGCGAAACCGTTAACATCGATTAACTCCCCGCGCTTCGGCAAGCGCGCAAAGGAGCGCGATATGTCTTCGACGAGCACCGTGCAATGTGTATAATGTTACAATTAATACTGATTGGCAAAGCATCGATTATTTTCGCCACCTGCGCACTCGTCACGAGTCCTCGTCGTACCGCTTCGGACGATCTGCGTGCTAAGGCGACGCTGCGATCGCCAGCGTCACCCGGCGGTCGCGACCGTTGTATTAGGCAGATAAACGCTAGCTCACACGGGCCGCACGTGGCTTGAACTCACTTGCCCAGTCCGAATTTCATGAAGATCAGCTCCTTGCCCTTTGATAGGATGTCACCGCCGGCGCTGGCCCCTGCCATTTCCGTGAATTTCTGCATAAGATTCGGACCGGTACCCTGTTGCTGCTGTTGCTGCTGCTGCTGTTGCTGTTGCTGCTGCTGCTGCTGAGGAGTCGTGGACTGTGCTGTAGGTATGACGGCGGGAATGCCGCGCATCGGCTTACTCGTTTGAGGGCCACCCTGCATGCCGGACATTAGGCCGCCCGGGCCCTGCTGGCCGTATTGTTGCTGTTGTTGACCAGGCTGCTGGCCTTGGGGCTGCTGCTGTTGGCCGAATTGTTGCTGACCCTGGGGACCAAAGCCCGGGCCCTGCTGCTGGTAGCCGCCTGGACCCTGTTGCTGGTAGCCACCTTGGCCGACCATCTGACCTTGCTGGCCTGGCTGCTGCTGATACGGCTGGCTCTGGGGTTGCTGTTGCTGCATCTGACCTGGCATGCCCTGAGGACCTCCCGGCATGTTACTACCAACGCCCCGATTGGCCGCGCCTCTCCCCCTCCCCTGAAAACACGTTAGACATGGATTAGATTTGTTCGAATTTTTAAAAAATCGTTGTTTGACAATTCAGGGTTCTGTGTTAATATTGGTATTCTTTCTGATGAGCGTTCCGGGTTTCATTGGCTGTTTGGCTAGCTTACAAAGGACAACAGTTATTTAGGCTGACTGCTTTTTTCTGACTTCTGGAAATATTAGGAAAATGGTTATGACGATTACTTTTTTAGACTACCTAACTAAAAATCTCTTATCTAAAGGTACAAACGGTTTACGTTTTATGGTATTATTATTATTTTTTTCTAATATGTTATGATTGTCTGCGCTATTTAAAATACAGGGGTTTTTGTACACAAAAAAAAAAAAAAAAAAAAAAAAAACATTAACATATTTAACCTAAGGTATTGGAAATGTTTATGAAGGTATCGTTGTAGGATTTGTTGAATGTTTCGGTATTACTTTTTTTTTTTAATTCAAATGGTTCTGTAGCATACTGAAAAGTAAATTTTGTGTGCATTGCAATAAGCACAAGCATTTTATTTACTCTCGAAAAGGAAACAGCTCGGAATATTTTTGAGAGGATTGATATGCAAAGGTTTTATTATTTAGCTATTAAACAGCAAAATTGATATTATTTAAAAATGCTTATATGCACTTCTACAAATAATATTGAAAAATAAATAAAAAAAGAAAAAAATCATTAATTACGTGAAATGAAATAAAATAAAATTTATTCAAACTTAATTTTTTTTGCATTCACTTGCTTCTTTTCAAAACCAATTTTTTTTCTTTTTCATATTTATTATCTATTATACTTGAAAAATAAAATTAACGCCAAAATGAAACTAAAATCCAAACAAAATCTTTCATAAAAAGTTTTTTTCATTTTATTGAACATTGAAGTAAGCGCAAAAAAAAAAGAATAATTTTTCTTTTTTTTTTTTTTTTTTTTTCACTAATTTGCAGCTGAAAAAGCGACACGAATTTCTCGCATGACAAAAATCTTTTACGACCTTGTTTAGATAAATAAAAATAATAAAAAAATATACGGCCATTATTTTCATTGCCAAATAACCGAAAACCATGTCGCATGCTGTTTATATAGTACGTACAAATTCAAATCGCTATGACTTTGGCTCTGTGTTGCTGAAAAGTACGTGTTTGGATTGCCAAGAAAATTTGCAATCCTTTCACTTGCTTTTCAGTGTTCATAATTTCCAGAGCGTAAGATTTCTTTTCATGTCATTAACTTTTGAAACAAAGATAAGACGAATCGTTTGATGGGAAATTCTTTCGTTTTATCGAATGATTTTCTATATCATTATCCCATAAAACATTCATTATGCAGAGCTGAAGAAAATTAACATGAAAAATTTTCTACATTTACAATTTTATTATCATGTTCTTTGTTACGAGAATTCGATATTCGGTCGAATTGTTTATTTACAAAAAAATTTCCATAAATTTTTATTCGTTCTAGAATTAACGTGCATCATCTAATTAACATTTACTCAAAAATATTATACATCAAAGAAAAAAAAAAAATATATATATATATATATATACAATTCATTTTGAACATTTCGACATTAAAGATAAGAGAGAAAGTGATTCTTTGTCAAATTTCAATTAATCTTGATACATCGTCACGATGTCCATACGTTGAAAAAATTTCCCATCTCCATTAATTATCATATCTTTAAGTGCGAAACTCTCTTTCCATAATCAATCAAACAAAAGGTGATGTACATAAACACAGCATTACGTGTGATAAAAAAAAAATAGTTAAAAAAAAGAGAGAGAGAGAGAGAGAGAATAAAAATAATATCACAAATATAAGTTCATTCAATCAACTTTTGGCAGCGCGCTCAGAAAATACAGAAGAGAATCAGGAGTTGAAAGAGCAAGAGATATGTATACATAGTAAAAAATAATGAGCGTAAGGATGAAAAAAAAGGTAGAGAGAGAGAGAGAGAGAGAGAGTGAGAAAGGAGCTGATCGAGAGAAGTATAGAGATAAGTAGAGAGAGAGAGAGAGAGAGATATATATATAAAGGATAACAGAGAGGTTCGTTCAGGAGTAGGTAATGTGCACTCACCTGCTGCTGCTGCATATGGGGCGGCATTTGGCCTTGCTGGGGACCCATGACTCCGCCCATGTTAGGCGGATGACCGGGCCCATGTTGATTGGACGTGGTAACGGTCGTGTAGCTGTGGTGATTCGCTTGTTGGTACGCTAGATGCGGTGGATTGTTTTGTTGATATTGTTGTAGTTGATGTTGTTGTTGGTTGTTCATTAGTGGTTGTTGTAGTTGTCTAGAGTCTAAGTGACAGACAGGGACAGACACAGGCACAATGCAGGCATCTAGCAACAGAGAAGAGAACAGAACCGTGTTGTCATTCCGTGGCGCATTGCTTTTTTTGCCCACTCTTTTATTACTTTTTCTTTTTCAATTTTTCAATTTTTCAATTTTTTTTCAATTTTTTTTCAATTTTTTTTTTTTTTTTTTTTGCCATTTTTATATTTAACGCGCGCTCTCGTCTCTCTCTTTCGTTAACGGCTGTTACTTTATTTTTATTTCTCGTGAAAAAAATTGAAATTGCAAAATTCACACACACCGAGCGTATATCTCTCTTGATTCTGCGCTTACTTCCGAAACTTATATATACTCTTCTCTTTTCTTTTTTTGTTCTATTATCAATGTATTTGCAATTTTTATTAAAACACTGCGGTAAGATTTTTCAATATTTTTTTTTTTTTTTACATTCTGACGTATAAAATTATAAAATTCATATTTTTTTTTTTATAAACACACGTTGTATTTCAAATGCAAATATATGATTCTCGATTTTTTTTTTCTCAAATTTTATTTTTTAATAGTTTAAAATTTTTTTTAAGATGTGAAAATCATTTACGGCAAGTTTGAAAAACTGATATGGAAATATTATTCATTTAAGTCTTTAAAAATTTAATTATTCATCAAAAACGTACATAATTTTATAAAATACACTGAAATAGTGCAAGATAAATACAACTAACAATTGAAAATCATTTACTCATTAAAAATTTGATATTTAATTCGTTTTTATAAAAATAATTTAACATTTTGTGGACATTTATCTTATATAAACGATAGCGCTAAAGAGAGTTATACGATTGGTGCGTTCCAGTTCTAAAAATCTGTTCTTCAAGATATATATGCGATAGAAAAGATTTCAAATTACATTCAAATTATGCGAAAGAATAAAAAAAAAAAAAAAATTGAAATAAATAAAAATCGAAAGACTTATTTCGAGAAAAATTACCATCAAGCGCTTATAAGACAGAGAGAGAAAGATAATAAAAGACAATGAAAAAGAAAGAGAGAGAGAGAGAGACATAAAATAAATAAACATAAATATCGTGAATGGCCAGCATGACAACACGACACGAACGACAATCATGTGACACGACGACCATCGACCAGTTCAGGCACACAGAGACGACAAATCATGTCGGTATATATAGAGTATATAGTAAGTATATAGTATATATATAGTATACACATTATCATTACTGTCGCGTGTATAGAGAGATGCACAGCAGTTGATGATTATGAGAGTAATTTAAAAAAACCAATCGCTAAATATTAAACACACTTTATGTATATAATATGAACATATATATACTTATAAATTCCATATATATACATACATATATACGTACATATTTTTATAATATATATTTATATATATATATGTATATATATATATATGTATATAGAAAAACTATGTAGAAAAAGACAGATATATAAAGAAGTAATGGAGCCGACAGTGCTCGCAGAAAGATAGATAGATAGAGAGAGAGAGAGAGAAGAGAAGAGAGACAGAACAAATATATAAATATATATAATATACTTAAGAGAATACATTGAAAGCAGCTTGGTGTTAATTGCATATAGTCGTGTGTTTACCTAACTTATATCTATAAATTTATATATACATATATATATATATATATTTTTTTTTTTTTCTAATAAAAATGAAATAAATGCCAGCAAGTGTGTTTACACGTGTTTAAGTATACGAGTGACAAACGCGTGAGTATACATCGTGTTTATATATATATATATATATATATATGTCTAATTATAATTTATTTTTAATAAACAAAAAGAAAAAAAACAGAAAAATAAACAAATTTTATTGGGTTCTTTTCTCTTTTGTAACTTTACACAATTTGTAAAAATAACATCTTGATCGGGGACTCGCCGCTCTTCGGTCACCAGTCGATGGCCAACAACGAATATTACCTTCTTTTTTTATTTCTTTTGTATCATGTATTTTTTTTTTTTTTTTTTTTTTATTTTTTTTTTTTTTTTTTTTTTTTTATTTATGTTATTGCATATAAATTTGTGCAATTGAAATGACATGTTTTATATACGCTGTTGCTTTTCTTGGTTTTGGATGATTGCATTGTGTTGTGAGAAACTCGTGATGGGGGAAGATGCATGTATATATAATAAATTTTTTCTTATTTATTATATAATATATCATTCTTTTTTTTTTTTTTTGTTTTTTTTTTTAATTTTTTATCAACACTTTCATTTGTTTCTTCTGCGACCCATCGCTGCCTGTCGTCTGGCACATCGATTCTCGTGTCTTGTGTCGCTTGCCGTTAAACATTCCATTCACAAAGTTATGGTAAACATTCATTTTTGGTTATATTGTGTTAGAAATCACAATCATCGAATCTAACGTAATTGTTTTTTTATTGTTATTTTAAGTACATATAAATAGGAGTAATAAATATTTCATCAAAAATTTTGTCGGGTATCACAAGAATTATGTTCGCAGCTTGAAATTGGCCAAAACTTTTTGTCACTCTTACGTTTTTAGTTGAAATAGTAAATTTTAATTCATACAAAAATAATCATTTTTACATATACTCGTATATATAAATAAACTTTACATAAAAAAAAAATTTATCAAGCATATTAAAATTTAACATAAACACTGAATACCACTTACTTATATTAAGTAGATATAGTCAATGTGCAGTCAGACAATACATCATATGCTTATAGGATGAAAGTTATTAAATATCAAATTATATAATTATTAGATGAGATTTATATTTTAATATATAATAAATCAGAAAAACGATATATTTCATAATCTTATATTATCGATTTTAATTTGCTCTTGCAATATAATCACCAAAAATGAATATTGTAACAAATAAATTAATATTTTCAAATAAAAATTCGTTCAAATGATTTTATTCAACGAATAAAACAAAGAAATAAAATTGATCAAAATAATAAAATGTTAATTATTTAATTTAAATTTAATTTTAATTTTAAATATAAAAATTAAAATATTATTTTATCCGTATATATGCTTTAAACATTTTTAAATTTATATCAATTAAAAATAAAAATCACATGAAAAACTATAATCATGCAATGTTTAAGACTTTAACAAACGAAATAGAAAAAAAAAAAAAAAAAAAAACGAAGAAAATAAAGAAAATCCAAATGAATTTTAAAAGAGAAGTATAAAAGAGCGCTTTCGATGTGAATGGAATGAGCGAGCGACGCCGTGGTTGAGTTAAAAAGAATCCACCGACGGCGTCGCGCTACAGTAAGTAACGCGAGACCCATCGAAGAGTCTTTGTTGCCAGTAATAATAAAATACATCGTAAACGAAGAATTTTTTTTTTTGCAATTACCTTTGTTACGTCGATGTCCGGGAGGTTCTCGTGGCGGAGGAGGCGGACCCCTCGCACCCGGACCCTGACCCGGACCCGCGGGTCTCCTTACACCCGGTGGCGGCTGACCTTGACCCTGTCCCGGGGCCTCGGTCAAGAAGTTACTCGGCACTAAGCCTCTAACACCGTCCAATTCGCCCATGTAGAAGCCGTCGTCGTCCATGTCGCCGTAAACGTATATCTCGTTGCCGGTTTGGAAACACAATTCCACTTGCTGAAACGGTCGTTGAATTTAAACGATTAAAATAAAGCGTCGTACCTTTGCTGTTAAATTACATCGACTAAAGTGTTTAAATTTATATTTCTCAAAAAAAAAAAAAAAAATAATTAAATAAATAAATAAATAAATAAATAAATCTTTCTATATCACAAAATCAAAATTTATACGCGATGCATAATCATAAAAGAAAATAATTAACTTTCACGATAGACTCACCTCTGCGTCCACATTCGGCGACAATTCCTGAGGATCGTAATCGTAAAGGGCGATCATTTTCTTAACCGGCATGCTCGCGTAAATGTCGCCCCATCTGTCGTTCGGTACTTGTCCCCTTCTTCCACCGACGGTCGGTGGTCCACCTTGCAGCTGACTTATTTGATTCGGATCCTTTACCTCCTCGACCATATTGTGGGGCACGTATCCCCGCCTACCGCGACACTCGCCCCAATAAAAACCGTCCGCGTCTTTGTCTCCGTATACCTTAAATTCATTAATCGTGTCGTTAAGAGGTGTTTAAATTATCGTCGTAATTCGAGAGATTAGATTGAAAAATATTGAATTTTTTTATGGCGATCGTAAACTTATTGTTTCTATAATAAATATAATGACGTAAATAGTAATATAATTAGCTAATAAATTGAAATAATTTTTAATAAAATGTAAATTTTATTGTTTGCATTTTTCCAAATGTTTATACTTAAAAAATTTGATTAAATTTTTCATTAAAATAAAAATTATTTTTTTTGTTTGTTTTTTTAATATTTATTGATTGATTAACGTAAATAAAACAAAATAAAATAGTTTTTTACATTGTTTCTATTACGTATTTCATGTTACACTCATTTAAATCGTAAGTTAATTAATAATGTTAATGTTAATAAATTAAATGTTTGAAATTAATACCATCCTCAAATTATATAAAAATAAAATAAAGATACTTTTTTTTTTTTTTTTTATAAAATATTTATGCACTATTATTCCGTGTTTAATTGTTATTTTTAATATATAACTAAATCAAATTTACGTGCTAATTATTCTATTAAAAATAACGATTCATAAACCGCTCGATATCATCAATATTATTATATTCTTTTAAAAATATTTACAATAATAAAATATTATAATAATGCATGCACACGCAAATGCTAATATTAAGAATGTTTTTTTTTTTTTTTTTTTCCAAACAATAACAATTGAATAATTTACCTTGATCATATTGCCTTCGCTAAACGGTAGCTCCTCGTCACAGGCGTCCGGATTTGGCGACATAGTCAAGGGATTGTAATCGAAGAGAGCGACAAACCATCGAGTTCTCTTGTTGGCTTGTTGGACATCGGGAGACCGATGTGGACCACCTTGAGCTTGTCCCATGGGTCCCCCTCTGTACATGGGCCCTCTTACTCTTGGATTGCCTTTGAATTTGATAAAGTTTTATGAATTAGAATGAACGTTTTGTTTTGTTTTTTTTTTTTTTTTTTTGTTTTTTTTTTTTAATAATTTTTATCGTTTTAAATTATAATTTGAGATTGACGGTAGTTCAATTATTTTTTTTTTTTTAAATACTATAATTAAATAAACTAACTGAATTTAAATTTACATATAATCTATTAAATTTATATATAATCGAATGAATCATTTATCATTGAATAATCTATTACAAAAAATATTATAAACATTTTAATCAAATTGATAGACATATTAGAAAAAAATGTGTAATGTTACGGATAAAATAGTCGCATTGGATTCTCTTTATATATATACTTGTTTTTCGAAATATTCATATATGATATTATATATTAAGATTCATCAAAAATAAATTTATTATTTTTTTTTTTTTTTTGTAATCTTCAGATTGATTGCCTATAATATAAAATATGCTTTTATTAATGACTTAGCTAATTATATATAAATAAACTTATCGTAAATATTTTACACCACATTACAAAAGCTTACAAACATTACCATATGAAGAATAGTCATTATATTATAAATATTAATTATGTAAAATAGATAATGATCATTTTATAAAATATAATAATGTTATGAGTACGGCTTAAAATTTTTTTTATAATATAATTTTATACCTTACATTAATTTACAACGACGATATTATTTGAAAAATGTAGAAAAACAACATTTATACAAAACATCATAAAAGTAAAGAAAAATAGAAGCATTTGAATTTTATAATTATACAATATTCAAATTAATTAATATATAAAGTAATTTATTTATTAAATAATTAAATATGTGTTTCTTTTTTTCACAACAGGAAAAAAATTATAAATTGATTTACATAGTGAATTTCCTCAAAGAGCCGTTTAACAAAAACGAAGGCAAAAAATGAAATAATTTAATTCAATTTAAAATTTCATTAATGTTTACGATTTTAATTATTATAAATGAATTTCAAAAATATAAAACATTTTTTATTAATTATTTCGTTTGACTTATTTTTTACATCGATAACAATTCGTAAATGAGAATATTACTTTTCTTTTATTTTGATTAATTAATTAAATATATAAACTCTTTGAGGAAAGAAATATTTAATAAGAATGAAAAAAGGTAAGAAATACATACATATACATGTCTTATATAATTTCACATAGAACACAACATTAAAGTTAATATATCATTAAATTTAAATAAATAGTGCGGATGACATCTTATGTAATATATGCGAACAGATATATTGCAAAAACGCACATTATTATGTAAAATAGATACTAGTAAAATCTTTAATCAAATATTCATTCGATATTCGGTTATGTCTTGTACTAAAAAAGTAAAATAATTTTTGCAGTAACATTAATTAATGAATTTTGAGTTTATGAAATTTCAAATAATTACAACTTTTTGGATCCAAAATGATAAAATTTAATGAATTTTATAGTATTAATAGTTTACGAAATTTATAATAAATATTTACATGAATTAAGAAACTTTAAAACAAACATTTTGATAAAAATTATGGATCAACTGTAATTTTTAACGAAACGAATTATTTACTAATATCCTATTTGTTTAAATCATTTATACAATATACATCGATAGAAACAATATTCATATTTTTTCTATAAGTTTATAGGAAGTATAAGATAGAATGCATAGTTCGAAAAATGTCGCAGTAGAAAAAGTGCATTAAAGGAAAAAATAATACACAGATACTTGAGAATTATCTTGCAGTAATAGAAATATTGTATAGTACAGGTTTGACAAGATCGATTAAAAAGATTAGAATAGCATTAAAGTTAGACGCTTAAAGTATTTTGAAATAGTTATCATGTTTATTTAAGTTGCAGTTTTTTAATTATTTATGTATCTACTATGCTCGTAAAAATTTTATAACAAACTTTTTTTTTTTTTTTTTTAAACTTAAGTAATAAGAATAGTTTTAAGAAAATTTTAAGAAAAATTTTTAGAAAAAAAAGTAACTTTGACGTTAAAGCCCGAAATCGTTTAATGTAAATGTTTTTCATAAAGAATTAAGATACGAGTACTATCATACGATAACATAAAAGCATATTGAAATAGATTTAACGTTTGATCGAGTTAAACGTTGAAAAAATTAAAAAGAAAATGAGCAAAGGTCAACAAAAATAAACATGATTAATAATAACCAGATGTCAGCATACACAGTGTGCTCGTCGAAAATAATAGGGTAAGATCACTCGTAAAACGTACACGCACGCACGCACGCACCAACGTAGAGCAAGGATCAAGCAAATCACATAAGATTTATGTATAAAAGACGACGACGAATAGAGAGAGAGATAGAGAGAGAGAGAGAGCGGACGCGTGCGTCGGATTTTGTGCGATTGTAAACACCGATGCTGGGGGGGGGGGGGGAGGGCTATGTAAAAGAAGGTTATTTTATTATCCGGGGCTCTCGGTTTCAGCTCTTGGTGTACCTGGTGATTGGTCGTAGTAAGGATCTTGTGGCGGGCCTCTCGGAGCTCCGCCTTGGGATCTGCTCTGTCTGTGAGCGCCGGACTGACCTTGGCCAGGTTGCATCTGTCCCGGTGGCCCGTAGCGCTGTTGCTGGTTCTGTTGGTGCTGCTGCTGCTGTTGTTGCTGCTGCTGCTGATGATGTTGCTGTTGCTGCTGGGGATGCGGGGACATTTGTTGCATCTGTTGCTGATGCTGATTCGGACTGCCGTGATGGGAGGCGCGACCGACGCGTCGAGTGGTTTGCTCGGCTTCCTCTTCGCTGTAGTTAGCCTCGCTTGCCGAGTCTTTCGTGATTTCCGGTACCCCTAAGCGAGCCCAATTCAGTTTATGCCAAACGCGTTTTAGCTTATTCAGTTTTTGCATTATCGGCAGACTTTGGCGAGACGACCAACGCGATTTTTGTTTCTCGTGTTTATTGTTAATGATCGGCGTTTTTCATTTTCTTTCTTTTTTTTTTTTTTCTTTATAAATTATTTTTGGAGATGGAAGACATTAAAAGCATTGGTTCGAGGAAACGAGTTCCTCGAGATGAAAACTTGCTTTAGAATATTAATTAATAGAACTTATGTATCTACACTGTCGTAAACAATATTAGTAATCGATGTTTTTTTTTTTTTTTTTTTTTTTTTTAATTAAAATAAAAAAACTTAATATATTCAAGTTAAATATTATCACGATGTAGCATGTATTTGTAAATATACCAATACCTTTGAATCGAGATATGCCTTTGTATACAATGTGTGCCAATATTTTATTTATAACTTGCAATATTTTAAGTTTTTTGTATATATAATTTTAGTAAAAGATGCAGGTGCCAAACTTATTTCAGAAAATTGAATAAAACTTTGAATAATTTAATAAATTATTTTTACTTCACTTTTAATGCCTAAATATAGCCATTAACAATCTGTTTGTATAAAATAAAGTTTTTTACGAGTACATTTTTATGCGGAATTTCATTAATTTTTATTAAATCAATAAAAGATAACCTTGAAAAAACAAGGACATATACTATGTCTAAAAGAAAATTTTATTTAAATTCGTCATTCAAAAATATTGTTACTTTATTTCTTTATAAATTTTCGATTCCTACGTATCGCTATATAATAATTTGTTACTATGCTAACTTTAATGTAGTTACGACATTATTCTTACTTAAAAATTACTCAAATCAAATCCACCTCGAAGATACTACTCGTCAGTACTAAATTTCGAAAATTCAACAATAACAAAAAAAAGAAGAATACTCGTAAGTAATCGTAATCAGCAGCGAAAAATATGTAGCCTTATAAATACGACGCAATGCTAAAATGAAGAGAAAAAAAAAAAAAAAAACTAAAGGAAAAAAAAAGAAAAACAAACAATATTAAAAATAAAATCGCTCACCCATCTGAGAGACGCTCTGTCCGGGATAAATCTCCTTGTCGGACAGGTTCTCGTCGATGGTGTCGATGATGACCTGTCCGTGGGCGTCGACTCTCTGCCCGTGTCGTCTCATGTGCGGCGGTATCTGAGGATTCTGATACCTCTTACCAGCGACGCCGCCACCTACCATTCTTTGTTGATTCGGATCTTGCATCGGGCCCACAGGACCCATTACCATACCCGATTGGTCTTGCATTTGTTGGTGCATCTGATGCGACTGATCGGACTGCATGTGCATCTGTTGTTGCTGCTGTTGTTGTTGTTGTTGTTGCATTTGGACTGTACCGCCTATAATGAAAGTTGTGGCTTAATCGGATTTTATTAATTTTCGTGAAAAAATTAAAGATTTACTTTTGAAATATTAAATTTTTAAATATTCTTTTTATGCTCAAAGAATTTTAAATTAAAACGCCTTATTATTTTATTATATGATTTCAAATTATTTTTTAAATGTTGAATTATAATGCAAACTTTTAATAAAAAAAAAATATAAAAACGATATAATTTTGAATTGAACTGTAATCAATTCCAATAAATTTAATATCGTCAATGAAATAAAGGACATCAATTATTCGTAAAGTACACTATCAAATTCATTCAAAATGAAGAAGTAAAAGAAAAAAGAAAGGGAAAAAGAAAAGCCATTCAGATTCTTTCCGAGGTAAATATATCGCGTGAGAGATTCCTGCGCGTTGGCTCATTCGATCTTCTTTAAACTCGCCACGTTATCTCTTTTTAAAAATGTATATAGGGATGGACTCGCGTTGAGAGATAATGTCTATGTGTATGTGTGCGTACGCATATACCACAAGGTAAGAGGAAATGAGAAAAGAGCGCGAGCAAGTTGCATTACTGCGTCACGATGTGAGACTATTTCTCTCTCTTCTTATCATTTTCTTTTTTTTTTTTTTTACGAAGTATATAGCAACATATATTTCTTTTTTCATTTCATTCTTTCTTAAGGCAACTTATTCTCGACTATTCTTGACGTTATTTAATTAGACTAGCTCTAGCTCTCTCTCTCTCTCTCTCTCTCTCTCTCTCTCTCTCGATCCTCCGAACAGTTTCATTCTTTCGTTAGATTGAGTTGTAATACTGTTATCGGTTCTATTTGTGCCGATAAGTACCCGTTGATAGGAACGACGAAGATTTATTATTTTCGTGTTAACCGATTGTATATTTTCGGATGGAGGACGAGAAAGAGGAAAATCGTTAATAGCGCTTAAAATTTATATACGTTAATTTAAGATTGTTAAGAACTTATTTCTTCTATGATTATGAAAAAAATTGTTTTAAAAAAATTATAAATCATTGATACAATTTACTACGAAAAATTTCAAAATAACGCACAATCACATGTAAGAAAATGCGCATTCGTTTTAATAGAAAATGTCTCGCTGTGCATCAGAAAATAGACTTCAGTGTACTTTTTTTTATTATTTACAGAGCTTATTTTATCAATCGTTAAAAATATGACAAACTTTTTAAATTGCATCATATATGTATACAATTAAAAATTTTAAGTTTATACACTTTAAAAAGACAAATAGAGTGCAAATAATATTCTTTAAACGTAATTTACATATTTCATAAACTCATCGTTTACAAAAAATTTGCCAAAAATAAATAAATAAATAAATAAATAAATAAATAAATAAATAAATAAATAAAAAATAAAGAAAGAAAAAAAAAAGAAAATTGATCAAAGAGAAAGAAAGAAAAAGAAAAGTGTCAAAGAAAAGTGGATAACGAACCTCTGAGAACGCTGCACGGTATCGCAGTAGCGCAGCTGTCCCCGGATTGGCTCTCCCTGCTCTTAGTCCTAACGGTGATGTGTTTAGGATTGAGGCCCATCAGTTTGTGTATATCGACAAGCGCGTGATCGCCCGTGGGACTGTCGACGTCCGTGACTTTCTTGCCGTCGGCGTAAACCGCGTAACCGGTGACTGCCGAACCGTTTAGGGCAACAGGCTGCCAGGTCACTAGCAAAGTGCCGTCCTGCGGTCCAGCCTCCACCTGAGTCACAGACACCCGCTCAAATGAGTGAGCCCCGCGCGCCTTACGCTGGGCCCCGGCTCCTTTCAATAACTGGAACTTACGCTAACTCACTCTCTCTCTCTCTCTCTCTCTCTTTCTCTCTTTCTCTCTTTCTCTCACTCTCACTCTCGCTCTCACCCTATTCTCGCTATCTCACACGTTTTCTCTTTGCTTTTCTTTTTTATCTTTTCTCTTCTCTTATCTTTTTTTTTTTTTTTTTTTTTTTTTTCATTTTTATATGATTTATGCCGCTTAGCCATTGCGTGTATTGTTTAATCGATAATCGAGTCTTTATTATCCAATCAAAATTATATAAATGAGAAGTATTCATTTTTAACATTTTAATAATTCTATGGAAGTATTATTATACGATAATGTCAACGGTTTAAAACAAAGTTCCAGCAGCGTGTTTACAAAACTACGATTGCAACAAACGAAAAAAAAAAATGAAAAAAAAAAAATCTATCGCTTTTATGTAAAAATTTTACTTGATTTATTATTCCAAAATATCGCGCAAACTTATTTAAATTTATTTTAAAAAATTTATTATTTACGATAAAAGCAATATAATTTTGATGTTCCAGTGATTATTAATGTCAACGGTAAAAGTATCGCTAAAGAAACTCATTTAATTACTGCGTAGCTTGTTAAATATCGTATAATCTCGTTAAAATTAGAATCCTTAGTAGTTGATCATTATTATTTTTTTTTTTTTTTTTTTTTTTTTTTATAATATTCAAATTTAATCTTTTATATGTTAATTAAATATATTATAAAATTTGTTGTTTGTTAAATTTATAAAATATTAAATATATAAATTTTATTTATGTTAAGTTTATTATTAAATTAAAATTTTACGATAGATTTTGAAATATGTTTATATCGAACAAAAATTAATTATTTGTATGGATTATAAACGAATAGAAAAAATGTATCGGTTCTTAATAGTTATTGTCAATTATTTTATTAAAATTATTAGTAATAATGCCAGTAGAATGAAATTTTAATTTAGTTTTAAATTAAAGTCTATTATAAAATAAATTTAGTTTAAAAAATGCAATCATCAACACTTTACTCTTTGCATACAAATTAAAATTATTTTCATTACAATAATAAAAAAAAAAAAAAAAAAAAAATAAATAAATAAAAAATAATAATAAATAGTAATAGCAATAAAAAAAAAATGTTATATATCGTGTCACTTTTTAATAAATCATTTCTAGTGTTTCAGCGAATTCACACTGAATATGCAAAAGTGCTTATGTGGAAAAAAATGTGACTTGCAAAGTTAAAATGGTGCAAAATTTAATTGTATTGCTGCACTGTTATAATAAAGCCAACCATAAGCTAGTTATACCTATGATTATAGTAAACTAAAACTGAAATAATCTAAAATTACTTTCTTATTAATTGCTTATTAAACAAATTAAATTTTTTATTCAAAAGACTATCGTAAATTTAGCCAATTTATAAATTTCATCACTTTTATCAATATTATTTATAATTTTTCGAGTATAATATTATAACGAAAAATAAATGTATGCACTGAATTATTTTTATTATTTTTTCAAAAAAAAATTTTTTAATTTTAGATATTTCTAAATTACTGTTCATTTCAAGCTTAAATTCACAAAATTTTTATAATAGAGACCTGCACTCGTGTGAAATTTATCACTTCGTATTAAACTTATAAACTTTTTTTAAATTAATTTTTTTAATTTTTCTACTATTTGTGCGATGAAAATTTTAAACTTTACAGATCTCTATTAAATTTATGTAAAAGTAATAGTAGAAAAAAATATATAAAAATATACATGCAATATTTTACCCAATCCTTCGAAGAGAAAAATAATTCGGAGTTACTAAAATCAAATGTAGTTTTCAATGGTTCTTTACGATTTCTCTTTTTAATTCCTGATTGAACCATTACTTTATTAACGCACTTCGCATCTGAAATCTTTACGCATAATAAATCCGGTAAAACTTTTTATCAATTTTTTGCTACCATATTGTTATTATTTCATATGACAAAGTTTATAATCTTTAAATAATTAATGTTAATTGATTTTACTCTATACAGGAATTTTGATTGCTCTATTAATAGTTAAAGTAAAATCAATTACACAATAAAAATATTTCATCGGTAAACGTTACGTAAAAAGCCTTGATTTAAAATTTTTTTTTGTTTTTTTTTTTTTTTTTTTTCTTTATCCGATAAATACTAAAATAATAAACTTAAAGAATGTCGTACGATTAATTTTTAAAGATTATTTATTCTGAGGTAATGTCAATTTATTTTAATACACAAACGGTTGTAAAAAAAACAAATATATTTTTTCATTTTGGAGTAGCTGTATTATTTACAGTGCGTGAATATCGATTATAAATATCTATAACAATTGAATAATTTAATGTTTTTTAAACAAATATGTACATCGTGTGAAAATATGAACAATGTTGAATATTTAATTTAATCCAAGGTATTAATTATTTATTTTATTTTTAACGATAATTTAGTTAAAAAAAAAGAACTAAAATGTATAATTTTACTTCTACCTCATATTGATATCAATAGCTGTACTTAATTTAAATGTTTAAATTATTTATCTTTATTAGTTTTATACATATTAAATAAATTTTATTGCGTTATAATTTATTATGTTTATAACTCGTTTATTAATTTTATTAAATATAGTATAACTAATTACGAATCCAGGTGGTCATCATTGAAAAAAAATATTTTCTTTTGCTATTAAAAAGATTAATTAATTAATCATGTAATTATTTAAAAATGTTTAAAATTATTTAAAAAATTTATTTTTATTTAAAAATTAATTAATATTACTATTATTTAAATCAATTTAAATTAAAAACATGATCTGTTTTATAAAAAAAATTAAATCGTCAATTGTTTTATTTTAATGCATTTATGTACATCAAAATCAGCAAAAAAAAATTCTTACCTTAAAGAAAACTTTGAGTAAAGATTGTGTAGAATTTAAAAATTTTGGATCTCAAAAAGTTAAAAGTCTTTATATTAAGTTTTATTTAATAATTTTAAATGATACAAATTTCGAATAAAGTAATACAATAATTTACTTCATATTAATTAGGAAATTATATGCAATAATTTTTTTCTGATGTATTTACTTTTTTAATATATATTAAAAAAAAAAAAAAAAAAAAAAAAAACATTGAGAGAGCAAAGATTTCGCAATTTCAGCAAAGAACTATCGCAATTTTAATACATCTTTTTTAATCATTAAATTTGTTATCGTATTATATTAATTTTTAACTAACCTAATAATTTATTTATCAATCCTTATATTAAATTTAGCTATAAAATAATTTTCTAATAAATGAATTTAGTTCAAGCAAATTTATTACGATTGAGAAATAACGATGTAGATATTTTTATCCGTATGAGGCAGAAAAACAATTTATAAGTAACATTTTAATTAAATAAAAAATCAGTTTATAAGCAATTTTAATCAACGAACATTAATAATCCTAATAAAAACAAGGTATCATTGTCCAGTCATTTCGGAATGTATACCTATATATATATACAATAATAATAATAATAATAATAATAAAAAATAAATAAATAAAAAAAAAATAAAGAAATGTAAGCTAAAAATAGTGCGCATCGTGTCACTAAGCCTGACATGTAAAAAAAGTATAGCGGAGCGCGCTGCTTTACGCGTATTTGTCTGTTTTACGATCTCTAATTGTTTTCCTGTTTTTTTTTGTTTTTTTTTTGTTGTTTTTTTTTGTAACCCTCAATGACTCTGGTCATTTATATAAGCCTCGGCCATTATTCTTTTTTTATTTCGAGTTGTTGAGAAAGATAAACGCGAAATTTTTTCTCTTTTTTTTTTTTTGTTGTATCTTTGATTCTTTACTATTCTATTTTTAAATAATATGAATTTTGCTTTTTAAAAGGTAACTATTTAATTTTTTTTTTTTTTTTTTTGTTTTCTTTTTTTTTTTTTTTTTTTTTTTCTTGTAAAATAGTACAATACAAGAGTAACCAAGTTTTTTAAAGACACGAAAGTTATTTCGCAAATCAAGTCCGAAATTCTAATCAGACGAGAGTCAGTAAGAGCGATTAACGAGCAAGATAACAATCAAGTTTAAGTCCGCGATGTGCGATCCGCGCAAAAAGGCAATTAAGCGAAGGAAACTAGGCGCAAACCTGGATATCGACCGGAGGATCGGGCAGTCCCTTGGGCAACGTCTTGAAGTGGACGTGGCAGGCCTGGTTGTTGGCCGACTGGGCGTTTTGGTCCTCGAAGTGCGTCGCCCTTAGATTCTTAGCCTTAACGGTCACCCTGTAGATGGTCGAGGGCGCCAAGCCGGTTATCGTGTGACGATAAACGCCCGGCTTGACCGTCCGCACTTCGACGTTGTTGACGCATACGACGTGCTGGTGATTGCTGTTGCTCGGTAGCCAGGATATCACCGCGCTCGTCGCCGTTACGTTCGAGGCTTTGACCGCCGTTGGGCCGATCGCCACGTCTTTACCGATGACCATCGTGCACGCCGCGTCCCTTGACGTGCGACGCGAATGCGTCACCGAGCGCACGCTTATCCGATGTGGCTGCAATTATTGGCGCTTGCTTTTTATTTTAAATTTTATCGACGATTAAGGCTTATGAAATCTGACGATAAAACGAGCAAACCTCTGTTTCGCACAATACTACTTGTGTCATTATCATACGTAACGTAAACAAAGCATAAACAACTCGAGAAAAAGTTCGATAATGACGATTCGTTATTTGATAACGACAAAAGCAACACAGAACACGACGTTTTTTCGTTTTATATAAAAGAAAGATTTTAGCAAAAAAACAAAAATAAAAAATGAAATAAAAAAGAAAAAAAAAAGAAAAAAAAAGAAAAAAAAAAGAAAAAGGAAAAAAAGGCAAACATTATTAGTTATTAAAAGGCACTAACCCTGTTCGAGTCGACTCCCTCGACGAGAGCGCGTGTCCTTTCGGTCGCCTTGACGGTGACCTTGAGGACCCCGTCGACGTAAACGTGATAGGACTCGAGCTGATGAGGATTATCCGGGGCTGTCCAGCCGATGAGTACGCTCTTGTTCAGCTGACGCTCGAGCGTAAGATGCTGTGGCGCCGGAACTAGGTCCGAAAACAGGTAGACTTCTTCAGAAGGAAAAAGAACAGGACAAGCCTAGCTGTAGCTAGAAAGTCGCACTAGTCGCCTACATCTCTATAAGCGAGCCTAAATAATCAGCATTCAAACACACGGCCCGTACACCCAGCCGACAAATTACACCGACGAACGACGCGGACCAGGAAGACGATAATACTTACGGTTGCGCTCTCCTCGCCCTCGTTGGTCATCTCTCTCGTGCCTTTTCTTTCTTATTTAACTTTTTTTTTTATTTTTTCTTTTCTTTTTTTTTTTTTTTTTTTTTTTTTTTGTTATTTTGAAACATTATGTCGGCTGTGTAAGCTATTGTTTGTTTGATAAAAAAAGAAGAAGAAAAAGCAAAAGTAAACAACTCGTTGGACATGCAAGCAACCAAAGTGATAAGATCCTAATCCGTATACGAGTATACTCTAACATTCATAACAAATAAACATTGGATTTCGGGATAATCTGAGCGTGAAATTATTTTTAAAGTTACGATTAATTTGATGCGTCTTTTTAAATAAGCATTAACATGCAAATTAAATTTTAACATAAATGCAAAGAGCGCGATTCGCTTGATTCGCCAATAAAATTTAAGCGTAAGCGTTAATTAATTTACCTTGTAAATTTTTAATTCGATGAACGGCAAGATATTTTGAATCGATATAGCGTTTAAAATAATTATTAAATTTTTTTAAACTTTATAATACCCTTTTTTTTTTTTTTTTATTATAAATATAAACAATTTTATCATATGTTATCAAGTTAATGTTAATTACCAAAATTTTCATAAATAAGTACTAGTTTCGTAAAAAAATAAATCTATCTTTTAAGTTTTGAAAAAAGAGGTTTCTTTTTGATAATTTGCAATTTATCTGTCGTATCACACTCAGATTACTTTTAAGAGTCATAAATTTTTTTAAATTTTCAACTTTGACAATTTATTAAAATTTATTTTTTAACAAGAGACTTTTTCAAAAGTCAAAATTTCAAATGAAAATCACATTTAAAATAAAACCAATGATTACGAAATATTAATTTCGTTACAATGAAGATTAAAACTTATGACCATTAAAAAGAAACGAATTTATATCGTTAAAAAAAAAAAAAAAAATAATAAAAAAAATAACTAATCGTCGCACACATAACGAAAATAACATAACGTATGATTCCTAGCACTATTTTATATACAGGATATCCATAAAAAATCATTTCTTATAAACATTAGTGAGATGAAAGCAAAACAAAATGGCAAAATCTAATAAGTATTAATTTAACGGATAAATTTTAACATTTTATTTTAATGAAAATAACATTTCTAAATGCAAATTGATTCGCTAACTAATTTAAATGACTAAACAAAGTGAACGTATGTATACCATACATCTTTTTAAGATATTCTGTATAGAAATTTCTCTGCCTACCTAAGCTTTTCTAGCCGCAAGCTGACTCCTAATCACGTTTAAAGCGTTAATCGGGATTATTTATGTACAAGAGTTTTATCGAATTTACTAAATTATCCCAAATAACGATTATACCTATATATTTATATGGTTAATCTAACTTAAACACTGATTAAAATTGTAAAAAAAAAAAAAAAAAAATATATATATATATCCTTATAATTGATTATATTTATATGTATTATAATTGAAATTATTTTACCAACATCGATAATCAAAAGGAAAAATGTACCTGGCGGTTCCTGTTCGTCCTCGTCCGCGATATTGTCAAGTTCCGCGTACGCGGATAGTTCAGCCTGTCGATTACGATTTCCTTCTTCTAAAGCAGCTAGCTCTAAGTCGATATCCTGCAAGTAACACTAATATCCAAGCCGTATGAGTTTTCATAATTTATCTTTTATGTGATTTAAACAACAATAATATTAAAAATAACAGATTTTTAATTATAATCCCTTAGATAATATTAATAATTATTTTTCTTTTTTTTTTTTTTTTTTTTTTTTTTTTTTTTTTTTTTTCACGAATTAGATATTTTTGAATCGGATAGATTATCGTCTTTATAATCTAATGTTGCATAATATACGTGTGATTATCATTTGAAAAACACGTGCAATTGTATACATAAATTTTATAATTTCATTTATTTAAGGGATTTTGATAATGAGAAGAAAGGGCGGTATCCATAGTAAATGCGTAACTGACAGTTCGTGATCGATAGCCAATTTTATTGGCCAAAATTATTTAAAATACTCACACTCGAATTATCCTGGGTAATGGCACTCGTGGCGCCCTTAGAATTACTTTTTTTGGAACCGTCGACTACAGTGGAATTTCGTATTATCTAAAAATTGGGAAAAACAAGCAGGATACATTAGCTAAGCGTAAAGAAAAATAATCCATGCAGTCGATATCTCATCGTTTTACGCAGATTATTTTCTTTCCTTAATGAAAATTTTAAAAATAAAGTTCTAATTTTTCAATAAGAAACTGTATAAAAAGCAACATTGAAAAAATAATCATGCCAACGACACCGAAAAAGAAAAAATAAAAAATGATACCCAATGTATTGGAATGTTTAAAATAAATAATAAAATAAATATCGAGAGATTTTAGACTACTATATAAGAGTTCAAGAAAATTAAATGATTAGATTTGGTAAATGAATTATACAAGGTAAAATGAAAACTGGATGGAAAGTATGCCAACGGAATAATGCGAAATAAAATTAATAGAAGGAATAGAAAAACGAAACCAAAAAGCAACAGTTCTCGTTCGATTGTAGAAAAAAAAAAAAAAAAAAAAAAAAAGCTTCTTGGAGATACGCAAACCTTGCATACCACCCTTTAGAAGAATCAAATTTAAAGCAGCGTCGGCTTTTGTTGAGAATAAAGAACTATTCTATAGACAACAAAACCAGAAACCACATAGTAATAATAGTAATAATAATAGTAATAATAATAATAATAATAATAATAATAGTAATAGTAATAGTAATAGTAATAATAATAATAAAAATAATAATAATAATAATAATAATAATAATATAAGAGTAAATGTATAAAAATGTGTGTAAAGGAAGAAGCTTACCTGTGGAATGTTGGTCGATACGGCGTCGTCGACATCCCTCAATCCAAGCACAGCCTGGTGGAACTCGAGGAGATCGTCGCCAACGAGTTTCTGTACGAAATTCGCGGGCACGAGTCCCCTCCTGCCGTCGAGGGTTTCCGCGTCGAGGAATCCATCCTCGTCGGGTTGTCCCCAGACGAGCAGATAGTCGCCACCTTGAACCGGCAGTTCCGCTTCCGGATTCTCGTTTGGCGAATGCTGGAACGGCTCGTAGGTAAAACGCGCTATGTAAACGTAGCAGCGTCCCTTGCCCGGTATGTCGAGCATGTCGACCTGGCCCTCGGGCACGATACCCGAATCGCCGGTGAGCCGATCCAGGGGATTCGTTAAGATGCTCGTTGGTATTTTTGGCATCTGACGAGGACCGAGGAAGTGGTGTCCGCCGGTTGTCGCGCTCGTCGGCGTCGGCGACGTAGCGCGAAGGCTCTGCTGGATCTGTTGGATTATCGCTTGCTGCTGCAATTGATTCGCCTGCGATTGCACCGACAGCTGTTGCATCGCTTGCAAAGGATCGCCTATCGCCTGCAGCAAGCTGCCCGATCCTTTAATTCAATTTTTAAATGCTCGTTAGTTAACATCGTTACGTGGACACATTGCCTTGGCTATTAAGTCATTATTTTATCATTACTTTATCATTATTTTATCGATTGAAATATTCTCTCTTATTTTTTCTCTTAATGACGGTAAAAAAAAAAAAAAAAAAAAAAAAAAAGTTTTTTTAATAACTATCCAACTGATCCTTAATATTTATTATTAAATTATTTAGTAAATTAATGACTCGATCGTAGATAATTAAAAAATCTAAAATTAAAATTAATAACGTAAGCAAACATAATTCGTGGCCTATAATTTATAAAGAGAGACTGCAAAGTTTCAAAGTAGCTTACTACAAGATAAAAGACACTCGAATTCTCAAAATTTTGTTTAATAACCAGAAACGTTTATAGCCTCTATTATTAATAAAATCTTGATACGTTAAATTATTAAAAAATGATTCCCAACGATCTATCATCACACTTTATATCCATTGAAAACAATTTACCGGCATTCGACGCTAAATAAAAAAAAAAAAAAAAAAAAAAATACCTGTAGTAACGCCCGACGTGCCGAAAGCATTGGTCCCAACATTGGTATACGATGTACCGGCTGTGGAGAAGGTGCTCGTGGCCGTCGAAAAAGGAAGCACTGATTGGGGAACACTGGTGAGACCGGTGAGCGTCGAATGATATGATGAGGTCGAATACGGTGGTAGGGTACTTTGTAACGATTGAGGGAGATTCGTCTGCGGTACCGAGAAGTTGTGATGGCCCAGCTGAGTGCTGTAACTCGATGGCTGCACCGAACTATACGTACTACTTGGATGGGACGTCATCGGTAGGCTTGGAAACGTCGTGCTCTGTAAATGTTTTTTATTTATTTATTTATTTATTTATTTATTTATTTATTTATTTTTTATATATATATATACATATATTGATATATATTGATATATTTAATACGATCAATTGTAGTGTTTTCATAAAACTAAGGCGTTTATAAATTATTTTGCGTTAAGAATCTTTAATTTAATTTATGAAGAGCAATTTAATTTAACATATAATAAAGAGCATTTCATTATGAAAAATAAACCGAATAAAGAGTTGACAATAGTTTCCTATACGTTTGTGACAATCTTTTTATATAATTAGTAATTGAAAGAAAAGTCAAATAGATAAAAAAAAAAAAAAAAAAAAATGATACGAACAAATTTAAAAATAACTCTAAATAACAATAAACAAAAAATTTTTCATAGACGTTTTTCTTCACAGTGGTATTTAGTAAAAACGAATAAAGTGAATGCGAGACACATTCACATGGATGCCAAAAGCAAAGTGACGCTCTTTTTACTGAAAGTCTATTACTTCATAAAATTTTGCGTGAGTAATAATTTTTTTTTTTTTTTTTTTTTTTTTTTTCAATGCGCTTTTAATGAATAAGATTATAAACTTAATTGGTGCTCTCGCAATGTTTAGAGAACGTTTCAATTAAAAGGACGTCAAGTTTCCGTAGGTAATTCACGAACGAAACTGTATAAGTTTTGTTTTAATAGCCACATCGGTATATACCGTACTGCATCAATTTAGCGTTTTTCGCACAACAATTGTCATTATGAAGAGAATTAAAGTTTTCCTTAATAAACTAATATTTTGCAATATAGAATGTTAAAATTTATTAAAATATTTTCTTTATATATACATATATATAAAATTTGATTTTTAAAAGACATTGCAAATTTCAATAATTGTTTGCACTTGCTATTTATTTACAAATACAATTTAAGTTTAAGCACTTAAATATTTCATCTTTTTAATTTACCGTGCAAACGTAATTCACAAAATATTTTTACTCGATTCGATAAAATGACTTCGAGAAAGGTCAAAACTTGCGCTGTTTTATGGCACCGGAAAACCACAAGAAATTCGAAAACAAATTTAAGAACTATCTTAAGAACAAGAAAAGTTGAGTAGTATTCCGTTAAATTTTGTAAGTTAACGCCGACGGTCTACATTCGCAAATGTAAAAAGATAAGCACGACAACGTGTATCTTTCACGACTATATATCTCAATCGATATATATATATATATATCACATTATTCTGCAAACTTTGATCTCATTCAAAAAAAAAAAAAAAAAAAAAAAAAGTCAAAGTTATCTTGAAATTTATGCGTTTTCGCGTTATGTACGACGATGCATTATTAAATTATTAATTCTGAAAGAAAAATAGAAAATTCCGATTAACTCCAACGTTATTTTAAGAAAATGAAAATTTTTCTACGATAAATCGATAAACTTCGTGGTTATACTTATTCAACTCATTATTTTCATTAAATTTTCCAACACATTTCACGATAGAGGTTAACCGCTAAAACGAAAACGAAAAAAAAAAAAAAAGCAAACAAAACGAAGGTAAAACAATCGAAATAAATGAAAAGAAAAAAAAAAAAAAAAAAAAAAAAAAAAAGAAAACAAATGCATAATCACCTGTGGTTGCGTGCCATTGAGCTGATAACTCTGGGTGGAAAGTCCAGGCTGGGTGTAATGCGACACTCCGCTCTGGCTGACCGTCGACAAATACGTCGAGGAGGTCGGATGTTGTTGCTGATGCTGTTGGGCCTGCTGTTGCTGTTGCTGTTGGCTCTGCGGCTGTCCGATCGGCTGCTGCTGATAAGTCTGGGTGTGCGGGTAGCTCTCCTGATATTGTCCACCCGGATAATGGCTGTGCGTTTGTTGCTGCTGAGTTTGCTTCTGCATGGCGGCGCTCTGCGCGTGCGAGCTCGCCATCTCCATGTGCTGCTGTTGCTGCTGATACTGCTGCAGCTTCTGCTGGAAGGCAGGCTGGGATTGGCTAGTTGACAACGAGGAGGGCGCTGGTGGTATTGGCTCGCTGTAGTGGTAAGGGGGTCCGTTCGGCGTCAGGGGCGGACAACCTGGCATCATCGGTGTCAGTGGCATCGGTGAACTCGCGTACTATCGTGTTTTTTTTTTTTATCATTTATTAAAGTTTTTTTTATTATTTTCGTCGATTTAAATTTTATTAAAAAATAATCTTTTTATCTTTTCTTTTTTTTTTGTTTTTTTTTTTTTTTTTTTTTAACATAATTTTATTTTGATCAACCATGCAACATTATTGCTATTAATTATTGTCAAATAAATGCAACTTTTTAAATTTTACATTAAAGAAAATTTATAAAATAAATTAAACTTTTAAACGGTACGTTTTGAAAAATATTAAGAAATCCATAGTGACAGGACCGGAATCGCAGTATGCGGCGGTAAGTAGATTAACTCGGAATACGGTCAGACGCGCCAACAAAATTATAGTTTACTTATTTCCACGAGTTTCAACTCGAAATAGATTTATTCGAATTTTTTTTTAAACTTTCTAAATTTAAACATATGTAAATGCACGTGTATATGTAACTTTTTTCAATTTTATAATACTTAACATCTCAAACGATCCGCAATATAACAGAGTCTTTAATAATTAAACCAAACCTTCGAGCTCGAAACGAAACGACGAATGAATATCCCGAAAAATGTAATAATGCACGAAATACGTATATATATATACAGGTATACAAGTATACATACTTATACAAAAAAGAAATAATGGGGGGTGGGGGTGGGGGTGAGGTGGGGTGGAAGGGAATAGAGCGGCATAGACGTACGTGAGAGTGTTGAGAAGGCATCCCGAGGCTGAGGGCGTGCGGATGCGGGGGATGCTGATGCTGACCGAGATTTGGAAGATTTTCCGCGCTCGATCGCAACATATTCTGGGACATCGATGGTTGCTGCGTCGTCACGGAGCTACGCGTATGATCAAGGTCGTGAAGCATCCTCCCGGTGCTGAAATTTATATATAGACATATATATTTATATATATATATTTATTTATATATGTATGTATATATATATATATATATACACACATGTGTACATATCTATACGTATACTATCGTAACTACGTGTATAATGCTTCTATTATTTTTTTTAACCCCACCATGGTTGAATTATTTCGGGATCGACCTACTTTTTTTTTTTTTTTTTTCTTTTATTTTATCCTTTTTTTTTTTTTTTTTTTAAGCATACGTATTTCTAGCTATACAACGACTAACGGGAATTTCTAATGAGTGAGTTCTACGCGCTAATGAGACTCATTGTACAGGGGTGTTTAATATTAAATAAATGTCTTCAAGTGGTTTGTTACGCCGATGTGAAATATTTAGGTGTGTGTATTATACAGACAAAGATTATTGCGTATATGATTCTCGAATAACGTTAAACAGTGCTAATAATAGTGATTATTGATGTTGCGAAAAAGAAAGTCGAGAGTTGGTTGCCGAAATAGACAGTAGAGAAATTTTAACTTGAAAAAGATTCAACCATAATATTTATTCGAAACTTTTGCACTTTCTTTAAGCCTTATAATAATGTAATATTATAATACTAATATTTTATTGTTATACTCTTTACTTTACAATGGTTATTCAAATATCACATAATTTCAGTTAGTAATATTCATAATTAATTACTTATGGTAAAATCAATTCAGTCAATGACATAATAAAAGTTAACAGCATCCAGCAGTCGATATAGTGTTTATGATATTTAGAATAATTACAGGCTATTGATACAAAAAACAACTTTCGATTGTTTTTCATTTATTAATAATTATTTGATTTATATTTATATTGTGTCATATAATGTAATATAAATGCTTTAAGATTTACTAAAGCAGGAAGTTTTTATGATCCAATTAGGAAGCTTTAACTTACGTAACATATATTTATCGATATAGTTATAAAAGACTGTACGAATATACGTTGACTATTACTTGCATATTTTGTACTTATTTATATTAATAAGAAAGTTATATATTAAAAATTTTCGTTTTAATAATAAAGTAAGTCAAAAAAAAATTTTATTTGAATTTAATTTTGTTTATTCCAACGATATTGCTATAATATATTCTAAATGATTGTTTGAAAGTAAAAATATTATACAACTTGGTAATTATTATATTTTCATAAAAAAATTTGAATATTTTTAATTATATATTAATTATGTATTATGAACTGTCCTGTCAAATATTCATAAAGCCGCTAAATTTCTAAAACTATGCAATATATTTAAAACACGTAAACATAAACAAAAGGTTCTAAAAGTTTTAAACGAAAAAGTTCATTCGCAGCTATTATTTTTTGAAATGTGTATTTATAACATTGACAAATTTTTATTGGATGATATGCTAATCTAATATTTTTAATTTACATTTACGTATTAACTAATAAAAAAGCTACTATTTAAAAACACCGCCTGAATAATTTTCTATCCAAGTATATTAAGCGTATAAAAGACTAAATTTAAAATTTAAACTATATTAGAAACATTTGTTTATTATACTATAAAACATTTAAAATTGATCGTATTTTCCGACAAAATTATAGTGCATTATGTTACCACGATTTAATTACTTATAAATTAATATCAATTAATTTGAATTAATTATAATCATGTACAGAAAAGAGGTTATGAAAAAATTTGTTATAAATTACGATTTAAAACGAGATAAAAGCAGCATTGAATTTAAATAATTATAAATAATTAAATACGTTAATAAATTATATTTGGTTTGTATAATTCAATTGTTTTTTTTTCTTTTTTTTTTTTTTTTAATTTTCGTTATACATAGATAACGTTACTTTTAATATTAATTATTTCGTACATTTACATAATGTTAAAAGAATAATAAATTTTCTACTTATTTTTATTGCACATGATAATCGAATCTAATTTTAACAATAAACTAATAATAATTATAATTATGGATATGCATTAACGAATAACATATTTACTCTATTATATTTTAAAATCTAATAATGTTATAATGTATTAGTTGACATTTGGATTTCATTTATTTTAAACTCCGATAATTTTCAAGTGATTCGTTGAATCTTCTAATTATTTATAATTATATTATTTATTATTTTTTTAAACACTTGGCACACAATAAAATTGATAATACGAAGTATTTTCTTTTTCTTAAACTAAAAAATCAATTTAAAAAAATAAAAAGTATCGTTCAAGAAAAAACATTTTTAATAAGCTAGTGATTTTTTTTCTTCTAATTTTAACTAAAAATGTTTTTCCGTACAAAATATTTACATTTATTGCTTGTAAGTGATTAATAATAAGTCCTAGAGACTGTGGATCATGAATTTTGATAAGATTACCGAGACCTTTTCTGTTCATAAATAGCTGTTAATTTATATTTTAAATTATTGAAATTTTAATGATGAATATTTTTGTTAAATATAGTTTTAGACCATCTACATACAATTAAGATATACTTTATTAATATAAAATAGATATAATTATTTATTTAAAAAAATTTTTCTTATAGCCATTATTTTTACGAATTGATAGAAACTTTAAAATGTTAAAAAAGTAAGTATAAATAATTTTAACGAAATATAATTGTATCAATCGATAAAATTATTGTTCATCGCTTTTTAATGTTACTTTATTGAAAAAACTGCCATTAAAAATAATAAAACGCATCGTTAAAATGTTTATAAACTCTGCGAATAAATAGCAATAGAATTTTTCTTTTGTGTAGAAAAATAAATACATTTTAGACTGCAAAACCATTTTCATTGTATTCAAAGTCTTACAATTGAACAATTTGTCTCAGTTAAGAGTAGAATAAAACTATTGTGAAATGGCGTATCAACAATATTTTTCATAGAAATTATTATTTAAAAAAAAAAAAAAAAAGTTGTTTAAAACGATGCTTTTAAAATCGACGTATTGATACATAATTTTTAATATAATCTAAAACTTATGGATATCTTGATAATATAAAATACTGTATTTTATTTTTAAGTAAGTAATAATATCGTTAAAATTATGATTAAAAATATAAGATAAAGACACAGTTGTTAAATTAAAAATTTACAAGATGCATGCCAAAATCAAGGTCTTTAAATACGTAAAAGCGTGTGTATATACATATATATAAATATCTACACACACACATTTATATTTAACATTACCAATTCCGCCTCATTAATCTCAACAAAATTCACATCACCGATAGGCGATAACCAGATGTGTGTGTGTGTGTTTGATTCGAAAAAAATAAATAAATAAATAAAATGCGAGAGACAGAGAGCTACGAAAGAGATAGATGAAGAGTAAGTAAGTCTAAGACTGGATAAAGCTTATAAAAATCACCCGCTCACGATGAGTGAACGCAGTGAAGATAATAAAATTGAAATACACACGTAAAATTGTACACGCTTTAATATCGCTCCTGCACAAGGTACACACGTGCGCACGCGCGCTCGCGTACACCGTCCACCAGTGTCGTAGGTCGGTAACTTGGCGGTAGTTCTTGGTCGACGATATAAAGTGGAGAGTAGAAAGAAGAGGAGGAGGAGAGAGAGAGAGAGAGAGAGAGAGAGAGAGAGAGAGGAACTCATGTACACGCGTAGGAATGTACGCGTGGTCGTCGACGCAAGAGAGAGAGGAGAGAGAAAGAGACGATAAAAAAAGCATAATAATTAATGTGTTACGGAAAAATAGAGTCGTACGTGCGATACCTGTCCTGCTCGATCTTGGCCATGATGCGATCGATCTCGGAGCCCGCGGGCGGCCAAGTCGCGGTTGCCATAGCCCCTGCGGTGCTCGCGGAGCCGGTGGAATGCCCAAGGGTGCTCGGTCCCCGGCTGCGAGCCCGTTTAAGGCTCGTCAGCTCGAGACTGAGCTCCTCGTGCCTGACCATCTGTAGCTCCGTCTTCTTCTCGAGCTCGCGTATCTTGGATTGTAGCGCCTCGACCGACTCCGGACCCTGATAACGACCCGCCAGCTTCTCCCGCAGGTGATGCTGGGCCTCCGCGTGCTGACGCTCGAGGTCCGCGCGACGAGCCTCCGTCTCGCGCATTTGCTGCAACAGAAAGTTTTTCATGGTTTTTTTTTTTTTCATTTTTTTTCATTTTTTTTCCTTTTTTTTCCTTTATTTTCTTTTCTTTTATTTTCTTTCTTTCGACCCTTCTCTACACCCATACTTTCGTCGACGCGCGCGTTACGCACGTTTTATCTCGTCGTTTAACCGCGCTGCATTTTTCATCTTACGCTCGCACTTGACCCTTATATTGGCATGTACTTTTTAATTTAGCGATTAATTTTAATAAAATTTTTGTTTAAAACGATATCGATGAATACGCACATATATCGTTGCTCTTCGTTCTCTATGAATTAATAAACGATCGCGAAAATATACTTTCGCTTATATTAATTTTTCCATGGTTAAATAAAATTTTTGTGAATCAAATTTTTTTATTAATTTATAATTTAAATGACAAAATATACGGCATGTATACCTATAATAATTAACATATAAAGTTTTACTCACTCAAAAAGTTTAATCATCTAAAATAATACGATAACTTAATAAGTTTCTTTCCAAAAAAAAACATTAACCACGTGATAAAAAGTTAACGATTTATCACAAATTTAATAATAGCTTATAAAAATAATGATTACCAATTATTGTTAAAAAAAAAAAAAAAAAAAAAAAAATTATGCGATAGTTTTTTTTCTCCTTTCTATAAGAACCGAACAAACTTTATTTATAGAATATAAATAGTAGCCGATCATCGACTTTGTAAACCAACAACAACATACTTTCAATCCACAGAGTAATAGTCGATATACCTGACCCAAATTCAAGTACTCGACTTCCTACAACAAAGCACGTCATATCAAGTTATCCAGATAAATGATTTTCCTCCAAAACGCAATATAGATACGATAGCAATTAGAAACACGTCCAGCTTGCCTCCTTGTCAATCATCCCAGTTGCTATGCCGTCCCATTAACTAACTCTAATTTTATTTTTCTTGTTTTTTTTTTTCTTTTCGTGAAGGAAAATAAGAAAGAAAGAGAAATAGAGTGAGAGAGAGAGAGAGAGAGAGAGAAAGACTCGGAATAAGGACGGGACGGCATATCGGCAGTTGGCGGGTAGCTCTCGCGCAGCTTGGCTTTTATTAGATACGTGACGAGTGCAGGCTGGAAGAAGGAGAAAGAGAGAGAGAGCGAAAGAGAGAGAGAGAGAGAAAGAGACTGTGCGCACGTGTGGTTTTGTGATGAGGGCCAGCAAACACTTTTGCTGCGGCCTTCCACTCTCTCCTGCTGCTTCGCGTTTCCTTCGCCCTTGCTCTCTCTCTCTCTCTCTGTTCTTCGTGGACCGCTGGCCGTTTTATTGATTTCTCATGCTTTTCATTTTTTCGCGACGATCAAGCAATTTATCACGAGCGCGGAGATTTCGTTTATCACGGGCTCTTCGCGGCTTTTTAGAAAAAAGTATTTCTTTTTTTTTGTTTGTTTCGGTTTTTAAACGATGTATTTGTTAAGCGTCGCTACTTTGCAACTTTTACTACTTGGTATAGTTGATCATTATCCATTCGAATCTTTGCGACAATTGCTTTAAACTATTTATATGCTATAACTTTAAACAAAAACTTAAGTCTTATCGGATTAATATATTTTCAATAATTTGCATAAATAAAGTGATTTCGTTCATTTAATTTCAAATTATATGCTTATTATGATTAAAATACTCTTTGGTATTTAATCAAAATTTATACGTAAGTATTATCTTTTTATAATATATCATCAATTAATTAAGAAAATAAAATTAATTATATATAAAGTATATTTTTAAAAGTTTTAAAAATACATATCAATCGGTAAAGTAACTTGAAACGTTAATTCACCTTTAGTCCACATTTAAAACGATATTTTAATGTAAAATTAAACAGCTCAAAATAACGTTATTTATTGAAATTTTTGTAACGATAATTTTCAAATTTTCACACAGTTGTTACACAGGTTTGTTTAATATAATTTAAAAAAATTTTTATCTATTGTTTCAAAATTTATTCAAATATACTCGTATAAGGATAATTTTTAGTATATTATAAATACAAAATTTACTCTGAACCAAATGTGTTGAAAATAATATTTAGTTTTTAAACTAAATGAATTATAACGAAGTTAATTTTTTTAAGTATCGTTAAAAAATTTTTTAAGTCTCATAAAAAATTTAAATTAACTTATTAGTCATCAAAAATATCATAACCATCTAAAAATATATCAAAGTAAAAACGAATTTTATTATAATTTTATTATAATTTGTTAACATTATAATTTTTACAGCGATTACATATGTTTGTTATATTGTTGTGTCTAATAAAATAGATAAAAGAATATTTTTTATAGCTTATAAAAATGCATAAAGATTGTTGATTTCAGTATTAATATTTATGTAATGTATGAGATTTAATATATTATCAATATTAAAAGTAATAAAATATTAATTATTCTTTCAAAATGTATTAATTTTTTGTAATCGCTTATTATCGACATTATCATTCTATGTTAAGGTATAAAAAAAAAAAATAATAAAAATAAAGTTTTTTAATTTTTCTTTATGATAAATCATTAAATTTTTCTCGATGTCATACTCATTAAAAATTTAATTTAAAAATTGTTAATTATAACATTTACTAAACACATTTGAAATCCAAATGCCATTGTGTTTTGACACTACTATAAGTTGTTAATATGTTACTTCATCGATAAGCACACTACTATACTAAAAGAAAATCAAATGCAAATCAATCAATCTTATGGATCGCTTATATAACATTCATTCTAATACGTGTACACGTCGATTAAAAAAAAAAAAAAAAAAAAAAAAGAAGAAAGAAAACAAAACAAAAAACAAAAATTACTGTGACAAACGCTTAAAAAAACTAAACAAAAATACAAAATACACAATAAGAAAGAAAGAAAAAAAGAAAAAAAAATAAAAAATAAAAAATAACCAAACACGTACAAATAAAAGTATAAAAGTTTCGTTCTTACCTCGAGGATGTTCTCGAGTACGGGGTCCTGCATGCTGCCGGCGATCCTCGCGGAGGTGGTGGCTCCGACAGCAGTTCCAGTGCCCAGCAGCTGGGGAACCTGCGATGCCGTGGAAGCGCCACCTCCGACGCCACAGCACTGAAACATACACACACGGGCTACATTCCACTTTGCTCGTTTTATGTATACTCGATCCGATCTCGCTTACGTATATATATATATATATATATATATATACATATACGAGGCCTTATCGGCCCCGGCGTCAAACATATCGATCTAACCCTATATCGTCACGAGCTATCTTAATTAATTGAAAGTCCCTTATGCGCGTCAGCTCGCACGTGTCGCAACTATACTCAAACTTTCTACTCTTCATCATCCTACTTGTCGATTTTTACGAGTCATTAACATTTTCAAAACCGACTGTGCTACTACTACTCGATTTTATTGTAATTCTTACGTTTACCTTTTTCTTTTGCTTTCGTCAAATTTTAATTAAAAATTGTAAACTTTATCGCTTTCGCTTAAAAATTTTACGTTTTTATTTTTTAAAATGTATGACATTGTTTTGTTGTTACGCGAAGATAACAAAAATTTATCTTACTATTTTGAACGTGTTTTTTTAGAAAATAATAATAATAATAATTCATCGATTACTTGTAGCAATATGAGATTGTTAAAAGTAATACACAATGGTAAAATATTTATAAAGATTCGAATTTTGTTAAGCGTTTGTTTGATGTACCTAATTGAAGGATTAAACAGAAAAATAGTTTGCGTTGACTGAAGTTTTTGTCGAGAAAGACTAGAACTTAACTCAAAGTAGGTACAAAAACAACACCTTTTCTTAAAGATAAAATTACATAAATACCTTAAAAAAAAATATATCAGTATACTTTTTTTTATTTAATTTCCTTTTAAATATAACAAACTAATTCTTATGTTATTTTAATGAATTATAATAATTACAACATTTATTGAAATATCAATTACATTTTGTTATGTATTGTATTAAAAAGTCTTATGAAGCATTAATTATATAAATAAAAATAATAAAATTTAATAATAAATCGTCGGTTAACTTTGAAGTATATTTAATTTTAAGAATTTTTGATAAACCGTTTTAGCAAATCATGAAATTTAATATTTCTGTGAATCAGCACATTGTGTCCTACATATACGGAATGTACAAAAAATATTTCATTTTAGGCCGACATTATTCTTGATACTAATTGCTATTTTCGTGGAGATAACAGGCTAAATTATTACATGTATGTTTAATTTGATGAGAACGAGTTATGTATTTTTATTAAAGATAATGAATTTTCGCTTAGTCGACAAAATAAAAATTTATTTATACACGGAAATAAATATTTATTATTTTATCAAAAATGTCTCTTTATTGTGATATAAGTTTAAAGTTAAAATATTTAAATTTAAAATATTTAAAATTATTCATTTCTTCTAATAAAATTTATATTTGTGTAATAATAAATACCATTTTATTATTTTGATGAATGTTATTATTTTTAGTAAAATTATTTACATTTAATAGTTAACAGAATTGATCCTGTAAAATTAAATTTAACTCTCAATTGTAGGTGTCCGTTTTCGCAACGTGCGAACTTCTTGTTAACAAAATCTTAATATAGAACTTATACATTATCAACGCCGTAATTTATTACTAAAACTTGTGCTTGCAACAACTTGATCAAAACCTCCATTTTCATTTGTTGATAAACAAAAATAAATAAATAAACAAAGCATCCACGCACGAAACATCCATTTGGAAAAGCTATTGAAATTTTCTGGTCTTACAAAAAGCAAAAAAAAAAAAAAAAAAAAAAAAAAAAAAGAGCGAGAATGAGATAGCGCAAAAGAAAAAAATAGAAAAAGGAGCGCGCTAGGATAAGAAAAAAAGAAAGAGAGAGAGAGAGAGAGAGAGAGAGAGAGAAAGAGCTAACAGAACGAGGACCTCAATTTCGATCTCCTCCGGCAGCGCTGACGTAATCCACGAAGACCCTTTTCAGTCGCGCGCGCGCGCGTTTGCTCTCTTTCTCTTTCTCTCTCTCTCTCTCTCTCTCTCTCTCTCTGCCATCATATATGGAGGACTCGAAGGAGGAGGAGTTATTTTAGGAGCCGGAGTCTTTCTCTCTCTCTCTCTCTCACTCTCTCTCTCTCTCTCTCACTTTTATCCTCCCTCGTTCTTTCTCTCTTTTCGTTCCACCTTTTATCCGAAGCTACGTTTCTTTCTCTCGTTTTCCGTCATGTCTCCCCTTTATTCTCTTCTCAGATCCATACTTCCGAGTATCTCTCTCTCTCTCTCTCTGTGTCACGTTCATGTACATATACCGACTCCAAACCATCTTCCTACATCTTTCTTGCACATCTCTCGTACTTCTCGTCCTTATTCTCTCGCGCACATACAGTGACTTATAAGTGACGTTTCAAAATTATCTCTTGCTCTCTTTTCATTCCTCTCCCTCTCTCTCTGCCTCTCTCTCTGCCTCTCTCTCTCTCTCTATCTGCCTCTCTCTCTCTCTCTCGGTATCTCTCTCTCTGCCTCTCTCTTTCTCTCTCTTTCTCCCGCTTATACGCTTCATTCTTCATCTTGCTTCTGCAAACCCACACGTTTAACCACACTCCTACAAACATATATGTATATCCACACGCACGCCCACGTCTATCGCGGCAGTCTTTTCTTCTTCACGCGAATCGTTTCTCTACTTCGCTAGTTCGCGACTACCCTCGCGGCGTCCGTTCTTTCTTCTCCTCCGATTCGCTCCGAGGATCAATCCGACGGGTGGCCGGGCGCGATTATTATCGCCATTATCGCCCCGTCCTTTCTCTTCAACCACCACGTGCTATCTTTCTTTTTCTCTACTGTGAGAAAGAAAAAAAATAAAAAATAAAAAAAAAAGAAACGAGGCTGAGTGAATAGCTGCGACGAACGAGGACGGCTCGCAAATGTGGGTGTGTACGAGTGCGTAGGATCGAGGAGAATGAAGATGATTTAAAGAGAATGGAAGGAAAAGAACGATTTGATCCCACCCAATCTTTTTTCGCGCGACTCAATTTGTCCGACTTTCGCTGCGATTCAATAATTCAATTGATTCGAGATTATAATAGCCGATGCATTTTCCCCACCTTTTTTTTCATCCCTTCCCCTCCCCCTACTTCATTTTGCTGCTCTGTTCATCTCCGATTTTCTACGAATAGTCTTCTTTTTTCTCTCTCTCTCTCTCTCGTCTCTTTTCTCTTTCGAACGATCAAGCATTGACGATCAATTATCTCTCGCGGGTCGCGCGCGTGCAAAAGGACGAATGTCTCTCGCGAGTCGTGCCATTCGAAGGACAAAAGGCATCGCGCGAAGAATAGGATGAAAGTTGAACGATGGTGCCGACAATGAGAAAATTAATTATGTAGCCGTGATGCACTTTCTTTCTCTGTCCCTCTTTCTCTTTCTTACTTTCTTCGCTCGTAAAGTTTATTAGCAAAGACACTTTAAGATTCGCAGCCCGATGGAAATTGTAAAATTTGCATAAAATTATTATACTGCGCAATCTCTCTCTCTCTCTCTCTCTCTCTCTCTCTCTCTCTCTCTGCGTTGACGATAAATATATCATTAATTTTTTTTTGAGCAAAAGAGCTCGCGTTATCCGAAAATTTCTTTTTTTTTTTCTTCTTCTTTATCGATTACGGAAACGTTATATTTTATATTTATCCATCAAACTTTCTCAATCTGTTAAAAGAATGTAAAATAATACAATTTCGCCGTAGCCGTATCACAATCCCAAAAGATATTGCGACTTTTTTCGTCGTGCAAATTTTTAAAAATAATATGTGGAACGCATTAAGTTTTATATTATTTTTACCATAAAGATTTTCTTTTATTACTTCAAGCGGGATAATACAAATTTTCATTACTAAGAAAGAAGTTCCCGTTGGAAAACGATTTGGACAAAAAACTTAATTACCCGGTTAATTTTATGCGAACGATGCAATTGAAGACTAAAATTTCGATATTCCAATCATATTTTTATACGTGAAATACTTTTTGACGTTAACGAAAGATTTTTCGACATTGTTAATTATTGTTTGCGCAATGATATAATTAAACAGAGCTACGAAAAAAAAAATACGCTCAAGTTTACGAAGAATTAGGTATACACTTGTAATATACTCATACGTATAATATTTTTTTTTTTTTTTTTTTTTTTATTTATTTACCAGTTAAATAAGTTTACATGTATTTACATATAACTCCTTAGAGGGAAAGTATTCCCTGTACAAGGAACTGGTAGGATTATAAAATATAATTACATGACTAGTTTAGTTTATACTATATCTTAAGTTAGCTTTTACTATTTTCTGACTTGTTTATATTGTGATGGTTTTTATATAGATGTTAATATCAAAAATAAATAGATGCAGATTGATTTGTTATGGAATTTAAATTATGTTGCTGTTTTCAATAAGCCAAATTTTCAATTTTTTCCTTAATGTCAATTTAGATACTTTTAAGATTTTCAATTCCGAAGGAAGTAGATTGAATAATTTTACTGCTCTGATAAAGCTGTTTTTGAATCCAATAGTTTTATTGATTTTAGGTAAAGGTATTGATTTGTTTCTTGTTTTGCTATTGGAAGATATATATTTATTTTGTAGAACTGGAAAGTGATAAAAGAGAGAGTCTAAGTAGAATTTGGTAACTAGATTCAATGGTTTTTTATTATTTAAAAAAGTATTTTTGGATATTATTTTTAAAATTCTATTTTGAAGTGATTGTAGCCTATTTAAATTGTTATTGTATGCCCCACCCCACGCTATTATCCCATAAGTTGCAATACTGTTGAAAAAAGCATAATATATAAGAAGTAAAGTCTCTGTTGACATAGTTATAGCTAATTTATAAAAAACATAAACAAGATATCTAGTTTTATTTATTATATATTGTACATGCATTTCCCACTTCATGTTAAAATCGAACATTACTCCCAGATATTTGTATTGTTCTACACGTTGCAGAGCTTTATTGTTGATATTAACATCTATGGCTACAGGGACACTATCTGCATAGTTTCCAAAACTCATAAAGACTGTCTTGTCAGTATTCAGAGACAGCCTACTCAATGCCATCCATGTTGCTACATGACTCAGATAATAATTAATTTTATTACGTGCTTCTTCCCACGTTTCTGCTGTAGATATACATAATAATTATGACATAATTTATTGTCTTAATACTTTTACTTTACTCTTTAATTTATCAGAATAAATATCTTTCAAAGTTTTAATTCATTAAAATCATGTTAGTTTGTGAGATGATAATTTTATTATTGCCTTTCTTTAACAATTTTTATAAGCATTGTAGAACTCTAACAATAAACAATTTCTACAGTATTACTGCCGAAGATAAAAAAAAAAAAAAAAAATATTGTGTTTCAATGTTTACTTAATCTTTTTCATCATTTCATCATCAACAAGTTGACAATATTAATCAATATATCATTACGAGCATATTATTTTTCAATATTTGCAAGAATAAAAATTTTATTATCAACGTTCATAAATTTTATTTCATGATGTATAATTAAAAAAAAATATATATTAAGTAATTAAAAATTTCTTAATAATGCATTTAAATGTAATTTGTTCAATAAAAAATATTTATGATTATAAATAAAAATAAAAATATAAGCAACAAATCTTTGTATCCAAACTTTACAATTTTAATAATACTTAAATCTTATTATGAATAATATAAATGTTCTGTTTAAATTTGATTTTCTTTAAATTTATTAAATCTTAATATTTATTATTAAGCATTATTAATAAAAAATAATGTCGAATCGATAAAGCATTATTTCTAAAAAATGCGCATGTCTCGCAGAAACACATATTTAAGTGAAATAAATCATTTAATAATTTATTATCAGCGAATTGTAATGTCTGAATAACCCGCGGTAATACGTACGTGTATGTACTCGTAAATTTGCTATCAAGATATCTCAAGTTTACCGCTTTCGTTGAAACACAGGTGGAATGATATCGGCCGGAAATTACAGCAAGAATGCTTAACAAATTGCCGTTACAAAAGGGAATACGTAAGCGGAAAAAGGTTATCTGAGTTTCTATTGCACGAATGTGCATTGTGATCGTAAAAGTAACGTAATTCTTAATGCCTCATCAACGGTGCATTGTTATAAATATAACGATTTTTTTGTCGTAGTAGTTTTTTTTTTTTTTTTTTTTTTTTAATTAAATAAATAAACTTGCATCCGTTGTGTTTATTCAATTTTTTAAAAATATTTTTTATTTTCATCGAATAAACAATTTGTTTTTATCGTAATGTTTTATAGTTTGTATTTTACAAAATGTGTTTTATAGTTTCTATTTTACAATTTACAACTATTAAATGAAAGTCAAAAATATAACGAAAGAATATTAAAAAAGAAAAGAATATTTATAAAAAAAACGAATATTTTTTTCAAAAACTGTCCTTTTTCCTTTTTTCTATTACAATTTTCTAAACCGATTTTCGAACATTCAATAATAATAATAATAATAATAATAATAATATTCGCAATACGTTTAAAAACTTACAATTAAAAAAAAAAAAAAAAAAATTCGTAATTAATATTAAATATGTTATAATGTTTAATTAATATTAAATATTTTCATAGCAACAAAATACTCTACATATTCGAAAGCAGCTTTTTGCAATAAAGATCATATGCATCGCAAATGTCACTCAATTGACAAATATTATTTCATTCTTAAGAACCCAAAATAAGATATTACTTTTGAAAATCAATTAAGTTTATAATTTCAGCGCTTATTGTAAAATCTACGAGCGTTGCGAGATATATCTCATTACCATGGAATGAAATTGAAATGAGAAAACTTGCAGAGTTGCCAAAAAGAATAAAAGCGACGAGCTACCGGCCGTTCCTATGATTGGCTTTGAAAGAGCAATTAAGTTAATATTGTGATAATAATTCTCATCGCCTTGTGATAAAACCTCGAGCGAATACCCGTTAAGATTTAATGCGCGATGTGTTATGCGAAATTGAGGTAAACTCGCTGCGTCGATTTTTATACCATAATACAAAACCTTTTTTTAACATATCGACGAATATTACGACCGATTAACGTTGTAGTATCTTTGTCGTACAAGCTTTGGCTAGATTTTTTTACAAAATTTCCTTGGGCTGTGGGAGTTAAACTTTTTTCATAATTTTAATAAGAAATGAACATCTTGCCATAAAGCCAGCCGAATAGTAACTAAAATCCGTAAGCCGAACTTTCTGTGGATTAAAATTTTACTTCGATAATTTCGAGTTGAAGTTTCTTAACCGACACAATTTATATTTTCACATTAGGAATTAAGTCATAAGAAAAGACGTTTAAATCTTATCCGCGCGACGATGAAAATTTCACGGTGCGAACGAATGCTTTTATGGAAACGTTTATAAGATTTCATTGTAGACGATCGTTAAATTACGTAAAAGCATAAAAAAAGAGAGAGAGAGAGAGAGAGAAAACTCTATCGGAACGAGAAAAAAACCACCGCGAAATTAAAATAAAAAAAGGAAACCATACAAACGCGAAAGTATAAGAAAATGTAAAATAACGACGGAAATAAAAAAAAAAAAAGAAAAGAAAAAGTAGAAAGCAAGAAAAATGTGTGTCAAGAGCAAGAGAAAAATAGAATCAGCTTTATATGAACAAGAAAGACGGAGAGATCGAAAATTAAAAGTCTCGCGCGCAGGACAAAAAGTAACGAACGAAAATTTATCACTCAAGCTTTAAAGCATAAAGCCTTAAAGCAAAAGCGTCTGTAAACGTAATTTTCAAAAGATATAAAGAAGATACATTGATAAACCGTTACGATTACGTATAAAAAAACGAAATCGTAAAAATAGAGAGCACAAAGTATGAATAAAAAAAAAAAAAAAAAAAAAAAGAAAGAAAGAAAGAAAGAAAGAAGAAACAACGCGAAGAGAAAGAAAGAAAGAAGAAGGGAAGATAAAAAGATGAAAAAGAGAAAGAAAGAAAATTTTAGGAGACACTTTTCCGAGCGAGCGTAATGTAATGACCATTGTCGCGAGTGGCGACGCTAATTTTCCGTGCTCGTTTCATCAAGGAAAGCATTTATTCTAAAAAGAAAAACAAACGAAAAATTTATAAATACGAGTAGATATATATTCGCCGTAAAAAAATTTTGATTTAACTTTATTAAATATTATTTTACTTCGATGCTTAAGCGCGAAGTAATTGCTTCTTTATTATTTACATGCGCTCGTGTTATTAAGTGCGATGATTTAAATTTAATTTTTTCTTTTTTTTTTTTTTTTTTTTTTTTTTTTTTTTCCTTTAAATTCACGAAAGAATGATTACTGTTGAGATAAACTCAATGTAAAAAAATGTCTCTCAACGCGTCAAATGAAATTATTCTTAATAAATTTTTTTTTTTGTATAATTTTTAAGCTATCTTTATTTTACTTTTATAAATGAAAAACAAGAAAAATTTTTTATGAATGAGAAAGTCTTTTTTTACTTTTTTTTTTTCGATTTATAAATAGAAACAGTAATTATTTAATAATATAAATCAATAACACGATTTGATGATACTACAAAATGATTGCAGTACAAATAATCAAGTTTTGATATTTTGTTTCTTTTACTCGATACGAATTTAAAGAACTATATTATTAATCTTTTAGTTATTTAAAACGACGTTAAATAACCAAGTATACGCATTTCAATTTTAGAATACTATTGTCTACACGAGTTTTGCAAATTCGATAAATTTACCTAAAAATAAACCGATGTAACGAAAACGACAAGTCAGAACAAATGCAAATGGTACGGCAACATTCGTAAAACCTAACCTTAACACATAACGCGCGTAACATAAAAAAAAAAAAAAAAGATACAGCTTTAAAAGGATCAAAGTCCGAAAGTAATTTATCGCGCGCGTAAAATTGTAAAATAATGAAAAAAAAGCTCTCGTGCATTGATTTCGTCGTCGACTAGCCATTTTGCACCTACACGCTATATCTATACTCCCTTTCCCTTCTTTCTTTACCTTACCAACGAATTCCTTTTTATTTTATTCTCCATCCAACTTGCTGCACGCTCGGGATAAACGACCGCAGGATATACGACCGTGTGATCGTAAAAATAAGAGAAGGAGAAACGAGAGAAAGAGAGAGAGAGAGAGAGCTATGAGTAAGAAAAATACTAAATTTGTTTATGAGGCTTCGACGTTGTAAGAAAAATCATCAAAGAAGGAATAGACCCACCGCGAAATATTCGAGTCGCTCGTAATCCCTCGTATTATTCTTTTTATATCCCGCTGCCGAATGGAAGAGAGAGACAGAGAGAGACAGAGAGAGAGAGAGAGAGCGAGAGAGAGAAGAAGAGAATGTTATCGGCGTCTTGGTGCTCGCGCTCGGTGTGCGATAAAAAATTGTTAGCGTAAATTGCGCGACTATCGAGTCTGTATCGCGTTCTCCTTAAACTATCGTTCACGTTTACGCGGACCCATTTTTCCTTACGACATTTTATACGCCGAAAGGAAGGAAAGTTCGTCCAAGCGTTAGGACTTCGATTAAATTGAATTGCTCACCCTTTTTTTTTTCTTTATTCGATTTTTTATTTTTTCTCTCCCCTTTTTTTTTTCTTTTTCAATGCTATGTTATGTTCTTCGCTTACATTTTATATGAGAGAATCGTTTGAGATAATAAAATGTAAAAGTTTTGTAAAATTATTAAAAAATAAAAGAAAAAACCGTTTTCTTTTTAAAAAAAAAAATTTTTTTATTTTCAACGTTTTAAAAAAACGTTAATGTTCGGCAAAATTCACGTTAAAAAGAAAGCTAGGATGCTTTTACAGTTGACCAAGAGACACAGCCAACTATGCATCATCCGTTAACTATAATACCCGTTGGATCTCTTACTTCTTCCGCTTCACTGTAGTCCACAGTCCGATTGCCAAAGAAAGATATCCACGATATATATGGGGTCTTCGCTCTTGTAAAAAAAAAAAAAAAAAAAAAAAAATACGGGTCAACGTACCGGTAGTATAGCGCGATAATCAACGAGGGAAGGAAAAAACCTTCGATTAATAATAAATTTTTATGAGTCATCTCTCGAGTTCTTGTAAGAGGGAAAGAAAAACGAGCGAACATTAAATCAATTGATAAGAGAGAGAAAGAGAGAAGAGAGAGAGAGAGAGAGAGATATTTATCAAAAAAATAATAACCGTTTAACTTATGCTCGATACTTATTGCTTGCGCTAATTATACAGATACACTTTTATCTTATTATATTGAGTCACTTTTATTTCAAAAGGTAAGAGGATTACTTTTAAACTGCAGAATTAACGATTCTATTTACTACTTCGTTCTTTCATCGGATCAACTTGGACATTAATGCCAAGCTTGTGATACCAAAAATTTATGGTATCAATTATTTTTTGTATTAAACGCGAAACTTATTTTTATTGAAAATTTTATTCGCTACTTTTCAAACAACAATTATAGTATTAATGTTTAATGAATTTTTTTTTTTTTTTTTTTTTTTTTTTTAAATATCAAATCGAGGAATTTTATTGTAGACTATCGAAACATTTTTAAAAAATCTGAAAACGCAAGAAGTGTAATAAAGAAAGACATAAATTTATCGCGAAAATGAGAAAATAACTTATATGTTCGGAGAATTAACTACCTCAATAAAGTAAATACTTGTTTCAGTAATAATGAAACTACGTGTGATATACATTATACACGCTTCATTTAATTAGAAAGATAATTTCAATATAATGGATAAAGTTATGCGAAAATGCCTGTAAGATCATTGATTTCTTTAACAAACATAAACGAAGATTAAATATTAACGGTGAATTATTAAATTATCATTAACCAATTATTGAGTAATGATATCTTCGATTTTTTTTAAGCAAATACTTTATAAAGATTTTGGTAAGCGCAAAAAAAAGAAAAAGAAAAATCAGTGAATTTTTACTGCATTATTAATCAGTTTTATAATTTAAAATGCAAAAATAATTAAAAAAAAAGAAAAATGAAGAACACCTCATTAATATATCAATAAAGTCAATACTACGTATTTCCATTTCAAAATCATTCGAAAATATGACTCTCCTAGTTTATGCGGTTGAGCACAAATCGTTGCTAAAAGATAGCACAACGGGTGTTATACAATAGTTGTTAAAGTCGCCCGGCTAGTCTCCAACCAATCGTACATAATCATACGATTTAAGCGCTTCTTTGCACATGCGAAGATAAGATAAAAATAATAATGGCCAAAGGTAAGATAAGAATAATGGCCGAGTTAACGGTGACTAAAAATATTATCGACGACGATATAAAAAAAAAAATAAAGGAAAAAAAAAACGTTGAAATTTTTTAATTTTGTTGAAAAATTTGTTTTTTAAAATATTTACAATATTTTACATACGTATTTGAAATATTTACATAATTCAAGTATACTTAAGGATGAGCACAATTCGTAATGTATTTTAAATGAGATAAAAATTATGTAAATTATTAAAAATGTAAATATAAAATTAAATAATTCTTTTAAAATACTTTAAAATTCTTTCAATTAATTTTTTAATCCGAAACGATAAAAAAATATCTGAAAATTTTAACCGAATTTATATAGAAATAACTCTATTAAATTATTAAATTCCTTTTCTAAAATTAGTAAACACTTATTCGAAGGAAAGCTTTTATAATTTAGTGATGAAGTACGCGTAATTTAACAAAATCGTATATTATGTAAATAACCTTAATAATTTATTAAACGAAAATAATAGTTAAAGAAAATTTTTATTAAAATTTAAAACTTTATTAGTAAGACACGATGAAAATTTATACCGTAAATAAAAATAATGCAAAAAGCCAGAAAATCGAAAAAAGGTTAAACGTAAAAAAAAAAGAAGTACAGAAAGAAGAAGGCAAAAGACAAGCAAATAAAGCAGAATACGATAGAATAATGAAACAGAATGAACGGGACGGAGAAAAGCAAGGTCAGGGCTAAATCAAGTTAGGCGCTAAAGCGATCAGTTGCCGGATATTTGACAGATGTCAAACTTCGAAGAATGAGAAAGACAAAGACTAAAGTAAAAGAAAATTAACTGTAAGATGATGTAAATTTAAGACGTTTTATTTATTAAAATAATTCGTTTTTAATCAAACTATTTTTAAAATGTTTTTTCATGTTAAAAAAAAAAAAAAAAAAAAAAAAAAAAAACAATTTTTCTTAAAATTGTGACACATTTAACGGTTTTCATTATATTTTAATAAGTAAACGGGTAATTGATTTAAAAAAAATCAAAATCTCTCGGTTTTTAAAAAATATTAACAGTAATAATTTAAATTAATCGATAAAGCTTAAGAATATGTAATTTTTTATTATTGCGTGAATTTAATTTACCACATGGTTCAAAAACTTATAGAATATCGCGAACAATTTTAACAAGAGTCGGAATACGTAAATGTGACCCGATGGGAGCTTTAAAGTTTTAACTACTTCACCGCATACACGTATATCTTATGTTTTATCTTATATTTTATACAAAGAACAAAAGTTTTTTTACCAACAGCTTTTTTTTTAAATTTAATTTTTGTTAATATTGATCCTAGAATTATCATATCTTATTGTTAGTTCAAACTATAAATATTATTAGAACAAATATTTCTCTGATAGTATATCTTTGCATAATTTCACAAATAAATGTAAGAAGCTAAAAAATTAAAATGATAAAGTTTTTATTTAATCTGTTGGCGAAAGATTTCATTTTAATGTATAAAATAATATATCTTGTTTAACGAAATAATTTATACCACAAATCTTATTGCAATATACATCTAAAAAAATTGTTTTAAAAATGAAAATTAAAGCAAGACTTTATTTCCGCGAAATATTGTTAACGAAATGACCTATTTTAACAATATGCTCTTCTTTAAAATAATTGCTTTATCTAAAAAATCATTACTCATTATCAATAAACACTACAGTAGCAAAAATTATTCTGTCAATTCTTTTAAATCTACAAGCATGGTGAGATTATACGATGTAGAAACGTGTTAAAAAAAAAAAAGAGCATAAGATTTCGGATTCGGATACGAAATTTCCCAGTAGTATGAAGACAAAAACATGAAAATATACGAGGAGAACGTAGAAATTTACTTGGCAAGAATACCTGCATCTATGTTTTATCCAAGTAGAAAACATTTCGATCCAGCCAGACATTTGCTTTCCAGAATGTACATATCCATGTAAAGTTATATACATGCAATATAAATTCTTGAACTGTAACCATATTTTTACCAACTTTTTACTCGGCTTAAAAGCCCAGCTTTTTTTTATCGTACGACCGGGACAGTCGTCCACAAATAGAGAAATTTTCCGTAAAGTCGAAAAATTTTAAGAGCCGTTAATTTTGGTGCATAAAATTTTCTCGACTTCACGACCCGATACATATATTGTAAAAGTAAATTACATCAGCGTAGAGGTGCGAAAAGTCTCCCTTTTCGAAAATAGAAACAACTATTTCAAGCTCCTTTCTCTCGCTCTCTCTCTCTCTCTCTCTCTCTCTCTCTCTCTCTTTCTCTTTGTATATTTCACTCTCCCAAGAGACTTCCAAGAATAGCTTTCTAAGAAACTGTACACGTACTAAACTCTCACACGTACATACGTACTGTTTCATGTATCTAACATGTGCATGTTTCACTCGCTACTGACGCGAAAGGGAGAAAGAGAGAGAGAGAGAGAGAGAGAGAAAGAGTAAGTAAGCCCGCGGCGCAAAGGATTTGCAAGCGGCGTGCATTTAGCGACGATGCTGGGGTTGTTTGCAACGAGCTCGTAGCACGCGATCCCGATCAATTTTTTCCAAGTATGCACTCTATATACAAACTAACGTACACGCAAACGGACACGTGTACACGCGCGCATCCACTTATACACACAAACACGACATCCTCAGATAAGGGTACAACAGAAAAAGAGAGAGAGAGAGAGAGAGAGAGTGGGGGGAGGGGGGGAGAAAGGAGAGAAAAAAATAAATAGGCGGAAATCGCTGACATGGGAGAGAGGAAAAACGGTCGAGAGATAAATTTCAATTTTGAACGATTCTTGATAAGGAATGACACGTCGAAGACTGGAGCTAGGGGTTTTTCATTTCCTCGGATAATTCGCGATTTTGTGCGGATTCTCTTATAGCCTCTCAATAGCGCTACGACTTCCGTTTAACTTACTCCCTCTCGATGTACACCTACAGATGTATACTTGTACGTATATATCTGTATGCAGACACGTGTGCGCTCTTACGTTGTATTTTTATTGCTCTTTCTCCGTCGATGTCTTTAAAGACGACAAGGATGAAGAAGCCTGTACGTCTTTTCTTACAATTACACACGCTGTTATTATTATACGGATTGTAATTATTTCTTAGAAAAGATTATTTATTCATTATTCATTAAGAACGTCTTTCTAATTATAATCAATAAAGATAATACAAATAAAATATAATTTTTTACGTTTTAAATAGTTAATAAATGGTTTGAATCGATAAAATATATTCTAAATTTCGATCTATATTTTTAACGATAAAATTCGTTTAAATTCAAATCGATATCTGTTGCAAAACTGATATGAAAAATTTCTTTCATTATACATCTACAAGTTACGTAAAAATTAATTACGTCAATGATAAAAAATGACGTTTTAAAAAATATCATCTATTTCGTTCGCAGTAAAAAATGAAAAATATAACAATTTTAATATCGATATACTTAAAACGTAAACTAAATGTTATAGAAATTATTTTTGACAAGTTTTCAGTAATATTCTTTTAAACTTTAATAGATCAAAGAATTTTAAAATTCTACATAAATTTAAGAATCGCTACTTATCGTTATAAAATAAATAAATAAATACGCGAGAAAACTAAAAAACTTTAGTTCTTCATAAATATTTCATCGGGATAAACGGTAAAATCAATATGCTTATGGTTGCGTCGTAGGCTATGAAATTTTTATTTAGTTGCTGCAATAAAGAGAACTTTGACGCTTGTAACTGAAATATATGTTCAACTTTTATGCAATGGCTTTAATGCGCGTTACATCAGAATTATGCAGTTTTATTTTTTGAAAATAAAATTTTCATTAATAAAAAAAAAAAAAAAAAAAAAAAAAAAAAATTGCGCGGATAAAATTAAACGAATAATCAATAATTATAAATGATTTTAACTCTCTTTTTCATTCTTAGTTTTTATTAGAAAAGTTTCTTTAGTAAATAAATAAAGACAAATAAACAATAAAATATTTCCCTAAGATTATTTATAAAGTAATTTTAAAGTTAATATTTATATTCAAAGGTATTTATGCTATTTTTTAATAGAAAAAACTTTATTCAGAAATATACATGTATTCATTATGGAAATGATTTTAAAATATAAATTATACCTAATTAATACTATTACAATAGTAAAATATTATTTATTAAATGAACATAAAATATTTTCATATGCAAGCTATAACATTAAATTTAATAACAGCAATATAGAAAAAAAAAGAGAAAATTTACATTATATAATTTTTATTTAAACCTTGTTAACATACATTTATTAACATTTTAACTAATCTATTATTTTATCTAATTAAAATAAAAATATTAATAAATTTTTAAAAAAAAATTATTCGACATTATTCAGGAAAGCTATATGTCTAACATCTCATTGCAAAGTTTTAAATTATTTAAAAAATCTACGAAATTTAATTATCACTACTATACCTATATCGAACAGAAACATTTTCATCCTAACATACAAACATATATTGATTATTTTAACTATTTCTAGAAATTTTATAACTATACTTATTAAAATAATTTTTTACGTAAACTATTTTAATGGTACTTAAGTTTAGACCATTTATTTATAAATTTTTTTTAATTTTTATTCGTTATTTGCATAAAAATAATACCTTCTTCAATGATAAGTTATAAGTATAAGTTTCCCATCAGTCGAATATTGAATCATTTTGAAAATCGTTAACATTGATTATAAATTGCATATTTAAAATGTTTGTCGACAGCTTTTACAAAATATAAATATGTTTGTTTAACGTTTGATAAATTAATAAATTTACTATTTTCTTAAAGTACAATAAAATTCATTTCAATAAATATTATAAAAATTGATATAAATTTTGTAAATAATTAATATATTTTTTTTTAAATTAAAATAACTAAATAGTACAAAAGTTGGAATGAATTTCAAAATTATTTTTTAATAAAGTTTATAAAGTAATTATTTAATAATTGAGTATTTTAATTTTATTTCTATTTAACAAATACTTTTTGACGATAAAAATATTATCGGATATTAAACTAACCACGAATGAAGTCGATAATAAAACAACTGATTTATTATAATAAATCAATATTAAAAATAATAAAAATATTATTAAACTTTGATTACTAAAGTTACAATGTAAACAAATAAACGATATCTTAATGTGAAGCAAGAAAATTTGATGATATAAAAGGCGATAAAGAAAAAGCAAAGATAAGGTGTAAAAGTTTTATTTTTATCCTTAACAGCTTTTTTCACGTACGAGAGATTGCGGTGCGCATTCATCGAATCGGGACGACCCGAAAAGCAGCGAGAGTATGAGAGAACGAGAGAAATAGAGAGAGAGAGAGAGAGAGAGAAAGGAAGAGAGAATGAAAGAGAGAGAGAGAGAGACAAACAGAGAGCAAAGGTCTATCTTTGAAACTGAATTCGACTTCGCAAAGCCGACATACAACGAGTGTTGATCTTAGGGTTACGGTTGCCAAATTATTTCAATTACTCGTAAAACACGTTGCGTTATTCTAACATAGTTTTTTTTTTTTTTTTTTTTATATTTTACTAAAAATTAATTTCAATTTTCAATTGTTTTCACGTTTAATTGCGAGACGATGATTTTTCAAATTCATTATAATTATGATGTGTACATTATTTTTTAATAAACATTATTAACAACTGTTATTGTTATAAATATTTTTCATATGAAAGTTTAATTGATGATTAAAATATGTTATGTCAATTATTATATGTTATGACAATTATATATACTTATTTTCAATTTTTAATTTTGTCATTAAAAGTTTCAATTAAAAAAATTATTGGAATAATATTGTATTTCACTGTGAAATTTGAAATTAAAGTTAAAAATAATTTCAGCAAAAATTTATAAGTATTGATAATTCAGTAATTCATTATTTACTGAACTGATTTAATGAATTTATCGAATCTAAATATATCACAAAATTATAATAAAAGTTTAAATGGAACAGAAAAGTTTCTGCAACATTACATTACTATTATGTTATGAAACGAGAGAAAATAAAAAATAAAAAAGAAGGCAAGCATCAAACATTCCAATAATTTTATCTCCCACCAGTCTTCTAACATTTCTCATCCTACGTTTTGCACTTACATTTTCCAATCGAAATCTCCTCAGCCGTGAATTTGCATTATAAGAACGAATATACAAAAGGTCACCAATCACATCAAACGAATTCAATCACTATAAAAATGAAAACCACCGCGAGGTCCATATCACCACGTTATTCGTAAGTATTATTCGTTCTTAACTTTCTCGACAACGTTATTATTCTTCCGCACAATCACATGTCCTTTTCCATCAATGCTCACTCCCACGCAACAAACGGCAAGAAAGAAAACCACCATAATACACTAACAGCCATTGAGCAAAATGGCGTCAGTCACCCATACACGCGTATACGAGTACACCTAAAACCAGGATAAAATCCTCGTGCACTTACGCGCTTGCACGCATACCAAACAATTAAAAGGACGAAATCCATCGAGTAAATTTATCGAGCAGTACGATTAATTTTTAAACAACAGCACAGTCACAAAAGAGGAAAAAAGAAAAAACTAAACAAGGCGGTCGGCCCGAGCAGTTTTATAAAGAACTCACACGCTCACGGTAACGCGGGAAATCGAGTAGACCCTTGCTCGACCGAATACATCAAACACACGCGGCGAGAAGGGAAAACCATCGGAGAAAAATAAGGAGGGAGAGGCAGGATATACGAAGAGACAAGGGAGGAAGAGAAGGCGAGAGAGGGAGAGAATCGAGACGAGGGGGTAAAGAGAGAGAGAGAGAGAGAGTCAGAACGAGATCCAGCAGAACGAGCAGCTCGAAGTCTCGAGTCTCTCCCGGCGCGAGCGTACGGCACTGCTTATTGATCCTCACCACCAAAGGTACGCGCGCCACGGGCTGTATACATATACGAGAGCGAGCGCCTAAGTGAGCCGTCACACACCACACCGGCAGCCCGTTCTACGAATCGCTGGTGGCACATCACCCACGCGACACTTATACCATCACCGTTATCAGTGTCCACCTCGTAGTCGTCATCGTAGTCGCTATTGCCAATACTACTATCGCCACTACTAGCACCACCACCACCAGAAACGAGCGTCGCTAAAAGCAGAACTGGCAGCAGCAGCAGCAGCACCAGCGGCGCTGTTACCGCTACTACTACTACTACGAGCGATACTCTCTGCTGCGTATCGCGCTCCGAGCGTTTTTCAAGGAATGAAAGAGCAAGGCTATCAAGAGAGAGAGAGAGAGAGAGAGAGAGAGAGAGAGAGTGTGTGAACTGGATGTATGTACAGGTAGAGGGAGAGTACAAGAAAGAGAATGAGAGAGAGAGAGAGAGAGAGGGACACAAAAACTGACGAGCAGACCGCCACTTGTCGTGCCTGACGCGAGCCGCTTTTATACTACTGATACAAACTCGAGATTCATCGTCATCGCTCGTCGATTCATTACTTCTCCAACTCTAATCCTCCCTCTTTACTTTCCTCATTTCGCTTTAAGCCAAACGAGCGTGAAAAAGCGCGTAAAAAGTCACGCACGTTGGGGCACTCTCGAAACTAATAAAGAGCGAAACGGAGCAGAAAGAAAGCGAAAGAAAGAGCACGAAAGACCGAGAGCGAGTTTCCCGTCGGGAAATCGATGAGGCGTGAGGTGTACGAGCCGCATGAGTCGAAAACGCAAAAAAGAAGACAGAGGCAACTTTGTAGAAAAAAAAAAATGGAGTGAACGTTGCCACTCTCGTATCTTTCTCTTTCATTATCTCTCAGTCTTCCTTTCTCCTCGTCTCGCTCGCTCTCGCTCTGTCAGTCGGGAAAAAGAAAAAGAGAGAGGGAAAAAGAGAAAAGAAGAATGAATAGATGGAGGGGGAAGAAAAGATTAAACAAGACAAGCACCTTGAACGCATTTTTCACTGTTACGCGCACTGAAAAATCCATCGTTCACTTATATTCATGACACTATAGGATAACAGCCACAAGCACCATTTAAGTAGAAACACGCCGTACCGACTCAGACATTGATGACGTTCAGCCTCTCGACTCGTTATTTCAAAAACACAGTTCGAGCAAAAAATACACTTATACGCACAAGAGAGCCCAAAGTGGCGATTACAAACGGTGCTTAATAAGAGAAAACAAAGAGAGACGGAAATAAAAGAATGACGGATAGGGTGCACGCTTAGCTGCGCATGCAAGGAAACAGAGAGAGAGAAAGGGAGAGAGAGAGAGAGAGAAAAAGATAGCCACAGACTCGTCGATGACACGATAAAAACGAAAAAAATGTTGATGAAAAAGAAGAAAGGAAACGAAGATGAAAATAGAACACGAGAATGAGATAAAGAAAGAGAAGAGAGAGAGAGAGAGAGAGAGAGAGAGAGAGAGAGAGAGAGAGAGAGAGAGAGAGAGGAGAAAGAAAAAAAAGAGTAAGAAGAGACAGATTGATCTCGATGTGTGGAGAAGAGAGAGCGAACTTACGATGACCGAGTCGAAGGGATTGTGGCAGGCCAGGGTTGCTGATGTGCGATCAAGTGTGTTGTTTCCCTTTTGCCCGTCTCTCTTCCGCGCTGTAGCCGCTGCTGCTGGCGTTGCAACTGGCACTGGTGCCGCTCTCACCTACGAGCACACGATACTTCCTTCGAACGATATATGTGTGCGCGCGCGCGCGCTCAACACGGTTTGCGTACTACTACCAGCTACGATTAAAAATCGACGCGAGAGAGAACAAGGCCGCGCACGCACGCACTTACGCACGCACTCGCGAAAAAGATATTACCCCGACGCGGATCCCGTAAAAGAGATAAAGAGAGAAAGAGAGAGAGAGAGAGAGAACGAGAGCTGGATAGGAGGTTCTCTAGCCCGAGGAGACCGTCATCGTCGTCGTCGACGTCGTAGAGGACGGCGAGGGGCTCGAGCCAAGTTCTCTCTCTCGCGCGCGCGCGCCGAGGTGACGGAGAGACACTTTAGCTGCTGCTGCTGCTGCTGCTGCTGCTGCGAGCGCGAGCGAGCGAGCTCGAGACACCGCGGCGGCGTCGTCGCAGGCAGGGCTGCTGCTGCTGCTGCTGCTGCTGCCGCTCGAGAAAATCGTGCGAGCGCGCGCAGGGCCTCAATAATCTCTTTCCGTCTCTTTCTCTCTTTCGTCCACCCTCTCGCTTTCTCTACTACCCTAAGCTTTCTTGTGCGGGTGCAGCTGGCGCGCGCTAGGAGGCGCTCGGCCCCCGCGAGTATCAAGAGAGTGGGGGAGAATGGCGAGCGAGAGAAAGAGAGAGAGAGAAGCGTACGCAAGAATAAAGGAGGAGAGAGGTATATGGAGCGAAGGCACCGGTGCGCCGCTCCGCCACAGCTCTAGATATGGGTCACTCCGCGATCGATCAGACACCGAGCGGGGGCTGGCTCTGACTCGAGCGTACGCGGTGGCGGTGGCGGTGGCAGCCTTTCTCTCTCTCTCTATCTCTCTTTCTCTATCTATCTTTCTTTATAATTTCGTCGAAAGCTCGGTCTCTCTTTCTCTCGCACTCCCTTACTTATAATCTCGCGTTCGGTTGTTCTTCGTCTATCTCTGGCTGGTTAGTTTGGCCAGGTATGCGACTGTCTCTGTCTCTTAATCTTGCATTCGCCGTCTTTCTCTTTCTGACTCCCTCTCTTTCTCTCTTTCTCTCTCTCTCTCTCTCTCTCTCTCTCTCCTTCGTTCTCTTATTCTCTTCGTCGCTTGCACGTTTGGGGAAAGAGCGAGCGCTGTCGTCTCGCTCGCGCTCACGCGAAAGACCAATCAATATGCGCACAGACGAATCTCCGATATCTCGCGCCCTCTCTTCCTGCAACTATACAATTTTTCTTCTCTCTTTTCCTCACGTGCCACATGCTTTCTCATTCTCTTTCTTGTGCAACTTTTTTTTTTTTTTTTTTTTTTTTTTTTTTTTTTTTAGCGAGTATTCTTTTGACTGTTATAAAATGTAAGCGATTCTTGGCGCTTAATCTTTCTTTTTTTTTTTTTTTTTTTTATGTTTATCACGCCAGTCTGTCCGCCCGCCCACTCTTTTTTTTTTATGGACCTACGCGCGCATTGCTCTCACGAGAGGCTATTCACTATCTGAAATCACCGAGGCGCATCTTTAAAATGTAAAACGGCTCGGAAGCCTCTTTAAATCACTGTAAATAAGTTACACTTTTTATTCTCCATCTTTTGAATGATATCTACGATAAATATGTTTAGTTATATTATGGTTAAACATTTCAAATAAAAATAACCAGTTACAAAAAAATGAATAACTTCGATAATAAATTATGGATGCAGAGTGAAAATTGATACGCGATGGAAAAAAATATTGTATAATGATCATATTCTTTAAAACAACTTTAAAAAAAATAAATAAATAAATAAATTAAAAGACAAAAATAAAATATCGCAATAGTAACAAAACAATTGTTTGTCAGATAATCGTATCACTATAATAATTATATTGATTAACTTTTTGTACCTAGATTTTCTGATATTATTTTGATTATTTAAAAAGAAATATTTTCATTGATTATAGGTAGAACCGATTAATCATTTTATATGTTGAATTATTATGTACAATATTGTCCGAACATTCGATAAATTTTAAACTTTTTCAATTTTATTAAAAATCTTAGCTTTAATGATAATACTTTATGTAAAAAACAAAAATTTTACAGAATAAAATAAATATTATATATAAGTATCTTTAATTGAAAAAATATAAAAAATTAACTTTTACTCGTGATATTCTTATTCAATTTAATACGAAAAAAATTTTAATAAATTAAATTCAACTGAATTAAATTTTTTGAAAAAATAATTACAAAAAATAATTTAGAAAATTTTTTTAATATTTATTGATAGATTAGTGTATTATTTTCATAATAACATCTCATTTATCGATTAAACTTTTAACAAACACATTAACAGTTAATATAATAAGGCTCGTATGGTATCGACTTGATCGACCACAATTTTAAAAATAAAGTTTTTTGAAACCTATTTATTGTTAAAGTATAATTCAAATCTGGTTCAATTAAGTGTGGAATTTCTTTATTAAATCAAAAGTAAAAACAAATTTTGTAATTATTTAATATACTTTATTTGTCAGCTCGACTATTAAAAATATATCAAACTGAAATAGAACTAATTATTCTATCTATAAAAATAAGCTAAATATCAGTGAAAATATCATTAAAAATGATCAATTTTTATTCAAAATTTTACTTAAAATTTTCAACGTTCATTGTTTATAATAAAAATGCTATCTTTCTGGTCTTTTATTTTCATAATTTTTTCACGTTATGGGATATCATTTATCAAAAACAAATGATTCATTCATATGCAAAGCAAATTAATGCGGTAAAACGTTTTAACATTATGCTTAACTCTCACATCGTGTACATACAAAGTATATTACATGTTTTCTTGCATATTATACCAGAAAAATGTAAATTCTGATATTGGCATGTAATTGATGTGCTACTTTTACGCGTGATTTTATTTCTAAATGTAATATTAAAGCTCTTGTTACATCGTTAACTGCGATTTTTTCATTTATCATTTACAACTTGTACGTAAATTGTATTAAAATAATAATAATAATAATAATAATAATAATAATAATAATAATAATAAAAAACTGATAAATGACATAATGAACAAATCAACAAACATAATTGGAAAACAAATAAATGTAACATAATTGAAGCTTACTGTACACATAAAATTAGAAGCATCCGTATGAGCCTTCGAAAATTCTCATCCTGGCTCCTGCTTGCAAATTTTTTTTTTTTTATTTTGTTTTTTTAACACAACGCGAGAGATCAAAAGAGTTTCGTCATCCTCGTTTACTAAACCAGCAGAGCAATCATTATTATTCTTTTTTCTTTCGTTAGTGTTCGAGCACACACATCATACACGCAGAGATATATACGTAACCGTATATACCCGCTTACAAACACACTCGGGTAAATTCAAGCTCTTCCACAGGTGAAATTTTTTTCGCTCGCTCGTCGTCGTTGTCGTCGTCGTTGGCAGAAGCGCGTTTGGCTCGCTTTCTGGCTGGCTTGCTCGCTAAACTCGAAAGATTATATAGCAAATGGTATAAAAGAGTCGTACTCCGCTTACATATTGTATACGTGCATTTATGTGTCTCTGTGTGTGTGTGTGTGTGTGTGTGTGTGTGTGTGTGTGTACGTTTACACGTGAAAAAAAAAAAAAAAAAAAAAAAAAGAAGAGAAAAAGGTAAAACGATACGGGGGATGCGAGGCGTCGAAAGCCCGTAATGCGGAAGAGCGAAGTGGAATGTCGAGCGTCGAGAGTCGCTCGGTGGTAGACGCGCTCGATAAAACAAAGACAAAGTAAATGTTGGAAAGATGGCTGATTGCTGAGGGAGAAATAAAAAAAGAATATAAATAAATAAAAAAGTGGACGCACAATGGAAGGTATTTTAAGTGCATATAATTTTAAAAAGACGAATCTAGACTTGTACATATACATGTCGTTGATATATCGCGATCGGTTTGATTGTAATCTATCCGTTTTAAATCTACGATTTTTTATCTCGTGTTCTCAAAATTGATTAGATCGTTGAAATCAAGGTGGAGAGTAAAAATAAGATTGACCTTAGCTTATGCCGCTGAAAGCTTTATTATCTTGATTGGATATTATATGGGTAGTAGCGTGAATTTATTTAAATTAATTATTTTAAAAATATTAAGTCACAAAAATAATTATATATTTTTAATTTCTACTTATTGATTCGTAAAAAGTTCTGAAATTCATTTTAGAACTGTTGAAATGTTATACTTGATCGATGATTAATCAAATTATAGAATTTCATACAAAATTATTTTGTTACTTCTTTTTAATTTTTAATTAATCATTTTACGTAGATAATAAATTGCGTAGAATTTAAAATACGCGGTGAAGGTATTAAAAATAAAAATGAAAGCATGTCGATATTTTTAACAAAATCGTACATTGTTAGTTAGTACACAGTTAGTTAGTACACATTGTTAGTACACAGTTACATTTAATAAAACATTTTAAAAAGCAATTTCTATTATGGATAAAGTCATATCAAACTCTTAAATTGAAATTTTTGTCAAAATTTATTCATACTAATTATAATACGTAATAATAAATATTGTAACGTTTTATGATTAAAAAATGCGATTGTTAAATTTTTTTTTTTTATTTATTTATTTTATTTATTTATTTATTTAAAAATATTATTATTATTTATTTAAATTATTATTAATTTAAATTATTATTAAATTATATTATTATTTATTTAAAAAATATTTTATTTACCTAACATGCAAATGAAAAAGATATATAATTATATAACGGTACGACATAATATAGCGCAATAATTTGCAAATGTATTAAATTATATACGTAATTCGGCAATCAAATAAAATTCAATCAATTTTAATCAATAAATGCTTTGATAATTATAAACTACCAAATCTAATGTATGTGTGTGTCTTTAATCATCCGAAAATATATCGTATAAGAACGTGAGGTATACACGGTTTTATCGATTTAATGATTGACTTTAATTAACAGTTTTGTCGTTAAAAAAAAAAAAAAAATTCTTTGTGTCAGGTCTAAATAATAAAAAATGAAAGTCATTGCAAGCAAAAAAAAGACCGAATGTATTGATGAAATGATTATCAAATATTATTGAAAACCTAAAATAAAGGATTTACAGTTTGTTAAATTATAATCTAATATTATAATAAAAAATTGGATAAAAATATTTTTTTTAAAAATTAAATAAAAGTATCAAATAAATAATTAATTAAAAAAATTTAACATTAAATTTAGTATAAAATTATTTAAAAGTTAACAGCATGTACCTTAATGTAATATTAAAAAATATCCATTTACGGCGCACGTTTTCCCTTATCGCAATTAATTTTAACGAAAATTATAAACATCCACGGGCATGACCAAACGAATACTTATCGGCAATAATTTAGAAGAAAAAAAGAAAATTGAAAAACATTTATCTCGACATTCAAAACGAGACAAAAAGAAAAAAAAATAATATGAAAAAAATAAGAACGATAAATCAAAGGTAAATGGAATAAGAAGAGAAAAGAAAAAAAGATCGAACGAGTTAAAAGAGCCGTAGATTTGAAAGCCCGTGCGTCTACATATCTGCAGGTAGGTTGAAAAAGAAAGAGGGAGCCGCTGACGAGAAATGACGTCACATGCGCACACCTCGACAGAGAGAGAGAGAGAGAGAAAGAGAGAGAGAGACGCGCGCTTCCTCCGCTCTCTCGTGTACGCGCTTATCAATGAACGTACTCGACGCCTACGGGCGAGCCACGCGCCAGCGCGCGCACACCGAACCCCGCAGGAGAGCGAGACGGAGTAAACCTACGACCGGGAGATGATACACCTCTCTCTCTCTCTCTCCCGCTCTCTCTCTCTCTCTCTCTCTCTCTGCAAGGATAATAAGAGAATCGTCCATCGTTCGACCGTCGCTGCTTGTACGCCCCCACTGTACGCGATGCACCAAACTGCCGCGGGCGGTTCTATCTAGCATACCGAATTTTAGCTTTAATTTTATCTCTTCTATTTTTCTTTTTTTTTTTCTTCTTTTTTATGAAGTTTCAAATGTACAGATTTTATATCAAGAAGAGAGATAATGAATGGAGTTCTTAAGTCGAATGTTTACGTTATCGTCGGATTCGATTATAAATATACAGGGTGACCCAATTTAAAAGACGTATCCAAATAACTCGACAGGGAGTGCTGCAATCGAAAAAGTTTTAGAGACAAAAGTTGTAGAAATGCAAGAGGGAAAGCGAATGCTGGCCTTGGATTTAACCCCTTGACATGCAATGACGTCGCTGAGACTTCATGTACCAGGCTGTTCAATAATTTTTGCTGTTCGATAAGAAAAACACAATTTTATGGTTTGAAATGCACTTTATTATTCAGTATAGTCTCCCTGAACATTAATACACTTGTTCCAACGAGATTCCAATTTATTAATTTCATCCCTGAAGTGAGAATCTGGAAGGGCTACAAAATACGCTTCCACATCTGTTATGACCTCATCATTTGATGAAAAACGCTTTCCACGCATGAATTGTTTTAGATCTGGAAACAGATGGAAGTCGCTAGGGGCCAAATCTGGCGAATACGCTGGATGCTCCAGCAATTCGAACTTTAATTCATGGATTTTAGCCATTGTCAAAATGCTCTTGTGACACGGTGCATTGTCCTAATGAAAAAGGATTTTTTTCTTCTGTAAACCGGGTCTTTTTTCACGAATTTTTTCCTTCAGCTGGTCTAAAAGGTTACAATAATATTCAGAATTTATTGTTTTACCAGTTTGCAAGTAATCCACAAACAAAATTCATTTTGCATCCCAAAAAAACTGATGCTAACACCTTCTTGGCCGATTTCTGGACACGAACTCGTTTCGGAGCCGAAGAACCAGGTTTACACCACTCTTTAGCCTCTTGTTTTGATTCAGAATCATGGTGATAGACCCAAGTCTCATCCATAGTGATAAATCGACGCACAAAATCCACTTTATCCTTTCGAAAACGCTCTAAATGTTACTGAGAAAGTCGCATTTGATTGTGTTTTTGTTCCATTGTTAGCGAATGCGGCACCCATTGTGCATACAACTTTCTGAAACCCAATACTTCAGTCAACATATTGCTTACACTGCCCAATGAGATGCCTAGGACTTCTCTAAACTAAATCTCTTTCAGTCACTCGACGATTTACCAATACGATATCCTGTATTTTTTCTACGATTTCTGGTGTTGTTGCTGTTTTTGGGCGTCCTTGACGTGGATCGTCTTCAAGGCTTGTACGACCACGTTTAAATTCAGCAACCCATCTTTCTAATGTACTAATTGAAGGCGAAGAGTCCTTATACACTTTCAACATTCGTTCATAAATTTCCTTTGCTTTTAAACCTTCCAAAAATAAAAATTCAATCACTGCACGATACTTGATTTTTTCAATTGTAAAAAAATACTGTGACACGTTGATACTAAATGGCTTGCAAACAAAGAATGAATTGACAGATTGAAATGAAACTTCACATACGTTCATATGAAGAGTGTACCAACATAACAAAAAAAAATTTAGGCTAGTAGCAACACCCTCTCTTATCGAACTGCAAAACTTATTGAACAGCCTGGTAGTTCAAAGATAGACCAAAAGAAAAAACTTGAGAGGTCAATATCTACTTCCACGAGTACCATTTCCTGCGTTTGGTCATTGTTATAAATTTTTTTGTTAGAAATACTATAATAATTCTGAATTAGAAAGCTCATATGTGTTCAACGTCCACATAACCATATCGTCATTTCAATGAAATTTTATTAGATTTTTTATAAAGTTAATAATTGAATAATTCAATTAAATTCGTTTAGAATTTTTTTTCTACATGATTTTTTTGTTAATGGTTTTTCTTTTTTCTATCCTGTGTGTTAAGTAATTTATAATAATAAAATCGGAGCAAATATGCCTGATTATGCACACAACGAAATTGTAGACATTTTACTGATTTTAGGTGAATGTCCTATAAATTATCGTACTACAGCACAATTACATCGGGTGCGTTTTTCCGAAAGGCATCATCATTCGAATGATAGGACTATTTTTAAATTTGAACAACGTGAGAGACAAGGTCCTCAAAAACCACGGCAACGCCGTAGAATAATGATGATCGAAAGGACAGATCCGCGAGTACTGGTAGTGCTTGCCAGTATTTATTTAGATCCTTATAATTCAACTCGGCAAATTGCAATACAATCTGATATTCCGACGCAAACAATCAGAAGAATTATGAGACCTCATCGTTTTTATCCATATCACAACACTTTAACCCAAGAGCTAACGCAACGTAATTTTGAAAGAAGATTGCAATTTTGTCAATGGGCTCAATTGAGATTGAAAAATCAGCTACATTTTTTGAATTACGCGATGTTATCTGATGAAGCCAATTTCCATAATACGGGACAATTAAATCGACATAATTCCCACTATTGGTCCCCCTGGACTCGAGCAGTCGATCGCCAACATCAGTAGAGTCTCATAGTATGGTGTGGTATTATTTTTTTTTTTTTTTTTTTTTATTAGAAGCTTTAAAATCTTTATTAGAGATTTTAATTGCTATACAGAGTAGGTAACAAATAATATACAATATTTACATTTTTAATATAAGGTTAATAAACAGAAATTGGACATTAAACATTAAGATTACAAGATTGAAAGAATGAAACTATGAAAGCGCACGCTGGTATGTTTGGTTTAACTAGTAGCATAGCAAAGTTAATCGGAAAATATATGTATATAAAGTGTATACAACTGATTTAGTAGTTTTGTTCTTTGTGTTTGGTATAAAGGGCAGCGCTAGATGACATGATCAAGATCTTGTTCTTCAATACCGCATTCGCATTTAGGATCACTTACAATATTTACTTTAGCAAGAGATGCAGCTAAATTATAGTGGTTGGATCTACAACGATTGATCGTGACTAGAAGTTCACGCGGAATACGTTTATTAAAGAACCAAGGCTTGCTTTGTTTAGCGTAAAAGTTTTGAAAATATAATTTGGCTTTGTGTGCACTTGCTTCTTCAATAAATGTGGTAGATCTGAAAAACATATTTTTTTTGTAGTGTTCTCGAAAATCCGTAAAGGGGGTTTCAAATGAGTGACAGAAGGCTTCAGAGAGACTTGAATTTTTTGCTAGATGATCTGCTTCATCGTTACCTTGAAAACCTGTATAGGAAGGAACCCAGCAGAAGTGAATGGAGCCTGAGTCAGTTTTGGAGTTGATAAATTCAAGATATTTTTTTTTAATTTCTAATATGTATGGGTTGATTCTGACAGTGATTTTCGTGTTTTGTAGGCTATGTAGAACGCTTAATGCATCTGTAAAAATGTAATTTGCTGAGTTGGGGTTTGAAAGTGCAATATTTAGAGCGTCATTTAATGTGATACTTTCAGCGGTAAAAATTGAGGTGTTTTTACTTAAAGATCTAGTAACTGTAATATTAAGTTTTGGGCATAAACATGCGGTGCCTACGGAAGGGAATAGAGGACTCTTACTACCATCTGTGAAGATATTAGTGGTATTATTATGATTGGTGTTGGTGAATGCTTCATGAGGAAGAGCTGCTGGGTTGTCGTTAGAGAGATTAGTGAGTTTGTAATAGGGGATAGAGCATGTGAGTGTTTTGTAATCATGAGTATATAGATTAAATTTCTTGGTTTTATATAAATGAGGGATGGTGTCTTTATATTCATGAATACATTCTTCTATAAGCCTTTTTCGTTTATTGTTCCATTTTGAGGATTTTTTGAGGTGGTTAATCATGGTTTTGTGACTAGATAAGTTTTCATTAGATAGAGCTTTAGATAAGTACAAGAGGCAAATGAATTTAGTTCTCTCAGCAATAAAGGGTAGCTTGGATTCGACAATTAAGATATTGGTGGGAGTAGTTTTACAAAAACCGAGAGCTAGTCGTATGGCAGCAAATTGAATTTGTTCAAGTTTATATGCAATATTTTTTCGAGTAGCGAAGTAAATGAAACTGGCGTATTCTATGATACTCCGTATGAGACTCTTATAAACAGTGATGAGCGACTGGGGGTCTGCACCTCACCAAATACCTTGTAAGTATTTCAAAATATTTAGAGATTTACAACATTTATTTTGCAGCTTGTTGATGTGGGTAGAAAATGATAGCTTATAATCAAAAAATACACCCAAGAATCGGGTATATTTACTGGATTTAATGTTGTAGTTACTGATTGTGATTTCGGATTGTCCTGGAAGAATATTTCTATTGCTGAAGTGAATAAATACAGATTTGTGGGGGGCAATGTCAAGACCTAGGGACTTTAAGTTGACTTGAAGTGTGTGAGTTGATTTTCCGAGAGAGGGTTTATTTGTTGAAAATAGAGCGATGTCGTCAGCAAATTGGGAAACAGAAATCTGAGATGAAGTTTTATGTAATATATTGGAGACATAAATAGTATATAGCAAAGGGCTAAGGACACCGCCTTGTGGAACCCCTTTATAGGCCAGTCTTATAGCATTGTCTACACTGGAGTGAATGCATCTTTCGTAGGTAAGGAATTTCACGAATTTAGTAAATCGAAAAGGACAGCCGATATCAGCCAGTTTTTCGACGAGGATTTCGATATTAACATTGTCAAAGGCAAAAGAAATATCTAAAAATATAGCGTAAATTTCTTTATTATTTTTAAAAGCATTTAATATATTAAGGATAAGATTAGTTAAATTGTCATAGCAAGATTGGCCCTTGCAGAATCCGCTTTGACTGGTGGATAAGATGTTTGATGTTTCAATCCACCATTCGAACTTACTTTTGACCATAGTTTCAAATATTTTGCTAAAGGCGAAGGTTAAAGCGATAGGGCGATAAGTTTTACCATCGGGCTCTTTGATAAGATGAACATATGAGTGTTTCCAGGACGGAGGAAAGTCGTTAGTACGATACATTTCATTAAATATATCTAGTAAGACAAGCTTGTACTGAATATGCAAATTTTTAATTACAAGGTAGTCAATACCATCTAGACCGGGGGAAGATTGTGATTTCCGGGCGTTTAAAGCCATGTTGAACTCGGTGAAATTGAATTCCAATTCTAAAAAAGCATTGGGTTTGCATTCTGGGAGTATGTCGGGGTTAGTAGGTACCCAAGGAAGACAAATTTTATTTAAAGTAAGAATTTGATTATCTGTTTGTAGGTGTTCCGGTGTATGCGATGCATCGACTTTAACCCATTTATTCTTGAAAATTTTAAGCGTATTCCATACATACCGAGGGTCAGTGTTAACCCTTAGCGCTCCGTTGGCTCCACCACGGAGCCGTCCGTCATTTGGTATAAAAACGTCCGGAGCGCTAAGGGTTAAAATTTATACTTTTTACAAAGTCTTTGTATTTGTGTTTCTTTTTAGACTTAAAAATTTTCCTAGATATGGCAACAAGTTTTTTGTAGTCAATGAAGTCATGGAGACTGAGACTGTTTTTCCATTTTTGGAAGGCAATCTTTCTTTGCAGTATGATAGCATTACACTCTTCATCCCACCATGGGGTGGGGTTTCTGTGTATATTAGGATGAACGTTTTTCTTTGCTGGCGTGTTATAAGAAATAGCTTCTGTAATAGTATTAATAAATACATTGTATTTTGCGCTAGAGGAAAGGCTATCATATTCCATAGAAAGAGATCGTGAGTAGTTTAATTCAAGATAAGATGCAACCGAGGGCCAATTAGTTTTTTTGGAGTAGAGTCTAAGAGATTTTTTTCTAAAGACAGTTTTATCAGCATAAAGATCGATAAAAAAAGGATAGTGGTCGGATCCCCATGTTTCTTCACCGATTTTGATATTAATTTTATCAGCAATTCTACTTGTTGAAAGAATAAGATCAATGTTTGAAAAAGTGTTTTTGTCAAAAAAGTTCATTTATTTTTACTATAGCACAACGATAAAAATTGCTGTACATTAAAAATTGATTAGATACACAAATGTTTTTTCCTAAATTAAGATTGAAAATTACAGGGAAAAAAAATATTTTTACTTTAATTGTAACAAATTTTACCGGAGTCCTCAGTAATTGATAGTGAAAATATCGGTATTTTCGGTATTATCCACCAGATTTGTGGCAGCGCTGCAATTCGACTTGTCATAACACATAATCACATAACCCATCATAATAATAAATGTTAAATGAATTCTAGTGAATGAAGGAGAAAAATTATTGTATCTATTTTAGCTGGAATCTATGTAAGTATTTTTTATTTAACATTTTATTTTATTAATATTAATTTGTTTTGATTCAAGTTGGATTGTTATATTACAAAAATGTGATTTCTCCGTAAAAAAGTTGTAAAGAAAAGAAGAGAATATTAGTTGTTGAATCAATTTTATAGCAAAAAATTAAAAAAAAATTATGTATTTATAAAAACACACATTGTAAGTTTAATCGATGGAAAGCGATATATTGTAAAAAAGTGGTCATAAATAAGTATAAGTAATTAGTATATAAACACTTATGTATTTGTATTTTTTTAAAAATAAAAATATTGTTAAAAATTTGTTTGCTAGAAATTTTATTTCAATTAATTAATAAAAATTTAATATAATACATTTTTTGAATGTATAAATATAAACTTCTAAATATTATATATATCAAATTTAATTTTTACAGTAGTCTACAGTAAAAATTTCTGTTTATTTATTTTACTGTAAACTCCGGTAAAATATGATAGTATAAACTTGAAAAATTATTGTTGTTATCGACAAATGATAAAGTGATTTTATGATGTCCCACGATTACTGGAGACTACAGTAATTTTTCCATAGAATTTAATGGTAATTTTTACTGAAAATTTCTTTCCGTGTAAAAATATGACGAAAAATACAAGTAATTTTAAAGAAATAAGAAATGACGACTCGAATAGAATTCAAATTTATAATGAAGCTTTTAACTGCAAACGAAAGGATCGAGAAATGATACGTAAAAACGCGATAGATATACTGTCTGTCAAAAAAGTACCGGGAATTTTAAATTAAAACAACATTTTTACGTTTAATAATCAAAATTTATTGGGTCGCCTTCAAAATAGGCTCCATTTGCTCCGATACATCTATGCCAACGGCACTTCAAATCATCGAAACATTTTTTATAGGCGCTTTCCGGGATGGCCTTCAGCTCGCGCGCCGAATTTTGTTTTATGACTTCAATCGACTGAAAACGGGTGCCACGGAGCGGCAATTTAAGTTTTGGGAAAAGGAAGAAGTCACAGGGAGCCAAATCCGGCGATACGGTGGTTGGTCAAGCGTGTTCGTTGAGTTTTTGGCGAGAAAGTGGGTCACAATCGTAGCTCGGTAAGACGGCGCGTTATCGTCGTGCAAAATCCACGAGTTGTTCGCCCACAAATTTGGCCGCTTCTTACGGATACGCTCACGCAAACGTTTCATAACGCCTAGGTAATACTCTTTGTTTACCGTCTGACCCTCTGGAACGAATTCGTAGTGCACCACGCCACGGATATCGAAGAAAACAATGAGCATCACCTTCACTGATTTGAGCGGCTTTGGCGTGGTTTTTTCGGTTTCGGCTCGTTTTTTCTCACCCATTCCGATGCTTGCTGGTTTGTTTGCATATCGTACTCGTACACCCACGTTTCGTTACCAGTTATGATGCATTCCATGAATGCGGGATCGGAATTGGCGCGATCCAGCATGTCCGAAGCGACCTGTTAGCGATAGCGTTTTTGAAGAAAATTCTTGCGGCCACCTTTCTCATGCCCAAAATATCAATGAAAATCGTACGTGTGGACTCGTGGGATATCTCAAGTTCATGTGCTATCTCTCTCAAGCTGGTATGACGGTTTTCAAGCACCATTTCCTTAATTTTATCGACGTTATCTGCGGTCGAAGCCGTCGATGGGCGTCCGGAACGAGGCAAGTCTTGGACGACTTCACGACCCTCCTTGAAGGCTTTAAACCACTCATACGCACAGGTTTTCGATAGTACTTTATCACCAAAAGCCTTTTGCAACATTTTCAATGCATCGGCACACGAAATTTAATTCGCAACACAAAATTCTAGACAAATTCTTTGTTCAACGTAATCACCCATTGTAAAAAATCGATACGCACTATTGACATCGACTGACTTAACCAGCTACTGTAAACACACTTGTTGACAGATTCCGCTCGAACTTGGCTTAGTCATTAAGGACAGTTGTACCAACCTAGAAAAAAAAAATTTTACCTGCCTAAATTGCCCCACCAGATTTAAATCGACAATTCCCGGTACTTTTTTGACAAAATGTATGTAGCATGATAAGTTATAATATATAGCGATAACGCAAGTAGATATTAAAATGCCAAATTTTGTGAACGAAAATACAATGAATCCGTTAGAGTTTTTAGAAATATTAGAAAAATATTTTAAAATAAATATAAAATACGAAAATAGACTCTCTTTTATTGAAATTGCATTAGATGGAAGAGCCAAATTATGGTACAGATTGCAGAATAATATAATATCATACGAACAATTTAAAAATAGTTTTATTAACGAATTTTACTCGATATCGGCGCAAATAAAAATGAAAACTAAATGGACAAATCGAAGATATCGAGAACAAGAAGGAGATTTGCAAACTTACTATTGACAATTGAAGCAATTAAATTACAAACAATTGAAAGATGCTAATTATACTCTACCTAAATTAGTAGAATATGAAAAGAATTATATTATTGTGCAACAATTACCATATACGATTGAAGAAAATTTAGTTGCCTGCAATTTTCAAAATTCATATATAATAGGTCAAATATTAGCGCAATTAGATGCAATACGCGTAGATAGACAAAACGAATTTAATAGAAGGCAATTTACGCAGAATAATGTTCAAAACTCTAATAATTCAAATTTAAAGCAAATAAATTTTCAAAATCAATCTGGAGAAAACAGAGGTAGACGTTATTCGAGGAATAATCCGTATTGTAACAAAGAGTAAACTCAAACAATAGTTTTACACAAAATGAGTATATTAATTAAACACAAAAAAATAGAGCGAACGATAACAACGTAAGAAACTGAAACAATACGTGCGAAGATTCAATTAGACATCGATGTAATGCCATAAATTTAGAAGCAAGTCTAAATAATACGAATAACGAGCATTTAAACTTATAATCGGTGCATTGTATAATCGTCCAGTGTATGTATAATGTATGATTATATTAATGAATTTGAAAAAGATGTTGACAAAACAAAGGACCAAAAATTCGATTTAAAATCAAACAAAAATTTCACCGTCGTCGTATATTCTTATAGCAAATTAATAATACCATTTTGGGACTTACTGCGAAATGATTATAAATGCAATTGGACGCCGATACATTCGCAAACATTCGAAACACTTAAAGAGGGTTTTGTTCAAGCAGTATGTCTTAAGCACACATTGCCTAGCAAACCTTTTAACGTACAGACAGACGCAAGCGATCTAGAAATAGGAAGAGTCGTTTATCAGCTCGATAAAAATGATGACAAACGAGTAATTTCATTTATAAATCGCTGTTTAACGCAAGCCGAATCTAATTTTACTACTATGGAAAAAGAATTATTAGTTACGAGGGCGGTTCAAATATGATGGAGACAAACACTGTAGATGGCGCGCATGTATGTTTTGAAGGTCGTGGCTTGAGTATGTGATAGCTGGGTCCCTTACGAACAGTGTGGCATAGTTTTCGTCGGGAGTGCATGTTTCACGCGCGTGTTACGACCATGAGTGAACGTTAAGTGCCGACCGCCGTTGCGCAATGTATTGTCATTCGTTTTTTAGTGTGGGAAGGCGTTAAAAACACGGAAATTTTTCTGCGTTTGCGAAATCAGTTCGGTAGTGAGTGCCTGACTAGGGCTGCTGTGTTTAAATGGGCCAAAGCATTCAAGGATGGTCGCGAAACCGTCGAGAATGAGCCGCATGATCGTCGACCGCGAACCAGCATCACACCAGACAACATTTGCCGCGTAGAACAACTCATTTTGGAGGACCGTAGGATGAATATTCGAGACATTTCGGCTGAACTCGGCATCAGTATTGGTAGTGTAGAGTCTATCATCCACGAACACCTTCAATATCGCAAAATAACGGCGCGATGGGTTCCTAAACTGTTGAACTTCGAGCAAAAATTCACGTGGTTGGAAGTTTGCGTCTCACGCTCGATACAATATCGAAATTGGGGTGGGAGGTACTGGAACACCCCCCCCCCCTACAGTCCGGATTTATCACCCTGCGACTACCACATGTTTGGACCACTGAAAGAAGCCCTCGGAGGTCAAAGATTCAACACCGACGACGAGGTAGAGGAGTTCGTGCGCACATGGCTGTCCAAGTTCCCCAAGGAATTCTTCGATACCAGCATCAAAAAGCTACCGGAAAGGTGGACAAAATGCGTAACTTGTAAGGGGGAGTACCTAGAAAAACTGTAAATTTTTGAAAATTTTTTGGATAGTAAATAAACGTGTCAGAGCATTTGTCTCGATCATATTTGAACTGCTCTCGTATATTATACGCAGTCTATAAATTACGAAATTATTTAAGTGGTACAAAATTTAAATTAATAACTGACCATAAAAGTCTAATATTTTTAAATTCTACAACTTATCAAAATAGTCGTTTAGTCAGATGGAGCTTATTACTACAACAATTTTCTTTAACTATTGAATATTGTCTAGGAAATGAAAATACAGTCTAAAGGAAATATGATGTAAAGAATTGCTAATGCTTGCAGGAGTATACCAAGGTATGTACGTTTGTCGACCATTCAAACTTTTGAACGAAGAATTCAAATATGTATTGATAATAATGGAGGTATTTTCGAGCATCTAATTAGGTTAAAGTTATTTACTTTATTCTTGCATTCTTATTATTATCTTATTATCTATTTATTATTAATGCTTGCCTTTATTAGCCGGTATCTCTAAGATCTTGCCTTCATCGGCCGGACTGATATTCTTGTCTTTATTTGTCGGTATCTTTACGGTCTTACCTTTATGAAATGGACTGAGATTCTTTTCTTCAACAGCCGGTTCTTGCCTTTATCGGTTGGATCCAAATGGGACTTGAAAATCCACCCTACTTTATCCACGTCGTGAGCCCTGGACATCATGTTTTATAACAATGGCTAAACGTACGAAATGGTATTCGTGGAGGTAGATATTGACCTTTTAAGTTTTTTCTTTTAGTGCATCTTTGTACTAACTTATTCTGTTCTGAACACCAACTTTTATACGACTTCAGAAGCCAAAGTCAAGAACATGGTGAAAACCATGAGAAACTACTAAAAATAGTATTTTTTCGAATTTATCTCGGAAAATATTGATAATTTAAAACAAATTTTAAATAGAAGTTGTAAATCACATCAAAATCCATCTTCTTCATTACGCGTATTTTTCCCTAGAGATGACATTTTCCGAGTTAAATACGTTCAAACGCATATTAGTTAAATACGTGGGTATATCAGCGTTTATTAAACACTCATAAATGCTTCCATTTTGTTTTTTGAAAAAAAGGCTTATTTATTTATGTATTTTGACACGCTGATCACAATATCATATGCAAAATTGTCAGAAATATTATTTTCATGGGAAAAACAATGAAAAATCCATAAAAATCATAGTTTTTTGCGTTTATCATAAAAAATCTTGAAAAATGCTTGGAACAAAAGTTATAGATCGCATCAAAATAGATCTTTCTATGAGAGAAAAAGTAGGGATTCCTATTTGACAATATGATATTGACCTTGAAATGATCTTGAAGGTCATAGTCTTGATCAAATCCAAGGCCAACATTCACTTTCTCCCTTATATTTCTACAACTTTTACGTTAGACACTTTTTTGATTGGAGCACTCCCTGGCGAGTTATTTGGGTGCGTCTTTTAATTTGGATCACCCTGTATATAAGAGAGAGAAAACGCGGCGTTCGAGCTAAACCAAGCGACAGATTATATCTATATCAACGTGTCAACAGCTTCCTAACGACAAGTGCGACGTTATAAATCATCCGAAATTTCCATGAAATTATTTTGACGTTTTCAAAATAATAGAATATAAGAATATGTAATTGTTGTACTTGCATTGATATTAAAATATAATACAATAAAAGATAAATTAATATTGACTTACATTGTAAAAATTTGAAATATATTTATCAAATTTCTTTTTCAAACAACGTTTTTGAACTTACACATCTGTTTAAACACAATTGGATATTATTTCAGGTGAGTAAATAAATCGTGAAAATAGAATAACGCCATTTTCTATTGAATTAAAAAAAAAAAAAAAGAAAAATACTTTGTCATTGATCGAAATAAAAAAAAAATTCAAACTAATCTTGAAATTAAGTAATTTTTTGCAGTATAAAATATTGACCAGTGATTTAAAGTTCATGGCAAAATAGAAAAAGAAAAAAAAATTATTAAATATTAAGTTAGTATTTTAAATTCTTCCATACGTATCGGAAAAAAAAAATAATAAGATTTGAATAAGAAAAAAAAAAAGACATCCTTACTCGAAAAACACATTTTACAGAAGAGATCGTCTCTCCCCTCTTATCAAGCGCGAAGCGTATAGCGCCACGCGCGAGCGAGAATAAAACGCTTTGTAGAGAGAATTGCTCGCTCGTATATATAAGAAAGAGAAAACGCGACGTTCGAGCTAACAAACCAAGGCGTTTCAAACTATTAAACCGACGTTTAACATGAGCGGAAAGTTTTTTATCGAGAAATCGGTGAGAGGTTTACTGGCCAGTTTGCTGTGCTTGCTGATAACCGTTGATGCTGCTCTTGCCAAAGGTGATTTTTTTATTATTTTTAACATATGCATCTTGTTTTTCTACGCTGTTTACTTTTGTGTTTTTCATCAAAGATTGGATTTTTAATCACGAGAGATTTTTTGCTATTATTATTTATTTAAACTAGGAAGAAGAAAATCTACCGTAGAGTTTCAATTTTTGCGCTAAATTTTAGTACCAATTCGCAATGTGCCTTGTTTTTCAATCTATAAAAAAATACAATTTTTCCCTGTATAAAAATGAAAAAAAAAAAAAAAAAAAAAAAAAAAAAAAAAAATACAATGTAACACAATAATATCGTTTAAAAACACTATTTATAGAATGCGACAAGACAAAATGCAAAGGACCGGTGCGCATTTACGAGGATCTTAACTGCAAACCGGTATACGAGAAACCCGGCGATTGTTGTGCCATAAGATACAATTGTTCCTACTTAAGTAAAAGATCGCCCGACAAGTGTTACGCCAAAGGTCGAGTATACGAGATCGGAGATAAGCTTAATGTTGAGGATCGCTCGAACCCGTGCGAAGAAGATTGTATCTGCATCAAGGAAGACAATGACATGTGAGTTATAATTATTATTATTAAAATGTGGTTTAAGAAAGTTATATTTTCTTACGCTATTACACTTTTATTTAAAAATACAATGATATCTTGATTGTTATAATTATGTAGAAAAAAAAGCTTACTTTAACTAGCCTCTTATAATTTTTCAGAGCAATGTTCATGTGCCCATCCATTAATTGTTACAACGTGCCAAAAGAAGGATGTTATTTAAAAGAAGATTTAAAGTCGTGCTGCGGCGGAAAAGAAGTTTGTCGTAAGTAAAAATAAACTTTAACTTATTGCCTCTCTCTCTCTCTCGAAAAATAAGAATCCATTAATAAGAAAGAATCCATTACTGATAAAAATTTTGAAAATTTTCATTGCAGCTTCAACCGGAGAGAAAAGAGCTGAATGCGAAGTCGATGGAAAAACTTATATGGAAGGAGAAAGTTTCGATCTAAAGGATAATCCCGAGCTTTCATGTCAATGCATGGAAGGCTACAAAGGTATGTTTCAAATGTTTTCAAATATTATAAGAGCAAACAATAATAAACCGACAAAATTTCAGGAGAGAACGTCGCTCCGTTCTGTCGTACCATAAGTTGCAATACCGATTTCCGGCGCCCTAGAGAACTCCATAAAAATTGCGTTCCCGTATTCATGAGCCACGAATCGCCAAGAACAAGTTGCAGCATTGCTTATCGCTGTCGTGAGTGTTTGTCAAATTACCAGCTTTAATGTTGAACTTTTGTCACTGCTTAACGATCAGTTGATTTAAATTTTTCATTTTCCATTTAGAAACCGACAAGGACACCTTTATTCACGTAAAAGGTACAAAATCGAAAAAATCAATTTCCATGGAAGCACAGTCGGGTAAGAAACATAATGTTATTTTTTTATCGAGTGAAAAAATTATTCTACGGTGAACATTTTACACGCGATTCTTTACAATATAAAAGAAAAAAAAAGAAACATTACTATTGAAAAAATGTGAAAGTTGTTTCAAAATTCAAATTCAAATTCTAATCAGTCGAGTGAAAAAAACAAAGACATAACCATTTATACTCGATTGCATATAACCAAAATCAATTTCATTTTTATAGAGGAATCGATGTGTAAATTCGGAAACACGAAGATGCACATCGGCGATGAACTAATCCAAGCGACATACTACAGTTCGGTGTGCGTAAAATGCGTCTGCGAAGTTCCACCTATGCCAACGTGTCAAGAGCTTCCTAACAACAAGTGCGACGTTATAAATCATCCAAAATTTCCATGAAATTGTTTTGACGTTTTCAAAATAATAGAATATAAGAATAATTGTTGTACTTGCATTGATATTAAAATATAATGCAATAAAAGATAAATTAATATTGACTTACATTGTAAAAATTTGAAATATATTTATTAAATTTCTTTTTCAAACAACGTTTTTGAACTTACACATCTGTTTAAACACAATGAAGTAATCTAAAAATAATGATGACGATTATGTAACTAAAGCAAAATGTAAATTTTTTTTTCAGCATCATTTCCTAAAAATTCAATATACTTGTAGATAAACTTTTTTTCCTAACCTTAAATTTTTTGCACACAGAAAAAAATTGAATAATATTTAAAATACTTTCTAAAAATTGTATGAATAAATAATATTATAAAATACCTATATATTTTTTAAAAATATTTATTGATGGAAATTTATAAGGCAGATAATTTTGAGCAATTTTTACACGAAATATTTATTTATAGCAAAAATATCAAACTCATAATATCGAAAACAACATAAAATTTATAAGAATAATTTTGAAAATTATTTTTTCAAAAATAAATGTTTCGAAAAAATGATGATCGTTTTTCATTTTTACTAATTAAATTTCTTAATACTATTGAATTTAAAAATTCAATTTAAAAAAAAAAAAAATTTTTAAATTAGTAATACAATAATTAATCACAAAGTATTTAAAAAAAAAAAAAAATAAACAAAAATACTTTAAAATATTAAATTTAATTTGTAAAAAGAAAGTTATATTACATCAATATTAAAAATTATTTTATTAATCTATAAAAATTTAACGACTTTTATAATTAACATTTTCAAAATACTTATTCCTAAAAAAACAAATAATTTAAGTTGGCTAACTGCGTTCACTTGTTTCTATTTCCATCACTCATTAGCTGAAATGATAAATTACAAATTGTAAATCCTAAAAATTGAATCTCATGTATGTACGTAACATACAATATCACAAATATTTATTGCAACCATATATGATCAAAATATAAATCAATGTTATTAATATATTTACCTAAATTATTATTATCAAAAATAATTTTATAAAAATTTAACTGTAGAATTAGGTTGATGATAAAACTTCTTTAAGGTCAAAATCACCTTTCTGTGGCACTTTAAACAATGGGGAATTCAATTTAGCTTTTAACTGAATCTTATTGGATTTTGAATTTATCGTTTCTTCTTCAATTTCATTCCTGAAAATAGGCAAATACATTTGAGACATTATTATTTAATTGTTTTTGAGCTTAAGCAACATTATTATTTATCAAAAATCTTACGTATTATTATCTTCGAATTCTTTAATTAAAAATTTAGAAAGATCTTCTAAAATCGGCTCTGAATGCAAAGCAACGAATTGTTCTCGATATACCTTTAAAATATACCAATAATTTCTTTCTATCATAATATGATTATTAATAGAAAACTAATAATATTAAATTAAAAATGTTAATAATTACTTTATTCATGATTTCAACAGTACATGGATGAGTCCAATAACAATCATGCACGAAAACAAATGTAACACCCGCATTTTGACAGTGTATATTGATAAGCATCATATGACTGGAATCTAAAGAGTGAACAGAATTTGAAGCACATGCATTTTTTTTGTTTCATCACATTAGGTTTTTTTGTAAATTAAAAAATGTTACGTAGGAGTATATTTTAAATTGTTTAATGTATATAATTAAACGATATTTATTAATACAATATAGAAAATAAAAAGTAAAATAATATTTTATATATTGCGTATACCTATAGATATCCAAAGTGTAAAATATGGAAGTTGAATTAGGACTCGTTGATCAATATACTTTACTATATTGGGTGTACAACTTTGCTTCCGCCGTTTTTTTCCGAAATTCGAGGCTTTATTGTAAAAAACTGGTTATACATTTATGATTCAAAGTATTGTCCATCGCTGGCCACTACTTTCTCCCATCTTTCGGGCAGCATACGAATCCCGCGTTGAAAAAACTGGTCATCTTTTGAATCGATCCACGAATCGATTCAAGTTTTTACTTTTTCATAAGACCGGAAGTGCTGGTCAGCCAGGCCGTGTGCCATTGATCGAAACAAGTGATAGTCCGAGGGAGCAACGTCTGGAGAATACGGCGGGTGGGGTAGGACTTCCCATTTCAAAGTTTCCAAGTATGTCTTGACCACTTTCGCAACATGGGGTCGAGCATTGTCATGCTGTAAAATCACTTTATCATGTCTCTCGTTGTATTGCGGCCGTTTGTCTTTCAATGCTCGGCTCAAACGCATTAATTGCGTTCGATAACGATCGCCTGTGATTGTTTCAGTCGGTTTTAACAACTCATAATACACTACGCCGAGCTGGTCCCACCAAATACTGAGCATGACCTTGGAACCGTGAATATTCGGTTTGGCCGTCGACGTGGAAGCATAGCCGGGATATCCCCATGATTTTCTGCGCTTGGGATTATCGCAGTGAACCCATTTTTCGTCCCCAGTCACAATGCAATGCAGAAATCCCTTCCGTCTTTGCCTTGCAAGCAGCTGTTCACAAACGCCGTTCAACATCTCTCGGCTTCAACTCGTACGGCACCCAATTTCCTTGTTTCTGAATCATTCCCATAACTCTCAGACGTTTGTGAAATGGCTTGTTACGTCACTCCCAATGATCCTGCCAATTCTTGTTGCGTTTGACACGAGTCGATCAAGTAATGCCTCCAATTCTGCATCTTCGAAAACCTTTCTTCCACCGCCATGCTGGTCTTCGACGTTAAAATCGCCGTTCTTGAAGCGTTGAAACCACTCTTGGCACGTTCTTTCACTAATAGCGGCCTCACCATAGGTATTTGAGAGCATTCGATGAGCCTCAGTCGCAGATTTCTTCATATTAAAGCAGAAAATTAAAACCTCCCGCAAATGACGAGAATTTGGCTCGTAAGCTGACATGTTTAATCGAGAATAACTTTATGATGCAGATACAAATCGACTAATATTTCGATGGCGTTATGTTTACAAATACCTAAGCTTATTGTATGACATCTATGAACTATTTATTTCAACTACCACTTACCGCTACAGCCATCTATTGCAAAACGGCGGAAGCAAAGTTGTACACCCAATAATATAGGACTGGACCAGTGACAATTCTAAAGTTTGCCATTCTAAATTTTTTTCATCCACAATGCAAATGAAGCGGGCACATTCATCCAGTTAAATAAAATAACTCACATGATTAGCTAAAGATAGTCTATACCATGCATCACACCATAGCGAATACATCTCGTTTTCTTTTTCTTTTCAATTCTATTCTTTCTTTATTTATTCTTTTGAATTGAAGGCATTCTTAGGAATAGGTAGAATAGGTGGCAGCACCGAGGGAGGCTAAGGCATACTTAATTCAATTGATCCATTGTTTTAAAAAACCTGATTTTTAATTTGTTATTTGTTAAATTAATTTATTTCAATCATATTGTGATATAAAGGTAATTTATTATAAAAAGAAAAAATAATAATACTTTTGTTTTTGATTTCTATATTTCGTTATGTATACAGGGTGACTCAATTTAAAAGACCCACTCAAATAATTCGCCAGGGAGTGCAATCGAAAAAGCGTTAGAGACAAAAGTTGTAGAAATGCAAGAAGGAAGACGAATGCTGACTTTGGATTTAATAAGGACTATGACTTTCAAGGACATTTCAAGGTCAACTTGATATTTTCAAATGGGAATCCCTACTTTTTGTCTTAAAGAAAGATGTATTTTGATGCAATCTACAACTTTTGTTCCAAGCATTTTTCAAGATTTTTTATGATAAATGCAAAAAACTATGATTTTTATGGGTTTTTCGTTGTTTTTCCCATGAAATTAAAATTTTTGGCGATTTCGCATATGATATTCGTAATCAGCGTGTCAAAATATACAAATAAATAAGCCTTTTTTTTTAAAAAACGAAATAGAAGCATTTAAGAGTGTTGAATAAACGCCGATATACCCAAGTATTTAACTGATATGCGTTTGAACGCGTTTAACTCGAAAAATACGCACAATAAAAAAGATGGATTTTGATGCGATCTACAACATTTATTTGAAATTTGTTTTAAATTATCAATATTTTTCGAGATAAATGTGAAAAAATACTATTTTCAGTTTTAGTTTCTCATGGTTTTCACTATATTCTTGACTTCGGCTTCTGAAGTCGTATAAAAGTTGGTGTTCAGAACAAAATAAGTTAGTACAAAGATGCACCAAAAGAAAAAACTTAAACGGTCAATATCTACTTCCGCGAGTACCATTTCCTGCGTTTAGTCATCGTTATAAATTTTTCTGTTAGAAATACTAATTCTAAATTAGAAAGCTCTTATGTGTTCAACAATCATATTACAATATCGTTATTTCAATGAAATTTCATTAGCTTTTTTATGAAGTTAATAACTGAATAATAATGACGATCGAAAGGAAAGATCCGCGAGTGCTGGTAGTGCTTGCCAGTATTTATTTGGATCCTCATGATTCAAATCGGCAAATTACAATACGATCTGGTATTCCGACGGAAACAATCAGAAGAATTATGAGACCTCATCATTTTTATCCATATCACATCACTTTAACCCAAGAGCTAACGCAACGTAATTTTGAAAGAAGATTGCAATTTTGTCAATGGGCTCAATTGAGATTGTAAAATGAGCTACATTTTTTAAATTACGTGATGTTGTCTAAAGAAGCCAATTTCCATAATACGGGACAATTAAACCGACATAATTCCCACTATTGGTCGATTGAGAATCCACACTGGACTCGAGCAGTCGATCACTAACATCAGTGGAGTCTCATGGTATGGTGTGGTATTATGAATGGCTTTCTAATCGGGCCTTATTTTTCCGATGGCAATGTTAATACAGATAGCTACCTTAATATTCTAACAAATAAACTATCCAATCATTTAAGAGTTCAGGAATTTTTAAACCACAGATACCCTAACCGGTGGATAGGTATTGGACGTGGTAGATCATGTTAAATGGTCCTCTGATCCCCAGATTTTACGAACCTAGATTTTTTTTATGGAATTTTTTGAAAAACACCGTTTGTGCCAATGCTCCAACTACTAAAGAAAATATGATGCAAAGAATTGCTAATGCTTGCAGGAGTATACCAAGGTATGTACGTTTGTCGACCATTCAAACTTTTGAACGAAGAATTCAAATATGTATTGATAATAATGGAGGTACTTTCGAGCATCTAATTAGGTTAAAGTTATTTACTTTATTCTTGCATTCTTATTATTATCTTATTATCTATTTATTATTAATGCTTGCCTTTATTAGCCGGTATCTCTAAGATCTTGCCTTCATCGGCCGGACTGATATTCTTGTCTTTATTTGTCGGTATTTTTATGGTCTTGCCTTTATGGGTTGGACTGAGATTATTTTCTTTAACAGCCGGTTCTTGCCTTTATCGGTTGGATCCAAATGGGACTTAAAAATCCACCCAGCTACGTCCACGTCGTGGATCCTGAACATCATGTTTTATAACGATGGCTAAACGTAGGAAATAGTACTCGTGAAGGTAGATATTGACCTTTTAAGTTTTTTTCTTTTGGTGCATCTTTTTATCAACTTATTCTGTTCTGAACACTAATTTCTATACGACTTCAGAAGAACATGGTGAAAACCATGAAAAACTAAAACTAAAAATAGTATTTTTTTACATTTATCTCGAAAAATATTGATAATTTAAAACAATTTTCAAATAAAAGTTGTAGATCGCATCAAAATCCATTTTTTTATTGTGCGTATTTTTCAAGTTGAATGCGTTCAAACACATATCAGTTAAATACTTGGGTATAACGGCGTTTGTTTAACACTCTTAAATGCTTCCATTTTGTTTTTTGAAAAAAAAGCTTACTTATTTATGTATTTTGACACGCTGATTACGAATATTACGTGCAAACTGCCAAAAATTTTAATGTCATGGGAAAAACAATGAATAACCCATAGAAATCATAGTTTTTTTTTGTTTATCTTGAAAACTACGAAATATCTTGAAAAATGCTTGGAAAAAAAAGTTGTAGATCGCATCAAAATACATCTTTCTTTAAGACAAAAAGTAGAGATTTCTATTTAAAAATCTGAAGTTGATCTTGAAATGACCTTGAAGGTCATAGTCCTGATCAAATCCAAGGCCAGCATTCGCTTTCCTTCTTGCATTTCTACAACTTTTATTTTTAACACTTTTTCGATTGCAGCAGAGCGGTTTCTTCTATTTTTTTTATTTTTTTTTATTTTCGTTTAGTTTCTTTTCTTTTTATTTCTTCGACGATCGTTAATGCGGCTCGCTACGATGTCGTCTGCTTCTTCTTTTTCCACCTTTTGTTTTTTCAGGTATCAATGAAACGTTCGCTACGCGAGGACGTTATTCAATGTCTGATTCAAGTTTTTTTTAATACTAGTATCTACTCATTTTGCGATTTTGAACACTCGAGGGGCTGCGTTAACTTCAACGAAATACAAAACTAAAAATCTAAAAGATTATTTTATATTGAAAAGACTAGAAATAAATATAATGTCGTTGACTATCGTGTAAAATTAAAATTTTAATATAATAATTTAAAATATTTTAAGTATGCGAATAAGAATTAATTTCGTAATATTCAAAAGTAAAATAAATTTTGAGTAAATTTAAAATTTAGATGTTTGAAAGGTTAAATTTACTTGAACAAAATATATGTTTAAAGCATTAACCGTTATCGTAAAAAGAATTATACAATAAAAATATTGAATATTTTTTTTTAATATTCAATACAATAATTTTATCTCATAAATGTCGTAAATTGTTACGAAAATTTGCAAAAATTAAAATAATTGTATATTTTTCATAACGTGCGATAAATTTAATATACAGCAAAATCTTAAATATATCCTTAAAAAAATAAGCCCATATTCACTATGTAAAAAAATATAATAAATCGCAAAGTATAATTAAAATTTTCCAAAAGCGCGCTACACATCTCCATTTCCAATAAGCCTTTGAGACTTCTACTTTTAATATACAACCTATGTATATATAGGTTGTATATATATATATATATCTGTAAGTAATTTGCCGTTGGCTAAAATTTTTCAAAAGGACATAAAAAGCTTCGCTCGTTTGATGTATGTATATAAAACTTTGCGACATTTATAATTAGTCGGCCAAACATTCTTAATAATTTATATCGACATGATACATAAAAGTGTGAATTATTGAAATAAACAGTTTATTTTAAACAATGCGTAGCTTTGTTTTAACTTCAATAATTGATTCATTGATATTTTGAAAATCGCGATAATGATTGGCGTAATTAATTTATTTTCATTCATATGCGCAAATTTTTATCGTTCCTTTAATAAAAATATTCAAAATACCATCATAATAGTTTTTCATCGAGTTGGTTTATAAGCATTATTATGTTGTACTCGATATTAAGTTCCTTTGGTCTAGAGTCAACAATATATCAAATTACCTTGAGTCTTCCACTCTTCATAAACTTTTCTCCCAACTAATCCTCTTCTAAAAGCACTTATGTCCTATCAAATATCACATTTCCAGTGCGATACGATGATGGACGGGTTCTTCGATTCTTGCTGAATTGGAAAAATCGTTTAAACGGTTGTAACCAATGACAATTGCGAGAAAAAAATTTGCTGATTCGAAAAGATACGATAAATTACATTAAAATGTAAAATAATTTCGGGTTTATTCAATCGATAGTACCAAGTAATGTAAACAGCATTAGTATTTCTACAGTGAGCACTAAATTATTATTTATGCAAAACGGGAATATTGTTAAAAAAATATTTTAAAAAATCAAATGTTTTTTCAAATGAACGACATTTCTCAAGCTTCTTATTTAGAAATGATAAACATTGTAAAATTTTTTAAGGATTAATAAAATATATCCATAAACTATAATGAATATTCTAAATGTATTGAATATTTTCAAACTCAAAATGTTTCTTAATTATTATACTTAATTTTCTAATTCAAGCTAACAAAAATAAGTATCATAAGCAATAATGCTTTCTGTTATAAATAAACAATCAATAATTAGCATTTTTATATTTATCTTAAATTAAACTACGTTAACTTTTTAAAATTAAATTATAAATATTGATTAAAAACAAAATAAATAAAAATCTTATTGTAAATATTTATTTATATTTTGCAGTATATATTTGAATCCTATTTTAAATGTTTATTGCGAGAATTATTTAAACATTTTTTGGTTTAATATAACTTTTTTTAATCCGTAATAAACTTCAATGTTTTCAACATTTTTACAATGTCTTTTAGAGAGGCATTTGATTTTTTGCCAAAATTTTAATACATCAACATAAATTTCACATGTAGAAAGTTTCTTATTCTTTTTTTTTTTTTTTTTTTTTTTTTTGAACAATGTTTTAAATCGATAAGACTTTTATAGCATCTGAATAAAACTTAAATGTAGTTAGATTTTGGTCAATGACCTTAAAAGTAAAATTTATGTCGGTGAATTGAACAAAAATGTTTGAATACAAACATAATTAATCTTACATATGAAAAAAAAAAAAAAAATAATATATATATATATGCACTTATCCCTATTATTAATTGAATAAAAAATAAAAAAAAATAAATATTCATTATTCATTGCATTAGTAATTTTTTTAAAGTTTCAACTTAGTTCACAATTTTTAATGTTAAATTAATTTAAAAGCTTTAAAAAACTCATTTATCATAGCAAGTACACAAGAAAATACTCTTAACGATTAATAATATCTACTCGGTTCAACGAGTTTTCGTGAGAATTAACTACCCGAAAAAGAGAACATTGTTGTGAATAACTTTTCTCTTGTTCTCTGGCATTGCAGATACAATCCCGCAGCTTTTGAAAACGATTAATCTTCTTCTTAAGATGCTACTTCGAAATATTTTTCCAATTCGTCAAAAGTGATGTAACTCCCCAGGCGATGTTATCGTCACAATAAACGATTTTCCTCTTTACAAAAATAAATAAATATGTTTGGATAAGATGTCGATAAAATTTTTACAACTGTCGCATGAGAAAAAATTATTTCTTTTTTTTTTTTTTTTTCCTTTTTATTTAACGTATTATGATTAATATCAATCATCGGTGTAATACGAGTAGGAGTAGATAAACTGATCCCAATACCACAACTTGTTAACAAGTATATTTATACGAAAGTTATATAAAATTAATTAATTCTCATAATTTTAAAGCAGTTCGAATAAGTTTATGAATTGTTTAATATAAAAAAATTTTTATTTTTTAAAACAAGCATCATTACACGATTGAATCAACCGATAACATTTCTTGATGATTCAATTTCGATTTACATACTCTGTTTATAGATTCTTATGGTACAAAATATGAATTTTAAAATAATTCATTCGTAAATAACATAAATAAAGCTGCTACAGCGTCGAAAAATTTTTTTAACCTAAATAAAATTTTTTATAAGCATGAGATAAAGGATTTAATAATCTAAAATAACAATAACGCTAATTATGATAAATTATTAATTTAACCAATGATTTTACCGTTAAAAAAAGGTCAAATTCAAAGTTTATATATTTTTTTACAACTTTCTCGATTCGTGCACACCGTCATTTCAGAATGTCAGCCTTCAATTTTAATATTCAAAAAGCTTTCTCGAAAAATCTTACTTTGGCAAAAGAATTCGTGGATAAACTATTGAATATATACGTTTCATTATCTGCTACTTAAAAATAATGACTTCGTTAAACTAAAATATTAATCATCAAATTGGCTTGAAATTTTTTAACGATTATCGCAGACTTTTTTTCATCGATAACATTTAAAAAAAAATAACGTAACTCCATATAATGTAGAAACATAAACTAAATAAAAAAAATGACCGGCGATTAAAACAATTCAAAATCGGTTTAAAATCATCGAATTAAGATTGACAAGTCTTAAACGTGCATATTAAATTTAAATGAAACACCGTCGGACACTCATGATTCAATGGCGCATTGGCAACGCGACGACGAGTCCACTATACGAAAAATCACTTTCCCTTTCCAGTGCTTTTCCATCTATTTCTTCTCGTACATATTCGAACTTCCTAGTTGCAACAGATTTAGTCTGCGCTTATGTATACGGCACATTCCTATATATTACCGGCTCGAAGTTTCTACATTATGTAAGCCGTGAGGTTAGCGTAATTCTGCGTCTCTCGATTTTGCCATTGATATGTAGAATATTTTACGAAGGATCGAGATACTATAGATTTTAGCGATGTTTCAATTGTCTTCGATTTGTTTAATTTTGTTTTAAAGCTTTTCAATAAAATTAATAAATAACCCGTGAATGTTTTAAATAGATTAAGTTTAATCGCGTAAAAATAATTGAATTTTTTAGATACTTTTAAATAAACTTAAACTCCGCTCGTGCCGATCTGTAAATAGCTTGAAAATAAAATTTAATACTAAAAACGTTTTTCTTAATAAAAAATATATTAAATTATTAATAAAATTCTTTTTATTAATATTATACACGTTTTAAACTAATCAAATAAGAATTTATATACTCATTACTTATTTATTAAATAAACTTATTAATTTTGCTACGTGTTAATGTACGATTTATTTAGATAATTACATTATTAACATCATTAACGATGATTTTGTTATCAATTTTTTTTTTTTTTTTATCTTTCATCAATTTTATATCGGATAAGTAACTTCTAACGATCGACAGTAGTAACGAAAAAATAATGCCAAGATAAAATCTGCTAGTCCATCAAATTAATGTCGCGGTAAAACAATGACATATGATAATTCCCATGGGAGGTTTAACGATCAACGCGTTACGATATCGTTGTGTAAAGAAACTGCAGAGAAGCTTAATAATGTTTACAGGCTTTTATGGATTTGTAAATGTCTTCATAAATTAAGTAAAAAAGTAAATGTCCTTAAAATTTTGTAATGTTTGAAGTTTATATCATTTTAATTGATTGTATATTTAAAAAAAAAATTTTTTGAAACTAATTTAATTGATATTACGTAGCATCTTTTAAAAATTTCAAGGAACTGCTGTCAAAATTAATTTCAATTATTCATAAATTATATCCACTTAAGATAGACCTCGTAAAATTTAAATCTATTTAACGAAATTCTTTAAGTAATTATGTTTTGAAATAATTTTTAAGACTTTTAATGTTTTATTTTTAAATCAAATTTATTAAATTTAATTTGTTTATAAGTTTTTTTGTGTCATTTGATTATTTTCTGCAACGCATTTGCATCATTATCCTGATAATATATTTTAGTTACATACAAATCTGTTATTTTTATCTGAAAGTTTACATTTACGAAAGAGAAACAATATCCGCATTCGTACAATCGGAAGCGGCAATATTTTTAACTTTGTCACATAATCCAAACGTTGCTATTAAGGCAAAAAAAAAAAAAAAAAAAAAAAAGAAGAAGAAAGAAAATATCCTTCTATGTAGATGTACAAACGTATCAACGTGCGCTTATACACTCGGTGCACTTATAATCAGCAGTAATTTAAAACTCCACCGCTGATTTGCATTTTAAATCAAATACTAAGACGTCGGCTCAATGGAAGTAAAACCAAGCCAACTGCAAAAAAAAAAAAAGGCAGACACGCAATGACAAAAAAAAAAAAAAAAAAAAAAAAAAAAGAGAAAAAAGAAATGAGAAATTAGGAGAACAAGAAGAGAAAAGATAAGATGAAAGAACGAGGCCAAAGCGGTGTGGGAGCGAGCGAAAAGGAAATAACACGATGGCAACGTAGTAGACGAAGAAGAAAGGGAGAAGGAAATGAATAGCAAACGCTTCGCTCGATCGACGCGTTTTTTAGCCGGCGTGGCGCAGTAATCGACGGCGATAGCAGCGGTTAACAGCGGAGACACGTAACCATACGGCCATTTGAAAAAAAAAAAAAAAAAAAAAAAAAAAAAAAAAAAAAAAAAAAAAAAAATCTCACCGTTGCCCGACTGCTACTACTGCGGCCCGTTTTGCCGGCAGGCCAAAGCCAGTATAATATACGTTCGCGTGTTCTCGCGCACGCGCCTCTCTTTCTCTCTACGCGCTTTCGCGCGCACGAGTTTAGTATTACACTTTAGTATTACACGCTCGGCGTCTTTGCGCGCATTAACTCCCACCACCTCCTTTTAACCCTGCTCTCTCTCTCTCTCTCTCTCTCTCTCTCTCTCTCTCACCTTGCCTCGAGACTTTGCCGCTTTCGTAACGCACCGGCGCTCTCTCTCGCTTATGCCAAAGTCGCGCGCACCCGAGCTCTGTCAATGTTTCGGTGCGACAAAACCGTGCGTTTTTTTTCCAATTTCTGTTATTTTTTTTGGCCTTTTTTTTTGCCTCTTATTTTTTTTTTTTTTTTGTTGATTTTCGAGTACAAACACTGCGACATCGTTTGCTCTTTTATCCTTTCTTGGTTTTTTTTTTTTTCCTTTTCGGTTTTTTTCTTTCCTTTTAAATTTTCGTACGCGAATGATGTATGCGCTTGCGATAACGCTTTAGTTAAATGGTGATCATTATTTCTGTGCTCGCTACTTTGTCCAATTGACAGTGTTATAATTATAATGGATGTTTTAAAAATAAATTCAAGGTAAGTAAACAATTAGATCATTAACATTTAAGAGTGATTTAATGTCGATATATTTTGTTTATGTTGCGATATGAATAATAATTAAAAAAAATTATTATTATAAATTCAAATGCTTTATTTTACTGAATGATTTACATGAATAATTCAAATTTTGCTATCATAATTATTAACGTATTGTTATCAATTTTAATAAAACAAATTTTATTTTAAAATTATTTCGCGTCGCAAGATCGAACATCTATATGAAACAAATAGTCAACTTTCGGCATCTTTAATTTACCTTTTTATTAAAATTATTTGTATTTTATATAAATTTCAAACAATTTATTGAAAAAGTGTAGTATTTCTTTTTTTAATTTATAATGAAATGTATCATTGAAGTTGCTTTAATAATAATCTTTCCATTTTTACTTATGAATTTAAATTAAAAATGATAAAAGTCATATATTTTATAAAAGTTTAAAAAGTTTGCAGTAAAAGATAATTTATTTCAATAATAAAGAATCATATATTTAAATCTAAAGTCGAATTTATAACTATTCAATTATAAGCAATAAAAAAAAAAAAAAATACATTTTAAATTTAAGTTTATTTGAAATATCATTAATATAAAAAATTTCCGAAATTTTAATTATTATAGAGGTAATGTATAATATTTTTAAATTAAATTTATATATTACGTTAAAAGAAGTACATAAAATGTAAAATATTTTTACAAGAAAATATTGTTATGTTTCCTTTTACTTGTATGTTTAAAAGATAAATTTATTTCAATTCAAAGGTCGTAAATGTAAGGAAAATGATTGATTTTTCCAACAAGAAATATTTATATTAATGACTATTATACTCTAATGCGACTATAATATGATTCTTAATGACAAAATGACTGGTAAAAATAGTTAGTGCTAATAAAATTTGTATTAATAAGATAATTGTAATAGTAATAAATACATATCATTAGAGATACTTTGCACACGATACTTTGTAAAATGATTTATGAGAAATTTTAGATGAGAAATCGTATATTATCGAAAGTTTTTCGTATCGATATATGTAAGAATTAAGTAAATATAGAAAAAATTTTATATTTTATTTTTATTTATAATAACTATAGCGTAATCGTTAATCATCGATAATATAATTTATTGAAATTTTAAAAAATAAACATTATAAATTTTCAATACAAAAATTTTGAAAACATTATACTTGATTTGATATTAAGTTACTATGACAGAACAATTATAAAATAAAAATCTATTTTATGCATAAAATTTGCATTTAAAAATAATTATTTTTCGTATTTTAATACTACCAAAATCCAATAAGTAATAATTCAATCTAATCATCAATTAATTTCATATTCTCTTTCCTTAACTTTAGTTTATCAAAAAAAAAAAAAATATAAATATAGATACATATATAATTATATATATTTCCACATGCACACATGCAGTGATCGCATGCAGTGATTTCAAATGGAATTTAAAAAGCAAAGAAAAAAAAAAAAAATCGCTAAATACGATAAACGTTTAACAGTCACTATAGTCTATTATGTACGTTAAGTGCAAGTGGTAACTACGAAATTTGACTCGCCGAGGCAAGATCCTCATTGTCAACTTATCCACAATGTACTCACTTTACGTAATAATGTACACGCTGTACTTTCAAAACATTTAACTGTTTTTTTCTCTTCTTTCTTTTTTCTTTCTTTTTTTTTTTTTTTTTTCTTTTCTTTTTTTTATACGAATCCTAGAGAATAATCTTTCAACGTTAATTATAAAACTTGTTTTTCGAGTAAAAATGCAAACCATTTTACGTAAATACATATTCGAGCGTAAAATTTATCTTACATTAAAGTTACGATACTACTTTTTCCATAAATCGTAAAAGTGAAAATTTTGAAATAACTCTATTAAGGGTAAAGAAAAAATGTTATAAATTACTTCGATTCTGAAGTACCTTTCTTGGCCTCGATACTTACGTATTTTTGATTTAACAACGGTTTTTAAAATCGATAAAACTATTTTTACGTTTAAGAATTTTTATCTTTAATTGAAGCAAATAAACTAATAAAAATAATAATCATTGTATGCAGAAACGAATTTAAATAAAATTTTAATTAATTAAAAATAAATAATAATTTCTACATTGATAATTGTTATAATTTGCGCGTAGGATAATGTTACTTTTTAAAGTTACGTAAAAATATGACTTCCGCGCAAGTACATGTCTCTATTTACACGACAATTTCATACGTAGATATTATGAATATTTCAAAACTTGACATTCAGAATTTGAAATTTCCTCTTGTGTACTTTAGAATATTTTCTCGCAATCATTCTCAATTATATTTTATCATTTATCAAAAAAAAAATAAAAAAAATAAAAAATAAAAAATAAATAAATAAATAAATACATGTTAAATATCATCTCTCAGATTATTACTATTCGTCACTAATTTTTTAGACAAATATAAAATTTATAAACTTAACCTAATATAAAAGTTATTAAAATGCTTAAAAAATTTTTATAAATTATTTAATATTTTTAAAAAAAGGTGTCACTTCGTTCAATTATTGAAAATAAATAAAAATCATCTTTATAATTAAAATTTATCTCGGCGATAAATAAACTAAACGAAATTCTAAATTTAAACGTGTCGCGAGTTTTCTTTTCAAATTTTAACTTATTTAAAAAGCAATCAAACTTAAAGTACCTATGCAAATAAACTAAAAAAATATTCAAACGTATACTATACCTGGATAATCAAATAAGTTTCTCGTTTGATTTTACAAAAACAAGTTACATAAATATAATCATACAGTAAATTTACTGCGCTTTTTATAAATACGCTTTAAATTAGTTTTGATGGGTATAAATTTAAATTAAAACTACAAAAACTTGAAATGAAAATCATTACACGTCATATTTTAATTTTCATCGATATAACATTAACACGATAATAAATCTCCAACAGATAGACGAAAAAGTTAAAAACACGAGCCGCGCCGCGATACACGACACAATCTCATAAAACTCGGCAAATGAGAGAACGAAGAGACGCGAAGTAACGAAGTCACATCGGGGTAGGATGAAGTTGGGCCACGACGTAAGCGAGTCCCTCGCTAAGTGGCCGAGTCTTACGTATGATTTATTCGAGGAGCTGCAAGCATGGGCTACGATGCATTCGTTACCGAAGATACCGCACGAGCAGTTGGCAATTTTCGCCCACAGCTGTTATTATGATAAAGATGCTACGTTAAGGTGCATGGACGTTTACTACAAGCTAAGGGCAACTGTGCCCGAATTCTTCGCCGATCGTGATCCGACCTCCGACAACCTTAGATGTATGCTGAAAGTTTTGTGAGTGTGCTTCATTATTTTCTTTTTTAATCGTTTTAATTTGATTTCGATGATAATTTTAATGTTATTTTTTTAATAAATTTCATTTTAAAATAGTCAATAAGCAATATGGTACAAAAAATAAAAAAAATAAAAAAAAAAAAAAATTTTATTTGTGTATTACAACTAAAAATCGTGAAACGTGCATATTTTACTTTGCATAATATATACTAGTCACCGAGTAAAGTTTAATTACTTGTGCGCTTCATTAATTTTTCATGTATTTCTTAAGCAAAGTAAAATTATATTTTACATTTCTCGTATAAATTTCGAGCATCGTGCAGTCACATATATTATTTACTAGTAAATTCATTTATTCTTAAAACTTAATTCCGCATCTTCGTAATAATATTTTACGTTTAATAAGATTGATTAAAAATTAAATACACGACTTTCACTTAAAAATACAGCATGTATTCGTATTTTGATTTTTAATGTTTATTGTGGGTTAATAACAAATTAAAATTTATATCATCTATTTAAAAAATTAATTTGAACTATTTTATACATAGAATTTTCTTTAAAATACTTAAACATAAGTAAAATCAGCAATTTTTAGAATTTTTTTTTTATCTGTCTGCACGCGAAAAATATCACGCGAAAATGACTCGACTAATTTTCATGAAAGCTTGATGCGCTAATAGTCATTTCTCGGATTGATATACAGGCTTTATTTTATTAAAATTCGCTCATGGAAAAAAAGGTTTTCCTCATTTTAATTTTACCACGAATAAATAATCGAGAGTAGAATTATGCTTAATGTGCGCAAGTGAAACAGCTAGTATTTGTAGAAAAATAAACGAAAAATATATCTTTATTTCAATTATTAATTTGTAAATAATATAATTTTTTAAAAATATTAATTATTTCGTTTGCTAAAATCGCACCCAAACTCACCACAGCTAATTTAACATCATTCTGTAACAGTGTATCATAATATTTAATTTACAATTTTTATTTTATAATAAAAATAATTTATAAAAAAAACGATTAAACATCTAAATTTGAAAAAAAAAAATTTTTATTTAAAAAAAAAAAAAAAAAAACATTTATTAGGTTGAACAACTTATCCCAATTTACAAAATCGATGGATTAAAAAAAAAAAATGTTATTTCATTTGTAAAATATTAAATGTTTATTTTTGACAGGTAAAGTACCTTTACTAATGGTAACTATATAGTAAGCGGTATCAATATCTACATTTAATAGATATCGACTAATGGTGTACTAATAAAAAAAAGCAGGAAATTGAGGTTGCAGAAATGAATGTTCAATCGTTTAAATTCGTATTTTTAAAAGTGTCAATTTTAAAAGTGTACTTCTGATAAAAAATTAAAAGATAAACAAATACTTAGACGATATTACGAAATAGCAAATAAATTTTTTAATATATTTTTTACTAATTTTACATAGACAACAATATCATACATTAATTTAAATAAAAAATATTAATTATATACAATATCATCTCTTAAAAAATAAAAAAAATTTTTTTTATTATATTTTATTTAATATTAGATAAAAACAATAAAAAAAACAATGAATAAACTCATATTGTTTCATTATATATAGGTACTTATCTAATTATTACAATTTTTAATAATTAATAATTTAATTATTTTCATAACATATCTTCAAATCTTTACTTAATTTTCATTCATACAAAATAGAAAGCAATTTATTTATTACGTTATAAAGATTATGAAACAATTTGAAATCCGGTAATTAAATAATGTAGAAACAATTATTCTCTGTATCCTTTATTTTATTAAACGTAATATATATATATGCATAAATTATCACTAATTGATATTCTTTAAATATTTAAAAAAAAAACTATTAAGAAACTTTAAAGTTTTACGATATAATCATTAATTCATCGATCAATTAATCAAATATCTAAGGCAAATAAAATTAAATCAAACGACTCGACAGCAATTTTAGTATTAAACTTTTTTCAATTTTAAATCACTTTTCTCCGTGCCGCATCTTTATTCGGCGAAATAATATAATGCAGCTTCCTGGAAACAAATAACAAGAGAAACAATCGTCTTAAACAAACTCTTTAATCCTGATTGCAAAGCTTATCTCAACGTCCATTTAAAGTAGGCTATCAATTATGTACTCTGTAAGTACAAAATCGAATGCAAGTGACACGAGACCCTATAGCAGCTCTTAAAGAATTCTTTAATTCGATTCAAAAAAATAAATAAATAAATAAATAAAATAAAAGAAGAAGAAAAGATAAAGAAGAAAAAATAAGAAAGAGAATGAAAGGGAAAAAAAGAAGAAAGGATAAAAAGGAGATTGCACTCGGGTACACAAGTCGCCGAGAGCGCGACGCACTGGCGATCGGCGCAACTAACTATACGAAGGATCGCGAGAAGCGTTGCGCAATTTGTAAACCTGCCAATAACACTTTCTACTTAATACCCGGCGAACGTAAAATCGCAAGGGTAGAAAGCAGAAGGAAAGGGAGAGAGAGAGAGAGAGAGAGAGAGAGAGAGAGAGAGAAACAGAAAGAGAGAATGGATTCCGTTATCCCTCATCGAACCAATTTTCTTCGAGACGAGGACAACGACAATGGCGAAGGCCGTTGGAGGATACTCGACGATTTTCCATTCGCCATTTGCAAATTTTAACTCTTGTTTTTTGCTTTATGCACACACCGATGCGAATAACTTTATAATTTTATATGGGAATATATATATATATATATATATATATATATATATATGTATTTACGTGAATTCATAAATATATAACTAAAGAATTTTAATTTTTGAATTATTTAAATATATTTTCTAAGTCAGATTTGTGAAAAAAATAACTTTTAATAACTTAGAATTTGATTATTCATTTAATTAATGCGAGTTAATTATAACTAACATTTTCACAGTACATGATAACATTGTCATTATTTAAATTGCATTTTTAATCAAATATTACATGTATTTATACATTTTAAGATATTTAATACATTAAAAAGATTAAGATAAAATAATTATTATAACAAAAACTCAAACACTACATAAATAATATAAATTAATAAACACAAAACAGAGCCGAAACTTATTATCCAGATCTCGATGGTCGTTGTTAAAACTTGAGTTATTCCTACTAGTTAATTGGTTAAATGTGGTCTATCGTGATTGGCGCTATAATTTAATCGATCAATTTAAAAATTGAAAGTTTAATATATTAAATTGGTTAAACGTGGTAATAATTATCTCTATTCACTTTATCGGGACATTATATAAACTTTAATTGATTATAAAATTATTAACATAAATTCATCTACCAAAAAATTAAAATAATATTTCCTATAAGTACTTTGCATTGAACAATGATTGAGAATTAAACATTAAATGAAAATTTATATTTTTCAACGCAACAAGAACAATGATTTTTATTAAAAATAATCGACGTAATAAAATATAAATTTTTGTATATTTCGATTATAAATAAATAGTTTATCAAATGTACATTAAAATACATTTTATTATTAAATTTTACAATTGAAGCATCGAAAAATTGCTAAAAAATATACTACTAAAAAACTTTAAGATATATACTTTTTTACCTTACGGAGAAAACAAAAAAAAAAAAAAAAAAAAAAAAAAAAAAAAAAAAAATGATAATTATTATAAAAATTTGATATCCCATTTGATTTATAACTTTTGTTTTATTTTTAATAATTTCAATAAATATTTCACGTATCATATAAAGCACATTTGTTTAAAATAAATTAAATAAGGGAACGCGCGCGAATCGAAATATTTATGTATCATCTTCTTCATTTACCTTCGATTAAGCTCTCGGATTATTCCGAGATTTTGTTTTCTCGATGTCAACATAGCCGTTTACCATTCATGACTGAAATTGACACTATTATAGGGTAACACGCACATGAAGCGAAGTGAGAAATTTCAATTCTATTGAACGCGAGCGATTTGCTAACATTGAGGTCATCATACTTGAAATATTCATTTCAACAAAACGACTTTAATACGGTGCGGTTAAATTATAAATTTTGATAGCTTGTTTAAAAACGAAACGCGATGATTTTTTTTTTTTTTTTTTTCAAACATAATCAGAAATCGTCATATTTATCAAAAATTGTGTTAAAAAATATTTTATTCTTAATATTTTATTCGCTTAATAACATAGAATAATCGTTTAAAATTTTAAAGTATAAAAAATGATTGAATTATTCGTTGAATGTTATAAAAATCTATGTTTATAAGAATCAACATATTGTCTCAAAATAAAAAATCTTCGGCATTGAATACAATTAATACATGATAATTCTATCAAAATTCTCGTAAACTAATGTTGCACGCGTGTATTAAAGAAACATTCATAACCCTTTTCTTAAAATAAAAAAAAAAAAAAAATACGAATATAAAATTTTCGTACGTTATGTATAAATTAAACGATAATATTATTATATCGAACAAGCGCAAACAAACTTGGCGCATAAATTTGCATGAATTGAAAATTTCACGGCCGCTTGCGCGCGACTCGGTGAACAATGAATCATTTATCCGATACGACATCGATACACATTAACGCGAGCGAGCGATTGATTAAACGAGTAAAATTTTTCCGTAAACAATGGGCATACTCAAAACAACAGGTACTTCATCGGTCTACCGAAACCGGACAAACAGGGCAACCGCATAATCTTTCACGGTCTGGCGGACACAAATCCAAGCCGCTACGTGTTCAACGAGAGCGCTAAGTTACTAATGATGTCGATGGACGCGAGCCTTTACGAATTTGGCTGCGCACCCGGTCACGTGTTTCTCTTCGACATGCGGGGCGTTAAGTTAAGTCACCTGACGCGGCTCACGTTAAACGGCATCAAACGTTTCTTCGATTACATACAAGAAGCTGCGCCCGTAAGGCTCAAGGCCATTCACGTTGTCAACTGCGTTTGGTTCATGGACAAGATACTCGCTCTCATCAAGCCTTTTATGAAGAAGGAATTTTTCGAGATTGTAAGTATACATTGCTTTTATGTTAATTTTTAAAATAATCTTTACGATTTAAGTGTCTTATGCAAATGTACATTATTTAAGAAGGTATTCGAGAAACATTTGTTTGTTTGTTTTTTTTTTTTTTTTTTTTTTTTTTTTATTATTATCACGTATTGCTAAATGATTTATTAGAAAATATAATAAAAATTTTACGTATATCTTTGAAAAATATTTAGATGAACGTACGATAGCTGAACGAATGACTTTTAAATTCGTTCGTGTTCGTTTAAAGCGAATTTAATTTAGTTCAAAAATAGAAATGTGTAAATTACTTATTACGCGTTCGTCGCGCGTATTTGTAAAATTTAATCAATCCTTATTCGATGTAAAAGCATTACGACTTTTTGATTGATATAATTTAATAATGTTCGAGATTAATGAAATTCGATCAAGTTAAATCCGATATCGTAATTATCATTTACTCGAAAGCGTTTAAATTATTTTTCACGCCCAATACTATCACTCCATCGAATTTTCATTGATAACATTTTTATTAACAATATTATTTTCAACTTTTATTAAAATAAAAAAAAATTTGCTTTAATAATTTTACGCTTAAAGTATATTTGTTAAAGTTTCATAACAAAATAATAGATATAAAATTTAAAAAGATTAAAGCAATTTTGTATCCATTAATATCAAGTGAAAAATGATTTTATAAGATTTAAGAATATATTTGCGTTTATATAATTATAGATTTAAACATGATTTTCTATTAAACTAGTATAGAGTATGGGCACTTTCATCTTACGCTTTATTGCACAATCCAAAGCACTCGCGGTATTCATAAATCGTCGTAATTTAACAATTAAACGATAATTAATTAAAATTTTAGATTATTATTAATCTTGTTAATATTAATCTAAATTTATTTTAAATAAAAATCTAGTAGTTTAATTAATCAATCAATTATTAATCATAATATAATTATTTTGTTCGCTCCAAATAACCATATAGCACGCATTCTATAAATTGATGTTATACATTAAATATCAATTAAATGACATATTGATAAATCGATAAAAATGAATCTATAAATAAATAATTGAAATTGTTTTATATTCTCATATCATCGCGTACGCGTAATTACTACTGCGTATTGGCATAATCTTACAAAAGTAATAAAACCGCAAGTAATGATTATCGTAACGTCATAAGAAAAAGTAAACGTTTATTTATCATCTATTTTTTTTCCTTTTTTTTTTTATTTCCTCTAAATGACAACACGCCACAACATACAAACAGACATACGGTAGAGCGCGAAAAATTCACAGCGAATAAGCTACCTCGCGCTGTATATGCACATCGCAATTATTTATTACAATTGTCACGCAAACGATCGAAAAATCGAATAGGTTTACTTTTCTGCTTTATCAGCGACTGAGATTCTACATTCGCTTTAACGTCGTTGTTTCGTGTAGCAACTTAACGAAATTGACGTTCAATATTTTTATTTTAGGAATGCAATTTTCGTCGTTGCTTGTTTATTTCTGTTTTTTTTTTTTTTTTTTTTTTTTTTTTTTTTTTTTTATCGACGATGAAGATTTAAAATTGATTCGTTAAAAAAAATTATACATTCATTTTTAACAAAATTAATTTTGATTTATTTTATAAAGTTAAAATTTTTTCCTTTTCATTTAAACATTTTGAGTAATATACCAATAGAAAATAAATCAATAACATTATGATTTTAATTTCGATGTAATCGATTTAAAAATTCTTCTCGTAATCCACTAACTATGAGCAGTACATGAAAACTTCATTATATTGTTCATTAAAGTACCGTATTTATTTTTTGGGTCACGAAAATCAGTAATATAATAAGTTATTCCTTTCCTTCCTTTTTCTACATATCGGTCTTTTTATCGGTTATTTCTTAAAAAAGAAATTTTATTTATACCGACATATTTTCTTTGTTTTCTATGTTGTATGATTATTGATCTTTGGATAAAATTGCATTCGTTTATCATTAAAAATCTTGTCAAATTTTAACGAGGAATATTTTTTATTAAAATAAACGAATATAATTGTAATTATTTGAAACTTAAAAATATTATTTTTCATCTGCATATTTTCATAATGTTGCATTCATCGGAAATTAATGACGAATTTTCGACTGGCCTGTATAAAAATTTTTCGTTTTCAATATATATATATATATATTCTCGTTAAAATAAAGCGTGACATTTTTGATATATAAATGTCTGTACTTGATTGTATCGCTTTTATTACTCGCATGAATTTTAAGTAATGCATTATAATTTTCATTATAATATTCGAATAATTTTATTTTTAATACAATTAAATAAAATCGTTTTATTCTTGAGAAATATATACATATAAATTTATGTAATCAGTTTAATGTAATATTTTTTATTATATACATAAGTAAAATTTAATAATAATTCGTGTATATTTTATATAACAAATTCATTATTTATTATATATATAAACATATATATCGATTGTTACACTAAAACTATACGATCCTTTTACAGCTGCATATACATACCGGAGACGTCTCTGAAGTTTATCAGTACATTCCAGCCGAGTGTCTTCCAAAAGATTTTGGTGGCGAACTCGACGACGTCGAAACCCTTCACGGTAGAACGAATTTTTAAAGTCTACATTTTGTTTGTTTTTTTTTTTTTTTTTTTTTTTTTTTTTTTATTTATTTCTATGGAAAAAATGTAAGAAAATATATTTTATACGATATATATATATATATATATATATATATATATATATATATAAATGCAGACATCGATTATAAAAATTGTATAAGTACATAAAATTACAACAAAAAAAAATAAATAAATAAATAAATAAATAAATAATTAATTTCAATTTTTGTGCTAAATTGAACGATAAATGACATTTTAATATTTCGTTTCATAAAACAAAATTTCATTCGCAAAACGTGAAAATTTTTTACAGAACTTACGAACGCGCGTTATTAATTCGAAGCGCCAAGTTAATACGCGTATATTAATGAAAACGAAAATTAAAAACGTTTTTAGAATTTTAATAGCAATGTATATATTTGTCGTTTTAAATATATCGCACTGAATATCAAATATTAAATTTTTTTTTAACACAATATTCGATAATACTTATAATTACATTTCAAATAAACTATATCTATACGTGTATATATCGACGTGAGACACATTGTCTCTACAATATACGAGCATATTCCGCGAATAGAAATATACGGAAAATACATTTGAGATGTTTACGCATTAACAGGGGAGCACTCGAAGAAATTGATAGAGCTACGGGACTATTTCCTCGAGGAGGAGCGACTTTACCGGGAATATCGGAGCCTCTCGAAGAAGTCGACAGCGAGCTCGTGCACCGACGCCCAGGACATCGGGAACGGAAGGGACAAGGACGTCGGTACGAGCGAGAGCAGCTGATTTATGCTCGCAGCAATGCATCCACCCCCCTGTGTATTCATCTCTCTTAGCGCATATAAGTATTGTTATCGGGATGTGAAATAACGGCACGTAATTAACTTTGTTTACACGCGGTTTTTATATATATTTATATGTATATTTTTTTTTTTTTGCAAATGTTTTTTTCGCAAGGACGAGTTTATATATTTATTCGGATGGGCTTATTTCCTTTTTTTCTTAAATATAGTATTTTAAAAAAAGTTTATCAATTATTTTGATAATAGTATACATATAAAATAACATTTACATTATTATTAAAAATAATACGATGTAATTTTTCAAGATAAAGGAATTGGATTAAAAAACTTTTTATAATTTACTAAAAAAAATTTTTTAATTATATACGACAAAAGGAAATTAAAATAATACATTAATTATGTACCCTTCAATGATTTCAATGTGCAATAGATTTAACAGCTAGAGAAAAAACGTAATATTTATATGATTTATTTTAAATAATCAAAATATAGTTATTGCTAAATTTGCTTTTATTTAATTAACTCAAAATTACATCGTTACGCGATATAATTTATTATAAAAAAATGTAAATTACGTATAATTATTTAGATGTTTAACGAACTTAAACGAACTTAAACAAATTAAAAAAAAAAAAAAAAATATATATATATATATATATATATATTTTTTTTTAATATTCATATCTGAAGCAATAAAATATTAAAAATAATAAGAATGAGATAATTTTGATAATAATATAATTTGAAGGATTTTCAAGGATTGCAAAAATTTATACACAATAAAAATTTCGTTGATTCAAATAAAGAATAAATTAAATTTGTACTGTTATATGTATTAATATATTTTAATATAAAAATCAAAATAAAAAAATGTCACGATAACTTCCGATTCAATTCACTTTTATAAATAAAATAATGACATTTACATACATATATATATATATATATATATAGCTGTTAAAATCCGTTACTAAATAATGGTGCTTAAAGATAAGCAGGGTTTCCTCGTTATACAGTTATAGAATTTATTAATAGCAATCGGTTCAATCGCCGTTAAAATATTTTACTTGTACAAAGTTAACGCGCGTTTATTTTATCGATGCGTATATAAAATAAAATAAAAAAAAAAAAAAAAAAAAAATTTAAACTTATTATTTTTTATATTTATAATGCATGGCAAAGCAATATCGACTCTAAACGCAATCGTATAACGTGAATTTTCATCGTACTACGGTATATCGATTTTTGTTATACTGTCTCGGAAACAAGGGGAGATACGATAAATCAGATAAAACTGCTGGTCAAACACACGTAACTACACGGAATGAGAATTTTTTTTTTTTTTTTTTTTAATACTATTTTATTCGAACGTTTAAAGCAATAAAGAAATTATTACTTTTGTAAACAATACACCTTTATTTTTAATTTCGTTCTGAGTATCTGTACATTTTAATGTTAAAGTATTTCTTCGATAATTATTTACGATTTAATATGCTGGATTTACTTGTATATTTAAAAATAAAAATGAACAAATATCAAAATAATAAAATTACGTTGAAAATGTATGTATACGTGTGACTTTAACCATTCAATTTCAAACAAAAAAATTCTCTAGGTTAATGTGCTTCTCATAGTTTTTGTAAAATATATGTATAAAATTATATTTTATATGCTTGAAATTTTTTAATTTTGCTTCGATTTTATAGTTTTATAATAAAAATAAAATCTTTCGCATAATTATATACATAAAAAAAAAAAAAAAAAAAAAAAAAAAATGTGTATTAATAACATTTTACCTACTGCATGCAAAAGAATCAACAATTCAAATACAATTATTTTTGCTAAATCCAACTACTTTTTATTATTTAATTATAAACTACACAATTATATTAGTTATCTCAGCGATACCATTTATATAAAAAGTATAAAATTTAAATAAATTTTGAAATATTTATTAAATAAATTATCAGTAAGTCTATGATTTAATCTCTTTTTCTTTATTATAATCGAATTTAAAAATATAATGGTAAATTACTTTTCTAAAAAGTTATTAAATTATAAAAACAATCTAATGTTTTGTTGGTTTCAAAAGACCAAAATTTAATATTTTTATAACAACCAGAAGAAAAAAAAAAGAACTATCTCAAAATAAATAGTTTATGCCTATTACCCGCGCGCTTGTATATATAGTATAAACTATTAAAATTCGAATAAATTATTCGCATAGTTTTATTTTTCGAAAAGAAAAAAGGAAAGAAAAGCCCTCTTACTCATATTGTCTTACATAATGAAATAATAGCTGATACGTTTCCTCACAAAGCCTGTCGTCAGAGCGCGAACTCGCAAATCCGAAGCACACGTATTATAAGCGATATGTGGTTGGCCATCATTTATGTAACTCTAAAATCGAATAGACCTCCGAAGAAGGCACTAATACAATAAGTATAAATAAGCAACCGCGCTGTCTCTCTCTCTCTCTCTCTCTTTTTCATGATCAAGCACTTCTCGGTTTATGAAAACTCACAAGTTTCCTTTGTATAAAATTATTTTTCGCTTTATTGCGTTATTTTATTTTATCGTATTTCATAATTATAGATAAATTTTTCCTTTTTTTTTTAATTCTCTATTATAAATTTTACAAACAAATACTCAAATACTATGATAAACAAAAACATTGAGAATAAATGTTTAAAAATATCTTACCGTCATTCATTCATGTCGCCAAAGATAAAACTTATTTAAATGACAATAATGTTTTCAATATTTAAAATATTTCTTTGTTTTGGTTTTGTTGAAAATAAATAGTCGATCCATATGCGTGCTTGCAAATGGCTATCAAAACTTTAATATAAAATATACCAAAAAACAAGCCTCATACAAATTATTCTTCAAACGGTACTCTTAAATTTTTTCACAATTAACACCTCAAAAATTTATTGTAGTACTTGCTATCCTGAATCAATGTTTTATTACAAATATTACAAATTGTATATTTTTATTAAAAAAAATATCGAAACCCTTATCAAAATAATTAAATAAATTAAAGAAAAGTTAAAAGTAAATCTTAATGGGTGAAAAGTAAGTCCAGAGATCAAAATATTAGTTAGCAGAAATGTAGAGTAAATTTTTAGAAGCAGACATTTAGTTTGCGAAGGTAAAAAAAGAAGGTTAAAGTTTGATTATAAAGTCGAGTACAATAAAACGAGATGATAAATACAACAAACAATTCTGTAAAACAATTTTAAATTGAATATAATAAGTTTTCCGAGTTTTATGTTGGTATAAAACTTTCAAGGTGTGCATTGATTAAAAAAAAAAAAAAAAAAAAAAAAAAAAAAGTCTGGTCAATTCGGATGTTACTACTGAAAACGTGCAATTGTCGATACATTTTGTCATATAAAAATTCTATATTAACTAAAAATGATGAGATAAATTACACATTATTAAAATAGATAAAATCTCTTTGTTAATTAAATTTTTATGCTTTTATTCGAGATCGATATTAAATACAGTTTAAAGATGAAAAAAATATTGCAATATTTGATTATGTTTTACATAAATCATTATTCGTATACTATTAATTAAAGAATATACGGATAATATTTGAAACAACATTAATTGTAAAACAAGTGAAAAAATAATAATTGAATTGTAAACATCAGCGTTTATCTAATAAAACTGTTACATTTTTCTTCCAGCGCGCAATTCATTCAAACGAATTCCGTTATTCCAGCGCAATAACGACTCGTCGCAACTCGCCCGTCGCGCTCATTCATTAAGCCAGAGCTATATCCTCCATAATAAAAAGGAAATAGAGAAGAAAAAAAAAAAAAAAATAGTCGAAATCCAGGAATGCGTTCGCATGTCGTAACCACCCCTCCCCTCTACCTCCCATACAAGTCGTTCCAATTAACCGACGATCATTGCGTTTTTTATCGTGTATATATATATATATATATATATATATATATATATATGAACAAGGAATAGTGCAATATGCTAAATAAACGAAAATAATTGTTAAATCAATTTGCACACCTTCTAAAAACGTTCATTAACAATTATTATAATTAGCACATAGCCCAATTGTTGTTAAATAATCTTTATTTATGTATAAGAATCAAATGATTGTCAACAGCTGATCGCACGGAGATTATGTCTCGTTTACAACGTGCGAATTATCACTATACAAACAAGGAATACGAGGGTGGTCTGAAAAGTTTCCGACCTCAACATGAAGATAGCAGCACTCGTCAATAAAAGCTAGCGAATTTCGTTGTTCATCTGTTGAAAGTTGCTCACCAAAGTTTCAGCCATTTTGGATGCGCAGTTGTTAGTTGACAGTCGTTTGAGTGAGTCGATGTGAGTGTTGTTGTGAAAATGGACAAAATTTAGTATCGAGCTGTCATTAAATTTTTGTTTTTGAAAGGCAATACGCCTACGCAAATCAAAAATGAGTTGAACTCTGTGTATGGGGACTCTGCACCATCATTTACCACAGTGAAATTTTGGGTAGCTGAATTCAAACGTGGCAGTGAGAGCTTGGGAGACGATGAACGTTCGGGACGTCAAAAAACTGCAACCACTGACGATAACATCGCTAAAGTTCATGCTAGACGACCGCCGAATTAAAGTGAGAGAGGTAGCAGAGGTTATGAACATGTCCAAAGAACGTGTTTGCTACATATTAAATCAAGATTTTGGCATGAGAAAGCTGTCCGCACGTTGGGTGCCGCGTTTGCTCAGGTTAGACCAAAAACGTGTTCGAATAAACATTTCCAACGCTCTATTGGCGCAGTTTAGGCGCAATAAATCCGAGTTTTGGCGCCGATTAATTACTGTAGATGAAACTTGGATACACCATTATACGCCCGAAACAAAAATACAGTCAAAACAGTGGACTGCAAAGGGGGAAGGTTTTTTGGTCCAAAAAAAGCAAAAACTATTTTTTCGGCTGGGAAAGTGATGGCAACTGTTTTTTGGGATAGTCATGAAGTTATTTTAATCGATTATCTTCAAAAAGGAAAAACCATTACAGGAGCATACTACGCATCATTACTTGACAAGCTGAAGGCAGGACTTGCGGATAAACGTCCACATTTGCAGAAAAAGAATATCCTGCTTCACCAAGACAACGCGCCGTCTCACACCTCAGCAGTTGCCATTGCGAACATCCACGAATTACGGTTTCAGCTGCTTGACCATCCACCTTACTCACCAGACCTAGCTCCAAGCGACTTCTTTTTGTTCCCTCATGTAAAAATTGCACTCGGAGGACAGAGATTTTCGTCAAATGAGGAGGTAATCACCTTCGTGAACAGTCATTTTGCAGAGTAAAACGCCGAGTACTATTTGGATGGGTTAAAGAGATGGGAGCATCGCTGGGAAAAGTTTGTAGAATTGCAAGAAGACTATGTTGAGAAATAAAAAAAAAAATTAAGAAAAAATGTCTTGTATCTGTGTTAGGACGAAAACTTTTCAGACCACCCTCGTAGTGCAACATGCTAAATAAACGAAGATAATTGTTAAATTAATTTGCACACCTTCTAAAAACGTTCATTAACAATTATTATGAAGAGCACTTAGCCCAATTGTTATTAAATATTCTTTATTTATGTATAAGAATCAAATGAACGTCAGCAGTTGATCGCACGGAGATTATGTCTCGTTTACAACGTGCGAATTATCCCTATACAAACAAGGAATATTGCAACACGCTAAAAAAACGAAAATAATTGTGAAATCAATTCGCACACCTTCTAAAAACGTTCATTAAAAATTATTACAATAAGCACATGGGCGATTTGTTGTTAAATATTCTGTATTATTCCTTGCTTGTATAGGGACAATTCGCACGTTGTAAACGGGGCATAATCTCCGGGCGATCAGTTGTTAACAATCATTTTATTCTTATACATTAATAAAGACTATTTAATAACAATTAGGCTATGTGCTTATTGTAATAATTGTTAATGAACGGTTTTAGAAGGTGTGCATATTGATTTAACGATTATTTTCGTTTATTTAACGTGTTTTGTTATTGAAAAATTTGAATGTTATCTTTTTCGCGCGTTTTAACGCAAGCTTGCTGGTAGAAATACGTTTGTGCGCATGCGTACAATTCAAAATTTTGGTAAAAATTCTTTAAACGCTCTTTTCTCTATAATAATTAACATTTTATGAAATTTTATGAGTGTGCAAATTGAAATGATCTCTAACTAATGATTTAACGTGGTGTGCAAATTAAAAGAGGTCATATTTTTTGAGATATATGGTCATTTGCATACATCCATGTGTTCCATTTGTGCTTTTTGTAAAAAAAAAAAATATGGTAAGTGTGCGAATTAAATAATTGGCATAACGGAAATGTGCAAATTAAAAGACGTAATTTGGCATGACTTTTTATTGCAAAATTCACAATTTGCAGGCTGGGGTATAGTTGGTCATTGTTACCATGTCTCTGGCAATCTCCCTATTCATCTCTGATATAACTATGCCTGTATTGCAGCGCTCGGGAAGGTCGAGAACCTTCATGCACTAGCGGACATTAACCGCTTCGTGGTGGGCATAGGGTCGTTGCGGGTAAATGACGAGCATAATAATGAAGTTTTATTTTTAAAATTATGTTTGCGTGAAAAAAACTAAATAAATAAAATTAAAATTCAAAAGTAAATAGAAAAAAAAATGAAAGATGATAACTTTTATTTGATTATTTTTTGTTTCAATCATAATTGTTTTAATCTAAATTGTTCTTTAAATTTACTTAAAACGTCTAATGAATTATTTTACGAATATTTTTTATAAACTGTATTTTAATTTTAAACATTATATCTCCAAGTAATAAAAAATGATTTTGCAAATGATTGATAATTTTTGCATATATCATAAATAAAAAAGAATATTAATAACCATTATTCAAGGGAATAAATACTTACGTTTAAATATGTCAGTATATTATTTTTTTTTTTAAATAAATAGTATTACAGAAATATAGATTGTTCCGTAAAATTAAAGCAGTACAACTTAGATTTTTCAAAAATATTTATTTACACAAATACATTTAATAAAATGCCTATCTTAACTTAAATCAAAAAATATTTTAAGTTTGATACAGCTGTATATCGCTGAATATTTTTAACGATGTACGAATGAACGTAGATTTAGTAGAAAATATTACTTTAAATTAATTTGTCTTTTTTTTTTTCTTTTTTGGTTATACAACATTATTAATTAAATAAATACAATCGATAAAAAACAAACATAATTATATTAAAGATGTTTAAATTTAAGTTCATGTAAAAGACCCTTTTTAATTTTTGAATTACAATTCGAGTCTGAAAAATAACTCAATCGTTTATAGCATTAAACAAAATTGACAAAGTAATCGCTCAGAGATGTTCCAAGTTGGTAACTATTAAATTATTATAATAAAAGATTTTAAAACCAATAAGTAAAAGAAAAACAATATCCTAAAAATTATTTTGTTCTTAAAATAAATTATCGAAAAATACGCATAATTTACTTTTTTATTTATTTTAAATATATCGAAGGAAATTTTATTATTCAACAATTGTGAAATTAAAGTAATATTTTCATTGTTGCGTTAAAATAAGCAACAAATGATTACTTACATCATTTACACTTTCTTATATAAATAAATGAGGCAAATGTTATAAAAATTATTATTTTATTTAGTATTTTCCGATAATTCAACACATTATTCGTTAAGTTTTAATTACGCAAAACTTAATAAAGAAATTATCCTAAAGCCTAAAATTTTTAATAAAAAATGAAAGTACACAAATAAAAAAAAAAAAAAAAAAGTAAATAAATAAAAAGAAGAAAAAACGCAAATATTAAATTAATTTTTATATATATTTCGAAAGCACATTTAAATTATTTGTAAAATGTATTTTAAATTTTGGAAGCTCCTGAATGACCGAATTTCCCCTACTTTTATTTTATTTTAATTTTTTTTTTTTTTTTTTTTTTTTTTTATTTTTGGCAAATAACGTGCGCTTTACTTAATCATCGTAAAATATAAATATTACAAATCAATGTGCTAATTCATAACAAATCACAAGCTATAATATAAAGTCTTTAGCGAATAAACAATACCCAAAACGCTCTTATCCCTATAATTTATTTATTTTTTTTTTTCCTTTTTATATCTAAACAAGAACACTTTCTTTATTCCTATATATGATAAATGAAAAATTCATTTAAATAAAGAAAATAAAAGAAAAACTATAACTACCATAAACGGGATGATTCGCAATTTTGAAAAGAGAAACATTAATGCAAATGTACAAAATAAAATGATTAATTGACTTCAAAGAATTCAGTCACTTTCTTTCTATCTGCTGTAAATTCTAAATATGGCAACTTCGGTATCTAAATATTTAATGATCTAATTAAAAAAAAGGGTAAGAGATTTTTATTTTAAAATATTTTAAATTAAAAAAAAAAAAAAAAAATAAATAAAAAAAAAATAAAAGAAAGATGAATCCTCATGCGAAGACACGTTTTCGGATTTTATAGTAACCAGAGAAGTTCAAATGTCGTTTTATTTATTTATTTCTTTTTTTTTTTCAAAATTTTCTTCTTTCATTTTCTTTTGTCGTATTAATCGCAGATTATTTAAATATAATTAAAGCTATCAAATACCTAGTAGTCGATATTAAATGTGATATCAATATTAGCGTTATTCCCTAAAATTATTTATTATTTGATATTATTAGTGTCGTAAACTATATTTACAACTGAACAACAACTTTTGCTCGCCATCGACAACTGCCATTCAGATTACGAGAGATTTATAGAAACAAACATAAACTCAACGTAACATCTTCACGACGATCAGAAAATCGATCGTTATACTTTTAATGTACTTAATTATCGAAATGAAAGAATTTAAATTATCGATAATGAAACGGATTATTTTAAATAAACTTTCTATTGACTCTTTGATTATTTTTTATTACGATTTCGCTGAAAAATATCATCACTTTTCGAGATTAGGCACGCGAGCAACTTTATTTTTTTTTTAATTTTAATTTTTTAATTTTAATTAATAATTTTTCAAGAATTTAAAATACATTTATTGTGAATAACTGCACGAAAAAAACGTCAAAAATAATAATAATCAATAACTTATCAAAAAAATATTTTAAGATAATTTTATCAATTACTTTATTTTTTTTAATATCTTCTTTTTACAATCTTAAAACTGTATAAATTGTTCTTACAGTAGCGAGATTTTTATAAAAACTTAAACTACAAGTAAATCATTATAAAGATGAAAATATATAAAGTCTTATTTTTTTATTTAAAAAATCACTAGCGTGCCTATACGCTTAATGAGACTTAAGACACCTTTTGTTACTGCGAGTAAGATTTAGTATTCAGCATAATGTTTTTATAGATAATTAGCAGTTTTATAAAAATAACAAGCAGATGATGCGGTATTGTAAACTTATAAAATAGTGTTAAGAAAGCATGCGCAAATTTAATTTTAAGTCTATCTCTGTTTTATAAATTAATGTACATGATAATTTTCTTAATTGATTGAAAATTTAACGAGTAACTACATGTGTATGTATGTATGTATGTATATATATATACATACATATATATACACACAATGCAAGTTACTTTTATAAAGCATTTTAATAATACAAAATATCAATTTCCATGTATGAAAGTTAAAAGCTGCTCACACATGTTGTGATATAATTTCAGCGAACTCGCAAAATTGCGTTAAAAATAATATTAATAATAATAATAACATAATGAAAAAAGAAAAAAGAAAATAGCCCCTTTGATAAAAGTGCGGAGCTCGTTTTTTAAAATTCTTCTATGCTGACGACGTACGACACTTACAAGCTACCACTGTGTTCGTGTGTATATGTGCCTGGCAATATACAATTGAATCGTTAATTTCAGAAACCACTATTATATCTAAAACGAACACCTCATTTATTTCGCTCGCTATATAATAAAAATCTTAAATTTGATTCTGATGTCAAATTTAATATCTTTATTCGTTATCTCAATCGCATAAATAAGATGATAGTTCTCGGTGTAAAAAAATTTTACAAAATGGTTTCCGCATTTATTAACTTATTTTATAATTTTTTTCGCTATCGTTTACTTCATTAATTTTTTTTTTTTTCTTTTTTTTTCCGCTAAACATTAGGTATGAAACATCGAGAGCGACGCTCCGATTCGCACATGTCAATTAGCTACTTGTGTTTGTTGTGTGCCTAGCCGTATGCTTATGTATAATCTGCAGAAAGACGATCCACTCGGTAACGAGTTCTACGGGAACTACACCATTACAAGAAACGAAGGATTCAACATCTCACCGCATAACTTATCAAATGCTGTTTTTTGAAAAATATATATATATATGTATATATATGTATATATATATTATATGCATTGTATTATATATATTTAGAACAGCTCCTTTGTATCCTCGTCAACCTCCGATAAATCGTGTTTGTCCCCCTTTCTTTTTCTTATCTTGAGAAGAAGCCAGAGCCAAGAAAACACGTTATATTTCATTCTTAAAGTATCAATTTTTCGAGTTGCTTTTTTTTTTAATCAATTTAATCCATCAAAAAATTTAAATTTAATTCTCGAAAAATCGATGCTTTTTAAAAAAAATTAAAATCTCGTTGTCCACCTCGGCTCTTCCCTTATTTGTTACATATTACCGACTCATTATTACGTTACAGTATATTATTTATAATAACTACGTATCGACGAAAAGAAAATATGTTCATAAAACTTTTTATCATGTACATAATTACATGGTCGATTTACTGCAAAAAGCAATCGTGCTCGTTAGTTATTGTATTGTTTGATGTGAAGATATACTTTTTGCATTCTTATATATTCATTTAATCATCATAAGAATCAGCAGAATCATTCTTCACTTATTATATTGTTTATACCGATGCAGTAAAAAAAAAAATGGAAAAATAAGAAAAAACTTATTAATCCATGTATATAGTGAAGAAGTGCGAGTTGCCTTTTTTTTTTCATCAATTTTAACAAAATTAAGCAACGTCTTTAATCCTCTCGTCTCCCTCAATTCCTACAAAAATTGCACATATGATGCGAGTTTTTGCGAAGAAACGATATATATTGTACGCTATTTTTTTACAAATTTCTTCGTTTTAACCGGGCTTTTATTGTACGCCATTTACAGAATTAAATTAATTATGCTATATTATATGTGTTTATATATGTATCTGTGTAATATAACATGTATTAACATGTTTTTAATTAATGTATAATATAAGTATACATTTATATTAACAAAAGATTTCTTTTCCTAAAGTTGTACCCATTTAACGGCACCGTTTATTATCTCACCTGTATAAGAAATTTAATAGTTAATTCGCGGTTGCGTAGTAAAAATTCTGCACGAATTTTAAAAATTATTTCACCATCTTTAAATTTTAACGTAACAACTTTTTATAAAAATCTTTAACATAAAAAAAATTACATTAAAGTTAAAAGCAAACTTTAATTATTATTAAAATCATTAAAATTATATAACAAATTAAAAATCGGTAAAATACAAATTTTATGTAAGCAAATAATTTAAAAAATGAACATAAATACATTCAATGTACAATTGAACATTTTTTTTTTTTTTTTATAATAGCGTTTGATTGATTAATTTTACTGAATCTTAAAATTCAAACATTATTATTTATCTTCGCAATCCTACTCGTAATTCACTTCCAAATTTTTTAATACGCATCCGTAAATTTCTTATAAAATTTTTCAAATAACATTTTAAAGTCTTCTTTTGTATTTATTTTTATATACGAAATAATTATTTCTTTTAATTATTTTCTTCATTTTTCTACGCCATTCCGTGTCATTTCTTGGCAACATAAGATTATAAAAAAAGACTTCACTAATTTTATTTTTAAAGACATCGAAATAACAATTTACTATAATTAAATAATATAACAATAATTACAATAAGCAAGGGCAGCGATTTCATTAATTTTTTTTTTTTTTTTTTTTTTTCTTATTTTATCGTGGCCTAAATTAACACTTAAATGTTTAGCATTTAATCGCGCTTGCATTCATCAAAAATCGCCACAGCTTTATCACAAATTAGATTACGTGTAACGTGTGGGACGATACGAAAGGTGTAAAGTAATTAAAAAATATTATGAATCACTGAATCGGCGCTCTCCTGCATTTATCATAATACAATACAACAACTGAGCTGTTACTTTACAACTGACGAATAGTCTAGGAAAAGACTTGTAAAATTTTTAAAATACGTTTAACATTGCTTGATTTTTATTTAGGAAAAATAATAGATTTTATTATGAAAAAATTAAAAAAAAAATTATTTTTATTAATTTTTATAAATTCTGAATAAATAATAAAGATTTATTTAAGATGTATAAATATATAACGCAACATTTTGTTATCGTATATTTTCATTGTATTATAACTTGAATATAAAAAAATTCTGCTTTGAAAAAAATTATATTTATATTTAATGTTAGTATTTATCGTGATACGAGTTACGAAAAATAAATTTGTAATATTTTCAAGAAATTTGATATTTAAGGCATAATATGGCAAAAATATTAGGTAAAAAATTAAAATTTTTAAATCGTTATTCCATATATTTGCAAATAATCTTATAAACTAATTCATCGATCGTAACAGAAACAGCTTAGCGCTGTATTATCAAAATATTATTAATAAAAAATTAGTCGCATTGCAGATCTAAGATCTCTTGCATACGAAATTCTCATCTATGACACAACCACGAAAATCATTTTTTGTTATCGGCACTTTTAACGAAATTGGAGCATATCCGAAGCGACGTCGTTGCATTTTATGCTTTTCGAGTAATTTTTCGAAGAGAGAAAGAGAGGAGAACAAAGTCACTTATGATTCATGGTTCGTAAGAGCGATTGCACCGATAGCTCGTTAAAACGTGTTATTCGCGAGCTCGTTCAATAAACTGTCCGAAGATTATTTAATTACAAAAGTTTCTCTACTTTTTATTTCGTTACTTAATATAAAAAAAAAACCCACAAAAATATAAAATATACATCTTCGATCAGTCTTCGAAACTGGCGAACGCTCGACAATCTTTTAGTTTACGATACATTATGAAAATATCGCTATACAATCAATCACAGACAAGGACACCTTTTATTATTTTTGTATAAATGTTTCATTTATATACAACATTAATACTAATAATTTTATCAAATTTTCCATCAAAATACTTAATAAAATATTTGTCCAACTTTATCTTTTGCAGTACTTTTCATCTGACAAATTTACGTCCATCTTATTATAACATAAATTTTAAACGTATTTAAACTAATAACGATTCGAAAGATATTTTAAAAAATAAATATATCCATCTAACAAAGATGCAAATTTACTTTTAAATAAACTGAATTCATTGCTTTAAACAAAGCAAACAATTTTAATAATGGGAATATAGAAGCACATGTTGAGTTTTCGTGTAAAAGTAACAAAAGGTGCCTCGATGCGTATTAATATAGCATATTTATGAATTCGGAGATCTATTAAAAGTTTCTTTGGTAGCTGAATCGTCCCGTCAACAACGAAAAACCCGAGCAGCAACAGCACGTAGCAATGCAAGAAATGCCGCAGCGGCGAACCGTCGATCGAACATGCTCTCTTTTTCTTTCGCACATTCTTTCTCACTCTTCCTTTCTCTCCCTATTTCTCTCTCGCACGCACCCACGCACGCACGCACGCACTCTGTATTTCCTTTACGTGTTTTCTCGCCCGTTTTTTTTTTTTTTTTTTCTTTTTTTATTTATTTTTTGCGTATATTTACCCATAGGCTGCAAAATATCTTGTCTCGTGAGCGTCAAGAGCGCAACACGTATGTATCATTTCGTAGCAAATTAATAGATTGTACATTAATTAATCGACATAGGGAACGAAAAAAAGAAGGAGCGTTGAGCTCGTACAGTTGCTGACTATTTTTATACAACGCTTCGCGCACTGTTACATGAAGCGCGTTCGCTTATGCGTGGGTGAGCCCATGTCGACGTCGTGGGACGCAGGTCGCTTGTGATGCCGGGCGAATTCGCTACTGATGAAGGCCGAGAGCTCGGTTTGACGACCGGTGCGACGAGACATCGGTGAGCCTGAAATTGTTAATTGATTAACTTAATTATTTGCCCCGTAATTAATATATTGAAATATACAAACTTTTTTAATCTAAGAAGTTAACGACACCAAAGCATTTATATTTTATTGTGAAAACGTAGTTTTTTTCTAAGAATCATTTGAATATAAAAACTATATAAAATTATCAAATTAATATAATGCAGACTTCATTTAATAAATTCAACATTATTTCAACTAACTACTTATTGAACTATCATAAACAATTAATTTTTCATGTCTCACGTTAATTGTACATACATCAACAATACACCATATTTTCACCAACTCAAAGTCAACCTCGAAAAAGTTTCTAATATGAATGAACTAACCGGAAAGTGCGATGGCTTCCCGAAACGTGTGCAATTCTGGATCTGGTTCACTACCTGGTGGTGGAGTCGAGGATACTACCATACTTGCTGTAGGACTTTGTGAAGGAGGTGAGCTACACACCATCATACGTGGCTTAGGAGAACTCCTATAAACATTTTTCATCGAATTAATTATTTGAATAAATTTTCATTCGTTTAACAACAACTTTCTACATTTTTATATATAAATATATATAAATATATATAAATATATATAAATATATATATGCGATTGACATTTATAAATAATTACATAAAAGTGGTACAAAGAAATTTTAAAAAATGTAAGATTACCTATGAGAATGTGGTCTAGGAGGAGGGGGTTTACCAGCAAGATAGGCCAACAGATCTTCCCGACGTATCATGCGCCTTTTTTTCCTCGCCCAGTTCATTATTTCCTTGCTACGTTTTTGCTTTCCGGCTTCTATGCCTATCTCGCTACACCGTCGAATGCCATTTGCTGATTCTGAATCGAAATTGTAATGTTAATGTCTAAATAAAAAGAGAAAAAGTGAGGCAGAAAATACCGTTTACTTTTTCAATTTACGATCACGAGATAATTAGATAAACGTCAAATTTGTTATTTTTTCCTTCTTTATTAATCCAAATTTAAATTCGTAAGGCTACCGAGTTTACGCCTTGAGATATTGGATTAAAAATAACAATGCATGACTACCGAGTATTGTTATTCATTAAGGTCATTACTGTCTCATTGATGGCACGTTACACAATCAACATAGCCATATGCGGTGCAATTTTTTTTTTTTTTTTTTTTTTTTTTTTTTTTTTTTATTGCGACACGCTATTTTATCTTATCTTTAACTAAAACATCGTTTTATTCTTTATCGTTCAATATAAAAAAAATTTATTTGTGTTTTGCGAAAGTTTGTATACAATCAGATTTAAAACGTTTTTGTTTATTTTTACTTTAAATAGCTTTCTTTTTCTTTTAATTTTTGTATATTATTTAAAAATAATTTATTAAAACTGTAGATTTAATATATGTAACGTAAATGCTTTATCGTCAAAAGCAAAATATGTTTTATACATTGACCGAAAATTAACTTTTATTTATATGTATTTTTTGGAACATATTTTGCAATACGCAAGTCATCATGTAAAATGTGGCGATTACATTTTAAATACATTCGATTGATACTTAATGAATATTTAATTTTATAGTAATTCTTTTTGTAATTATAAACTGAATGTAAAACTTTTAATGAATATAAAAAAAAATGATACTTAAATTATTATATTTATAAAATAATTCAACAAATGATTATTTAATGCATAATAAATTAACAAAATTCTTTTAACAAAATATTTATGATATTTATATGGTTATCTATTAATTATTTTCGAAATCGATACAAAACGATTCCAAAGGAAAAGAAAAAAAATCGTTAATATTCTTCAAATCATCTACAATGAAGTCGCGAAAAGAACAAAAACAAGAAAATCATGCAAAAGAAAAGAAAAAAAATCAAGGAAATCGAAAAGTAAAAGGAAGAAAAGGTTGCTAGGCGAAAGCAAGTTTACGAAAGACAAAAAAAAAGATATTCCGCGTTTGGTCGCCCGGCGACGAGCCTCCTCTCAAACAGCTGACCGGCTGGCGAAGGTCAGCTGTTGACGCACCACATGCGCGCGCGCCTCTGCGTGCGAGAACACGAAGAGCTCCGCTTGTTGTATACAAAGAGGGAAAGGGAACGAGAGAAAAAGAGAGGGATAGAAAGATAGATTGAGATAGAGAGAGAGAGAGAAAGAGAGAGAAAAAGAGAGAGAGAGAGAGAGAAGGAAAGACAGATTAAGGGACGAGGAGAAAAAAAAAAAGGGAAGAGAGGAAAGAGAGACAAAGTACTCTCCGCAAACTGCAAAGAGAAAAAGGAGAGAAAAAGGGTGTTGGAATTTTGAAATATCTCTTGGGGCGCGCTTGACTATATCTTTGCGTGTGTGCGCGCAAGTACGTGTGCCTATAGATATACGTTATATATGTATATATATATACACACATATATATGCCTAAAGGGACATCCTATATATATATATATATATATAGGGTGTCCCTTTAGACACTTAAAACATTCATAACGCTGGATGCAGGGAGAAATTTTATAAATAAAAAACCTTATTACGTTAAAATCGGTGAATTAATTACTATTTAATTAACAATAAACTAACAGCCAATCAGATTTCTTCGCGATCGAGTAGGCAAGCCTTGAGAAAAAAATCAAAAATTGGCGGGGCTTACGATTTTCAAATATACATCGATATGCGGCGATGTGTATGTCGCACTGCTACACTTGTTTCTCCCCACTCTGTCGCGAATTTTGAATCTGCTCTTCTTATATTCTCTCATTCGTAACGTCTACGAATTTATTAAAACAATAAATGATTGTATAAATATAAAAACATTAATTAAAATTTAAATATCATCTTATGACGTAAAAATTGAAAATCATTATTTACATTAAAAATGTTTATAAAAAATCCATTATTTTAATTTTTTTAATAATAATAACTTCGATTAAAGTGCTTTTTGAGTAAAATATAAAAACATTTCAAATTTAGTAATATATTTAGAAATATTTAAAAGAAAAATAGATAAGCGAATAAATGTTTTTAGTTTGACACAGTGAATTTCGATATTGTTCATGTACTGATAATTACGATTTTTCTTTTCAAACTGTAAATAAACTTGTATAAAAATAAAAACTCTGCAATCTATTAGAGGGGATTGAACATTTTGAAAAATATTTTTTTTTCATAAAGTTTTCAGTCATACATTCGTAACACATTTTCATTATGTATTCGTAACAATTAAATTAATTTTTAATTTTTTTTAAACTTCTATTAATCTTTAGTAAAATTTTAAACCGTTCTCAAATCTGTCTTGTCTTTAGTAAAATTTTAACGGTGTCAACCTAAAAACATTTATTCGCTTATCTATTTTTTTTTTTTTTTTTTTTAAATATTTCCAAGTATATTACCAAATTTGAAATATTTTTATAATTTACTCAAAAAACACTTTTATCGAAGTTATTATTATTAAAAAAATTTAAATAATGAATTTTTTATAAAGATTTTTAACGTAAATAATGATTTCCATTTTTTACGTCATAAGATGACATTTAAATTTTAATTAATGTTTTTATATTAATACAATCATTTATTGTTTAAATAAATTCGTAGACGTTACGAATGAGAGAACATAAGAACAGCAGAATTAAAATTCGCGGCGGAGTGGGGAGAAACAAGTGTAGCAGTGCGACACACACATCGCCGCATATCGATGTATAGCATATTTGAAAATCATAAGCCCCGCCAATTTTTAATTTTTTTTTCTCAAGACTTGCCTACTCGATCGCGAAGAAATCTGATTGGCTGTTAATTTATTGTTAATTAAATAATAAATACTTCACCGATTTTAACGGAACAAGATTTTTTATTTATAAAATTTCTCCCTGCATCCGGCGTTATGAATATTTTAAGTGCCTAAAGGGACACGCTGTATACGCGCATCACGCACGAGTTTGTTCGCTCTTGCGTTCTTCTGTGTGTATATATATTAGTTATTTATGTACCTTGTGCGAGCCTCGCGTCATTACAGCTTGAGGCAAAATATGTTGTGGATGGATAGTAGGGCCGCAGTCGCGAGCGCAGCGAGCGACTAAGGCGCCTCTATCCATCCACAAAATATGAGCCGAAAGCTTTAATGACGCGAGGTTCACTCATGGTGCTTAAAAAATTTTTCAGCCTTGTAACCCGTACGAAGACTCTTACTTAGTTAACAGAATAATTAATTTTATTTTGTTGCATATCAATTAAATGCAATTTCGAACCCGTACTGACAGTTCGTAAACTACAGATATCGTCTGCTAACGCATGCGCATTTTGTACACACACGCGTACATGTACATGTGTGTCAAAAAGTGACAGACAACATAATGTAAATATAAATATAAATTATGAAATTAAAAAAAATAGTAAATGGATTTATATTTAAAAATAAAATTAATTCTTGAACAATTATTATTTATTAAAAAATATAAATTTCTTGAGTATATTTATTAAATATTTATACAGAATAATATTTTTAACAAAAGTTTTTTTTATAAGATTTGAAGGCTTATTAATAATATTAATACTATTATAATTAATATAAATACTTTCTTATGTTATTTTTATCATAACAATACTATATTTGTTTAACACATTTTTTGTATAATCAATGAATTTTAGTCTCTTATTTAACATGAAAAAACAGTAACTTTTTTAAATATTTTAAATTTAATTTCTTCACACAAGAAACTTTTTAATCATTTATCTAAATCACAAACAAAGTTATAAACTAAAAAATGATCACCTTAAAATCACTTATTATTAAATTTTTGAATTTTGCGGGATTGTATTAGACTTGGCTTTTTCTATTAGTTTATTTAATTCACGTTTGCATTCTTCATCACTGTCACTATCACTCGTCTTATTTTCATTATTTAATAAATCGTCCATTTTTATTCTTCTTCTCACACATTAAGAATGAACATTACCGACACAACGATACACTATACTGAAAGAAAACAAAAGAAAAGCAGAGCCCCGTGGTCGCTTGAATGTACATACTGAGCGAAGGAGAGAGCGAGACAGAGATATGGTGGTCACGTGGGAGCAATGGTGCGCGCGCTCTTATCGCTATCTCGTTCTCTCTCCTTCGCTCAACATACATAAGTCTTATTACGCGTTTCGAAAATATAAGTTTCGATGAAGACTCACATGCTAGGCTATATGAAGCGACAAATACATAGCAGTGGCGCTGTTAACTTTTTTTTCTCCTGGCACATATACAGCCTAAAAGGACGTATAGAATGTCTATACAGCCTAGAAGGACGTATAGAAAAATGTTAATACGATCGAGAAGGCGCTTGCGCGTATGGAAACCATTTACACGCTGACGATGCTCCGTAGGTAAGAGTCGCCGTACGGGTTAGTAGGCTGAAAATATATATATGCGCTATTCGGTTCTTCTTTATAATTGTTTTTTTCTTTCTTTTATTTATTATACTTACGGTTAAAGAAACTACAAAGGAAAGGAAAAGAGTTTGGAATTTTGATGGACGCATCGCGTTGCGCGATATATCTTTTAAAGAGAGGGAGAGAGAGAGAGGAGGAGAGACTCCAATAAGAGGAAGATAATATTCTCGAGATTAGAGATAAATCAGTACGAAACTGTAAGCGTAATTTACATAAGGAGACGCTACGCTAATGAATCATTATTTATTTATTTTTTCTAACGACCGTTAGCTCTTATCAATTCAGCGTATTAAAAATTAAATTATACCTTACGTGATATTTATATCTACTTTCATAAAATGTAATCTATGTCGTATTGTTCAAGACTGCGATTTATTGAAAATTAATTTTTTTAAATTATAGGTATAAATTATGAAAAATCAATGTAATATATTAAATTTTGAGGATAAAAACAATTTTATTTTGAAAATGTTCTAATTACATTTAAAAAATATAGATTTCGTTACTACTTATTAAGTGTAATTTAAAAATAAATCATTAAATCATACATTTCATTAATAATTCATACAAAGAAAAAACTTACTTTTAAAGAACTTTAAGAAACGTTTTACAACTCCCTTATAATTTAAAATAATTAAAGAACAAAGAAAAATAGAATAATCGTTAAACAAATTAGGAAGAACGAAATCGATTAAAATTAATCAATATAAAATTAAAAATTATTATATATAAAGCAAGAAGATGATATGCGTGAACGCAGGCACAAGAAATGAATAATGTATAAGGAATTGACGGAAAAAGATTCTCTTTTAAATAAGTGGAGGGGAGAGAAAAGAAGGGATCTTTACCGACCGATACAAAGATATGGTCAACCTTAAGTGACAAAGGCTCGATACTGCTTTTCTCATTGCTTTTCATGTATTATATAGAAAATAAATTTCAACATTTAAATAAAACAAAATATAAATATTAATTTATATATATATTAAAAATATATATACCTAAAAAAAGATGTATACCATCATTTTGATAATTCTTAATATTACTAAATTAATTCAGACAAAAATAAAAAAGTAAACTTTTCCTTGTTTTTTAATTTTTACAAGAAACGATTATTATTCTATCTTGATTAAAATACAAGAGAAGAAATGTTTATTTAAAACATGAAAATATAAAGAAAGTAAAACATAAAAATAGATATTTAAAACGAGGAAAAAAAATTTAAACATATGTAAACATTGCATTCGTAACACGCTGGATAATTTTTTTTAAAAAGTCATTGATACCAAAATAATCGTGGAGAAAAAGCAAGGTAAAACGTAAAATAGTAAGGAAAAGCGTGAAGGGTGAAGCAGGTAAAATCTTTGTTAAAACGTAGGAAGAAAGAAAGAGAAAGAAAGAGAGAGAAAGAAAGAAAGAAATCTTAAAGTCGGTGTTCGGAGAGCAGCTAGCAGTAAGAAAAAAAAAGAAAGATAATAGTTCAGAGAACAACGGATAGAAGAAGAAGAGGGGGAGAAAGGGAGAGAAAGAAAAAGATGTGCGGGTATATAAAGAGAGAAGTGGAAGAAGAAGCAGGTGATCCGCGTAGGGAAAAGAAACGTACATACAGAGTCGCTTTTCTCGCGGACGAGTTTTGGCTCTTTTCCTCTCGCATCCCGCGCCATCGGCCTTATAACGACGAGATGAAAGGAATCCAAAATGCGCCGGAGCTCTCTTTTATCCGTCCGTATATAAACGCGGCGCGTACATATATATGCCACGGCCGCGCGCGCACGCAGACACGTACAATCGCGCCCATGCCCATATATACGTGTACGTATATATATATATATATATATATATATATATACATGTTTAAAGCAATACACACCTTTGAACAAGGAGGTGACCGTGCCGGCGGCCGTCTGGAAAGGCGACCAAAAGGATGTGCCCTGCGAGCGATCTGAAACAAATTGAAATAAAGAAATAATTTTTGAAAGATAAGAGAAATTGAACGTTGCTGGTGTAATAGATGTATGTATATTGGGGCTGATCGATAAACGTCGTTGTTGTTACATATAACATGTTTAAGTGTGTGGGTTCATGCGCATACACAAGTAAATATATACGTATATACGTGTACGTACAGAAACCAAGGGAGGATAAGACAAAGGGAAAAGTTTGACGCGCTTAACTCGCGCTGAATGTGTATATATTATATGTTCGTGTATATTCAGGATACCTAACGTAACACAATTGTAAGAACGCATAGCCAATGCCAATTTCGTTTTGACTTGCTTTTGACCATTGTCTTAAGTCACAGTTTTTTTTTTTTTTTTTTTTTTTATTACTATTGTCACTATAAAATTGTCACGAAATTGAAGAGATTATTGAAATATAATGGCAGCAATCATTGTTAATCGCGCACACTTTTACAAAAAATATTTTTTTAAATGTTATTGTTAATCATGGAGAAGTAAATCGTTTTGGTATTTTATAAACGATTTCTAATTACACACGCGTTACATGAAGTATAAATAACAAATGTAAATATGTTAATTGCTATTTTTTGTATTGTAATTAAGTTATTTACTTAATTAATATATTAAATTAGTTTACAAATCAAATGTTTTTTTTTATTTTTGTATAATCTTATATAAATTATTTTGTTTTTTTTTTTTATATTTCTTTTTCTTTTTTTCGTGATTAATTTTGGCTATTTTAAACAAAATTTAACTTTCAACTTTTTGCCTTAAGTACAGGCGAAGAAATTATAATCTTGCGATATTTGAAACTCCGTGACATTTCGAAATCTGCAGTTAAGCGATAATAGCTGCGTAAGTTTTAAGTCACTCTCGTAACTAAAATAATTATTATATTGTACACTCGATAAAATTGAGAAAAAAATATCGAAAAATATTTAAATTAATAAATTTTAATAAGAAATAAATTTAAAACTAATTTTTTAATTAAATCAATAAGTTTTTGTTTGTAATTCATATAACGATATTTTAAAATATTATTTATGCATTAAAAATCTCTACTATCATGAATAAAATTATGTAAATTTTATAATCTTTTTATAAGATTTAAATGAATGATACACAACTTTTCATAAAATATCTTGTATAAATGAAAAAATGATGAAAATATTTGATTAGCTCATATATGCGCTTTTTCTACATACATATATATAAAATTATAATTATTATTTACATTTCTAAAATAACTCAAATTCAAATTTCGAATGAGTTACGAATTTTTTTTTTTTTGTCCAGTTGTAACGAAATGTAATATTTTTGTTATTCTTTACTGCATTTTTAGAATAACTTTATTTTATAATTAGCGCTGCATAAAAATTTTATAAACTAGTAAACTCTAATTACAGGGTAAACAAACAAAATATTTCTTGCATTCTAGTATTATAAGTTTTAAAATTCTCTTTCCAATACAAAAATTCTTGGATAATTCATTATCAATGTAGGAAAATAAAAGATGAAGGCATTATAAAAAACAATAAATAACGATTTCTGAAATCTAGCAAGGGATAGTAATAAAAAAAAAAAGAAAAAAAAGTGCGCTTTGAGTTTGCATTGCGCTCAAATTCGCGCACAAGGAAGATCCACAGCATAGCATTTACTGCACTTTAAAATCGCTCCACCATAGACTGATCGTCTGATACTGCCATCGCTGGTGTTGCTGGCTGTGAACGAGAAAATGGTTGACGGGCAAAATGGCAACACGCTGCACGCGAAAGAGAGAAGAGAAAATATATACGTATATACACATCGCGGCCAAAGTCGCGCTCCGGTATATAACTACGGCTGCTGGCCTCTTCTCCTCGCGCTCGAGCGCTCGCCTTCCTCTTTCGTCACGCGAGCCGAGATGCTGTTGTTGCCGTTGCTGTGCGTGTGTATATATATGTGTAAGTGCAACGCAGTCTCGCGAACAGTAAGAGAGAGAGAGGAGAGAGAAGGGACATAAAAAAAGCAAACAACAATGCATCGAGGTGAAGAAGGAAAAGAAGGAGGCGGTGGACGCTGAACGAGAAACGATCGGAACGAGATGAGCCAGCGGCGATCGACGAAAACGCTGAAGGGGGGGGGGGAAGACAAGAAGCTATGTAAACTCGAAGCGTAAGCTTTGCTTCTTCTTTCCTTTTACGCATGAAAATGAAAGTGATAATGTACTTATCGGAGAAAAAACGAATTACAAATACAAGATGAATTTTTGTATTCGTTTTTAATTTTTTTCTTTGTCACGATTTGATGCAGAATGAAATTTAATCGATTCTTAGTAAGCGAATTTTATTTATTTATTAAATTTTTATTGAAGAGTTATTATTTAAAAAAATTCGATAAAACCAAAATATTGTATATCTAATGAATCATTATTTTCCAATTTTTTAATTTTAATTAGTAAATAAAGATTTTTAAAATAATATATACAATGTAACTTATTAATTTAAATGAAAACATTGATCAAAACTTGCCAAATAAAAAAAAAGAAAACATTTCAGTTGAAAAATTTCAAATATTATTTTTCTCAAGCTCAAAACTTTAACTTAAAACAATTATATTAAAATGAACAAGAAATCAAAATTTTATTTTTTTATTTTATTTTATTGTAAATATTTCATTCACATTTTTAAAATTCCATTAATATAATGCAAATTTAAACGTACAAAAATATTTGATTATGTTTCCACAATTTAAACTTTAAACGGATTATTGATAACAAAATTATTACATTTATCCTCATTAAATTACACTTTATAAATTAAAAATCATTCAATTTAATCGATTGTTCTTAATAATATTATTTTTAAACATAAATTTATTTATAGTATTTAAAGTATTTATTTAATATTTTAGATGAAAATTTAAAAAAATAAATAATTTAACATTCTTATTCAATTTTTTGAAACTTATTGTAATATTCTATTGTAATATTCTATTTTAACTAAGGGTTTGATATATATATGTGCGTGTGTGTGAATATTTGACATTGAATCTTTGATCAATCACTTTCAATTAGATAATTGTTTAATTACTCTTAAGTTGTTTGTAACAGTTAAAATTAAGCATCCTATAATGGTTAGAAAAATATAATCTAAATATGAAATTGAATACATAAAAAGTTTAAAAACTTTGAATTCACATTAACACATTAAGTTTTCAAATAATTCAAATTATAGATAATTTCATGTTGAATTTTAAATTGAAATATGATCTTTAGTTTGGTAATATACTTTGCAAACGTTAAAAATAAAACATATCTATAAAAGCGACATTAAATTATATCTACATTTCAAACTTCAAGTTCCATTCCAACTCTCTAACTTTCATAATAGCTAAGTAACATTGGGAGTACATGTTCTAAATTCTGTATCTCTTAAAGTTCCACACTAGGAATATACATTAAAATTAAAATACAAGTATCTTAAACTTGTAAACACAGTAGCTAAACATTTCTTTATTGACGATGAAAAAAATTTTCTAAGATAATAATAATAAGAAAACTAATATCTTATACTCTTTTTATAAGGACATGAATAAGATAAGATTATGATACAAATGATATTAAATGGTTTTCAAAAAATCTCATAGAGATGAAACTTATCATTGAAAATAGATATTTATGTTTTTCTACAAGAAATACACAACAGTTAAAACTGCAAGTCAGTATCTGAAAATTCAATAAGAAATTAATTTTGAAAATCTTAATTTAAGAAATAATATACTTATTTGTATCTTAAAGTTAGAGTTTGTATTCTACTTTTTTAGAGTTTTAAAATATTAGATAAATTAAAATATCATATATAGCTTCTATTTTAAAACCAATTTTAGAATCTATAAATTAAAAAAATATGACATATGGATTGCTAATTTAAGTCTTGATAAAATTTTGTATTTCTTATATATATTTTTTAAAAGACATATTTATATTAAAAAATTGGTATTAAAAATTATTACTTGTTTATTATAAAATTATTAAACAATAATATCAATATTATAAAATTAAATATAGTTAAACATATTCTATTGATGAAAGACTATAAAATAGAAATAAAATATAAATGTTTATTTGCATCTAACTAAAAATAAAGGCTTATTTACAAAGTTTATTTAATTTCTATTTTATCTAAACAATTCTAAATTACTTATATATATATATATATATATATATATATATATATATATATATATATATATATATACATATATAGAAACCTAACCTTAAAATGAATTGACATTTAAAAAGAATTAAAACACAACTTACGATAATAAAAATCTTATGATTTAGTTAGATTTAGTATGAAGCAAAAAAATAACTAATAGATAAATGATGTAATAACATTTTGTTACTAGATGTTTGAGTAAACCTTTCTTAGTGAACTATGATTCAATCTAACATATACAGTAATAGAAAAGTCTGCTTAAAATAGTAATTGTTTATTATTAATGATCCAATTTTAAAATTTAAAAGATTTTACGCAGAGCTTAGAACTATTATTTATCTTTAATAAATCAATAAATTTAATCAAAGCCACAAAACATTTTAAATAATTTGTTATTAAATGAGTGTTACATTTTTAAATAAAAATTTTAAATTGTGTTAATGCTATCATCAAATCAATTGTCAACAATATTTTAATTTTTATATTACTCAACATGATATTAAATTTAAAAACTTTTTAGGACCCAACCTAACATGAGTATAAAGAAATTACCCACACTACATGACCAAAAACTTTATTGTCAATGTAACAAAATAATAAAAATTCAAAAATTAAATACAGGATAGCACAATAAAATATGTAAGATACTTATTGATTAAATTACAATACATATTATATCTTTTGATGTAAAAATTACCAAATACCATAATGGTAAGTCAAAGTGGATTCAAAAGAGAATCATGAATGTTAAGTACAAGACACGCGTGAAACAGAAGAAAACGATAATTCCATAAAATACAACACGCGTGAAAAAAAAGGCAGAAGGTAAGGGAGCTAAAGTAAGAATAAGAATAAAAAGGAGACTCGCCTTTGTAAAGTTGGGCGATGGCGGTAGCGGTTGTCTGAAAGCTCGACCATATCTGCTGCGAATACAGTTCCTTTTCTCCCTGTAGTTGGCTTTCATAATCTGGTTCGGTTTCTATCGCCTCAACACACTGCTGTTCCCAGTTTGAGTACCAGAGGTCCACTATTGAATCCTCATCACTTCTGTCTTCGCTCATGGCTCTTCCTCTACCTCTTCTTTCTCTCTACGCGAAACTTAAAGCACGCACGTACACACACACTCACACAAACACGAGCGCGGACGTACACAGAAATACACACACGCGATATGTGTAACACAGTCCGTCTTTCTTTTTCGCGAAGAAAATATGTGCGTAGGAAGAAGCGGGAGGTAGAGAAGAGAAAACAGGATGATCCTTGCTTCCTCCGCCTCGAATTCCGTTTCGTGCCCGCACTATTTCCCTTTTTCGCCCGACGACGCGTACATACAACGACGACACGGGACACACACGACACTACTATTCTCTAGTACTGCTGCTGTTCCTGCTGCTGCTGCTGCTGCTGCTGCGACGTTGCACATACATATACACACGTGCCCAATCGCTTATACGTGTATACGCTCTCGAGGCGTGTTTTACACTTGGGAGAGAAAGACGAAAAATACACATGCACATACACGCAAGTGTGCGTAGGAAGTTGAGGTTGGGTTTATAAAGCACGAAAAGAGAAGATATCACACACGCACTCTCGTGCACACGGGGTGAAAGAGAAAGTGAGGTTAGGGGTTGATGTCCCTTTCTTTTTTTTTTCTTTTTCTTTTTCCCTAACTTTGAAATTTCTTTTTCTAAAAAAGACAGGGCTGACAGCGAAAGGTTAGGATCAAGTCGCAGCCATTTTATGATACGAAAGAGTTTGGCTTTCAAATCATACAAAGTACCGAAAAGGGGAGAGTCTATTATTAATACTATTCGGGATATACTATACTATAAAAAAGATCCCTCGAGCTCTTTTTTTCCACCGGAACGTCACTCCGCGACGCGCACGACGCAGAGAGATCCAGTGAAGCCAGTCGCCAAAGAGTTCGAGGCTCGTCGCAATCCCTTGTTCTCCCTCTTTTCACCAATGTACACAAAGCACTACTGAACTGCCTACTGCTACTCAGTTCTCGCGCATAACCTCTGCACGCGTCATTGCTGTTTTTCCTTCGTGCTCAACTCTCCCCCTCTACCAGTATTTCATGTATTTTCTTAGATAGAGGCGCTTGAGTAGAGTGTACGCTTCGATAGGTTATCAGAGAAAGACAACGAAAGATATAGATATATGTAAGTAAATGTGAAAGAGAGGAAAATAATGGCTGATAAAGGAGAAGGAGAGAGCAAGACAATACTATGTTGTTTTCGAGGTATGCGCGCGAAGTTTAAAGTGGCGCTGAAAGAGCTGTGGATAAGAAAAGAAGCTTTTGTTGATCAGTCAGTGATTATCGGATGGTAACTGCTTGGTTCGTATATATATTTTTATATAAAAATTAAAAATTTCATGTAAATTCATTGTATTATTAAAATAGAACAAATTAAAAATCATTAAAGATTTTTAATTTTTAATCAATATTTATAAAAATAAAGAATAAACAATATTATATTGTAATGGCTATAATTTTTTACCGTTTTAGAAAAATCGGTATTGACATGAAAATAAAAAAGAAATATTTTCAATGTTATTTTTGTTTATTAAAAAATTAATTGAAAAAAGTTAAAAAATAATTATGTTTTTAAACAAATTAGACAACAAATATTTATACAAATTAGACTACAAATCGTTATTTGTATCAAGATTTTATTAAATTTAAACTCGTCTCAAATATTACTTATAAAAATGTATAATTCAAAATATAAATAAATACAATTTAATCAACATAGATATAATATAAAAAAAGTAATATTTTATTAATAATCAATTTTCTAGAAATTTTTGAAATTGCAACTTTGATAAATTACTTGCATCTTAAAATCTTTGAATAATAATACAACTACATTTAGTGAGTAATTTGATATTTTTTAAGTGACACGTGTATTTTAAAATTGTATGAAAATTTGAAATATTTCTTTACAGTTTTAAAGTATGAGATAAGTAATGCATAAATAATGCAATAACTATTTTAAAAATAAAAAATTGCATTTTATATGTATTAAAATAATTTGACTATGAAGAAACTTAAATAAGTTTCAAATTTTTAATCAAATAAATTGTAAAATTATTTATTTTTCTTTAAATTTTGTACTTTTTATAACTATATGTAACATAAATAAAATATTATTTTGACACCTTAAAAATCAATTGTACCATTTAAAATTTAAGAATGCACGCCAAAACTCTTTTACATGTATATTAGAACTTTAAATCGAGAGTTAAAATAGCATTTTTGGCAACAATAACTTTAAACTTATATACTTACATTTTTTAATTTCAAGTTTGCCAGTTTTAAATGCGATAATCTTTTTTTATTATGAAATTTACAATAATATTGGATAATAAAATGTGTGATTATATATATGATATACCTTATATCATTATAAATAGATTACCAAGATACAAGAATAAATATTTTTTGATAAATTTTTAATTATTCACGCTTCATTAAAATTTTAAAAGATATAAATGCCTTATAACATTGTCTAATAAAAAAAAATAAATGAATAAATAAATATTCACATACAATTTTTCATATTTAAAAAATGTCAGAAGTGTATTAATTATAAATTTTTTTAAATTAAGAAAAATATTGATTCAATGAGTGCTAATAATACATTTATACAGATTTGTTACTAGAAATATTTAACAAATCTTAAAAATAATAAAATACTAAATTCTTATATAATTAAAATCTATAAATTTTTATATAAGATTTTTTAATATAATACTTATTTTTTTTTTTTTTTTTTTTTTTTAGTTTTATAAAAAGTAAGCGGATAATGGAATATTTAATATAGAATAAAGGATATCAAAAGTATATTTTAAAAATAAAAATTTTTTAAGTATAAACGTCATATTTATTTCTATAACATTGTGATAAAAACGATTATTGAAAAATGCAACATACATAATTATTTATACAATTTAATGCAATGAAGTATCTGTTGTACAATCGTAAAATTTTTTGTGGTATTCCCTAATATTAATATTTATATATCTTGTAATGAAAATTAATTTTAGAATATTTATTACAATACAGTTATTTACAATAATTTAATTACTATTAATGTAACATTTTGAATATAAAACAACGATTAATAAAAATAATTATTAGTGATATAATGCAATACATCATATTGTTATAAAATAAAAATTACTCTTAAATGGATACAATAATGAAACTACGTAAAATTATTATTCATTTATATTAATAATATGTTAGAATTTTCAAAATTTTGCTTTCTAATTTCTATCACAAATTTGAAATTTTGGCATTTTTATTTAAGTACTTTAGGAATGTTTAAGATATTTGAACTATAGAAAATAATTCATAACGTGTTTGGCACGGGTTATTATATCGTATTTAATAGTTTGTACGATTATATAAAAATTTTATTGGAAAAAACTTTTTACACAAATTTCAAGCATAAATATATTTTTATCAATCTACACTATTTACATTTTTCTAAATATAAAGGCACTTTTATTTGCATACAAAATTAGATATATGACCCTCACAGTTATTTTGTACAAAATTTTGCATTATCGCAATAATGTTTAAAATTTTTGTATTAAAAAAGATAATATTATAATTTTTGATCTAGTAAATTAGTATTTTGATTTATTTAAAAGGCATTTTTGAGATTATTATACTTTCTTATTTATTTATTTATTTTTTTTTTTGATATTTTTTCTGTCAAAATATAATTATATTTGAAATAAAAAACAAAAAATCTATTATTAAAGGACAACAATTATATTAACTATTTACAATAAAAAAAATGATTTGAAAAAAATATTATTTTTTATAACATTTTGAAACATAAGTAAATTCAAATATGCATAATAAAATTTTTTTGACATAATTTCATTATCGATCAACTAAAATTAATAATAACAATATCTTGTGCTAAGAGACCCCATTAGAACCACCGCATGTCTTTTCAGGCAAGCATTTCATTATTGTCGGCTCAATTGATTTCCAAACCTCAGCCAACTAAAAAGAAACGATTTATTATATAAAACGTGTATATAAATTTCTTGAAATATTAAGTAAATCCATTACCTCTGAATGACCTCGAATTTGAACGTTAACAAGACTTTGCAGAACCGTTGCTAAGATTTCCAAGTGTGCGTGAACTAATTGCGTCTCCATATGTAGACAGTGAAGAGAAAAGTGATTTCTCAATTCTATATTTGCGATCACAGATTCTTGAGCAACCATTTTATTTTCCAAGTGCTCCACAGTATCGGCCTATAATAAAATGAAACATGAAATTTAATTATAAATTTTAATCAAGCTTGAAAATGTACGCTACTTTAAAATTAATTTTGTTTTTTTTTTTTGTTTTAATGTTAAAAGTATTAACTTAATTTTAGAATATTTTATTATCATTTTATTAATTATTATATGGTATCATGAATCAAATGGTAAGATATTTTTAATAATCAAAAGCTAATTAACATATTAAACTTTTAGAAGTGTTTAATTTTATATTGTTATAAGTTTTTATAATCGATACTTAAACTACTTTATCTGTATTAATGTTTTTAAAAAATTATTTCTTTACACTATAAAGATAAATTTTTTTCATTTTGTTTTGATAATTATAAAAAGTTATCATTAGCCAATTATTCTTTAATATTGAAATCGCCTACCAAACTAGTTTAATATCATGCTTGATTTAAAACATTATATTATCTTTAATTATTCGTAAATTTTTTAGCGATTAATAATCATATTTTTTTTATTTCTGCGTATCATAAAAAAAAGAAAAGAAAATTAACTCACATCAGTGCCACGGATAACCCCTTGCATTTGACGTTTTTTTAATGTTAGCATTGTGGACAATGCTCGCTGATGATCCGCGCTAACTCCTCGTTCATGCCTTTCGCACAATGTCCTGTGAGCTATCAAAAGATCCAAAAGGAGATTCAGTCGCTCGCAGACGGTTGTCTCTTCTCTCACAGCCTGTTGTAACGCCCTTGTTGATAGTAGACTAAATTCCCTGAATAATAATTAATAAGTTATTAGATTTGTTACAATAATTTGTTACAATTGCTTTTATAGAATTAATTGTTAATAATTAAGATTAGATTTCGATCAATTTTAAATGAATTAAGCCATTTAAAATATTAAAATAAAATCACGAACATATGTCTCAATATGTCTTCTTATTGATTGTTTACTGCGTATTAAAATGATAATCAGGACCAAACATTAATATTTGTTATCAAAATTTTTTTATGCAAAATTTAAAATTAATCAATTTTATTTCGTTTTAATTTTTTAAATTATGCATGAAAATTTCATTAATGATAATGAGACACTGACTGTTGCATTTTATAATTTATTTATTCATGTTCATTAGGTTATCGTTTATAATTAACGAAAATGAAGCCCGAAAAAGCTGATATTTTTGTTTTCATACAATTCATGAAATACTTTATAGTATTTCGTTTTATATTATCAAATGAGGATTGATTTTCTTAATTTATCTCGTTAAATAAATTTTTTACTGTGTAACAAATGAAGCTATATTTACGGACGAAGAAAACAATTTATTTAATGGAGGCATAATCATTTAAAGTGCAACTAACTAACTTGGATATTATGTGAAATCCTTTCTTCATATCCTGCCAAAGGGTGGAACCTCCCGTGGCCCATGAGCTCGTTACGTGCGACTCATTGGCCAAGTTGCTCAATTGCGAGCCCAATTCGGCCATGTCCGCGGCGTAACTGTGCGATCTGATCGCTAAACAATCGGCGATGTTCTTCAGTCTGGAAATACCCAAGAGTATAACACGAATTTGATCTCGTGCGTTACCGTATTCCGTTAACGTTTCCGGAGGTACGAGTTCCTTGGCGCGACTCGACAACTCCGAGGTGGCGAACTCATCGGGCACGCGACGAAACACTTCCCGGATCTTGTGCTGCGTCTCCTCGCCCGTGTACGTGAAGAAAAATTGCACTATAGCATCTTGGCCCACTACGGGATGTCGGGCTATCAAGGTGAGGAAACGTAGCAGCGAACGTCTTCTTTCCTCGAGGAATTGCGAATCGGCTGAATAGATAAAATTAACAGTTATTAAAATCGAATGAAAAAAAAAATATATATATATATATATATATATATATATATATATATATATATATATATATATATTAATCGCTTACTATATAATATAATATAGTAATAGAATGATTTTATTCGTAAAAATTTTCGAGGAAAAATTAAAGATTGTCGATATGATTTTGTACATCAGTTGTAATAGAATTATCATCACGTAAGCATTAAAAGTTAATATTCATATACTTTACTTAACAAAATTTTTACTTTTTTTTTATTTAATATTTACCTCCAACGATCTTCTTTGGCGGTAATTTTGGTATTAACCTGTAGGGGAATCTTGCTAACAGTAACTCGTGCAGCGAAACAAAATCATTGTATCGCCTGTAGACTATAGAATTAAATCTCTGAAAATGTTATTTACAATCATTAATGATTTTAATCATATATATTAATTTTAGATTATTATTTATTATTATTTTTTTTTTTAACCACTTTGTTTTATAAAATGGAAAAACAAACGTGGACACCTTTAAAAAACAATTTTTAATATTTTATTAAGCAAGAACAATCAAAAGCATCATTAATAAACGTTGTTATGATATCAAAATAAAAATAAAAAAAAAGTCAGAAGACTGCTTAAGAGCATTGGAGTGACGTAAAACGAATCATTTTAATTAAAACTTGTTTGAGATTTGCCGCCATCCGCGTCAATGAGAAATATTTCTCGGAAGTAAATCAACGATAATAGGAAAACAGTTCGATTGGAAGTCGAAGAAGACGAGAAGAGCGAGTAAAACGACGAGAGAAGAAAAAACAAAACAAGGGGATATATAAAAAAAAAAGTTTTCTAATTTAATAAATTGTTGGTACTTACTTTACTCGTGACCTGATACTCGACGTGTTTAAGGAAAATGCCCTTTTTCTCGGGTACGAGATTGACCTCGATCGTGTCTAAATTACAGATGTCCGTGTAGGTGAGATTTAGTTTCGAGGGATTGAAGCCTCGTTGTAAACGTTGAGATAGAAGCGTGACTTCGGACAGATCGCCTAACGTCGGTATTGGCAATTCTGTGAAGGAAAGTTTGCTTACGTTCGTTAAAGAAAACTTTTTTTTTTCCTTTTTTCTTTTTATCTTTTTAATTGATCAGAATAAATGATTAATTTATTCACGACGAGGTAGCAATTAACATTTACAAAGTTTAACATAATTAGTTATTTTTACTACTTTACTACTTTTCAATATATTAAATACTTGTTGGATTGTACTCAATAATATATAAATTTTAAATTGACTTTACGAGGTCTGGCTATTAAATAACGAGACTGCACGCCTAGAGGGCGCCGTAGAGGGGTGGGGAAAAAAACGAGTAGTGCGTTGGGTATCTAGATATCTTGTCTATGCATGTACCAAAACACGTTCTCGTCACTATTATTGTATTTGTGCAGTAGCGGTTTGAAACGAACGTGTTTTTTTCTCGTGCCGAAAACCATGTGTGGCGAAAAACAGGAGCAACGTATCAATCTCAAATTTCTCGTTAAATTGAAAAAAACTCCGACTGAGTGCTGTAAATTGTTGCAAGAGGCCTATGGGGACAATTCTCTATCTCGTGCGCGTGTTTTTGAGTGGTGTAAGCGCTTCAATGAGGGCCGAGTGTGCACTGAAGATGACCAACGCCCAGGTCGCCCTGTCACTGTTTCAACTCCGGAAACAGTGACCAAAATCAACCAAATTGTGCGTGCAGATCGTCGAATGAGCATCCGGATGATTGCCGAGGCTGTAAACGCCGATAAAGAAACGGTTAGACAAATTTTACACGAGGAATTACACATGACAAAAGTCTGTGCGAAGTTGGTGCCAAAAAACCTGACTCCTGACCAAAAGCTCTTGCGTCAACAGGTCTGCTCAGATTTCCTTGAAAGGTTAAAAAAAGATTCCGGACTGATGAAAAACATTATTACTTGCGACGAAACGTGGATTTTTCAATACGATGTTGAAACAAAGCGGCAATCGATGCATTGGAAGACGCCTGAATCGCCCAGAATCAAAAAAGCAAGGATGTCCAAATCAAAATTTAAGGCAATGTTGATCGTTTTTTTCGACATTAACGGTATCGTGATGACTGAATGGGTTCCAGAGGGTCAGACTGTCAACCAGACTTACTATTTGTCAGTTTTGGCAACACTGCGAGAACGAGTTCGTAAGAAACGGCCCGAGTTGTGGAAGGACAACTCGTGGATTTTGCACCAGGACAACGCACCTGCCCATAACGCGCTATCTGTGAAGCAGTATTTGGCCGGTAAGCGCACTCTAGTGCTCGAACACGCACCGTACTCGCCAGATTTGGCACCGTGCGACATTTTTTTGTTTCCGAAGATAAAATCTGCTTTGAAAGGGACCCGATTTGAGTCGATGGAAGCGGTAAAGCAAAAAACGGCAGAGCTCCTAAAGGCCCTCACCAAAGAAGACTTCCAGCACTGCTTCGATCAATGGAAAAAACGTATGGAAAGGTGTGTGGCGAGGGAAGGGGAGTATATTGAAGGGGAGCATTCGAATGTAGAATAATTTTTATAATAAAACCCTTTTTCGTAACCAGTCTCGTTATTTAATAGCCAGACCTCGTATGTCGAACACCGTTTATAAATTAAATTATATTTAAAATAAAAAAATGATTATCGATACACTTCGGTATACCTTTACTTTGTTTATCAAAAATCATCGACTCGCCATAATCTACATACATAAACAATCTATTAAAACAAGTATATTAAACAAAAACGATAAATTTGCAAACTCTTTAGTCGCGCGTTTTAAAGTCATACAAAACGTACACGTACTCAAAAAGTCATACAAACTTTTCATCGTGAACGCATAAAAGTTCCATTATAAATACTGAACGGAAAATCTGTACAATATTCACTAAGGATTCTTAAAAAAAAAAAAAGAGCAATACTTAACGCGCTAATTCTCAAAGTCTATGTGAAAAAAGAAAAACTAATCTCGTAGCTGTAGCTCTCTAAGAAACAATGCGAGTCGCGCGTCATAAACGTGTCTCGGCGGTGCGCTTTTATAATGCATGTACGTATTCTTAGCGCTAACTCTCAAAGACAAAAATTTCCACGATTCGAATAAACATAAGAGAGAGAGAGAGAGAGAGAGAGAGAGAGAGAGAAAGAGAGAGAGAGAGAGAGAGAGAGAGAGAGAAAGAGAGATAAAGTGAGCCGTTGGTATATATACTCGATATGGTGGGCGAGTGCTACGAGAGAGAGAGAGAGAGAGAGAGAATTGTTTGCACTCTATTTCCAGACTTACAATAGTCATCGCGGTGCGTGAGAAACGACGACATACACGAGTATACACAGCGAACCTTCGAGATGCCAACGACACCGTTTGCCCTGCGCCGTTCGCAACTCTCTTCCTTCTTTTTTTGCACCCGTTTATCTATATGTACATCTACTTGAGTAAAGATTAGCGTAACTCTAACTCGTATATATATATATATATATATATATATATATATATATATATATAGAGAGAGAGAGAGAGAGAGAGAGAGAGAGAGAGAGAGAGAGAGAGAGAGAGGGAAACGGCGCGCGCACACACACCTGTTACGACGTCTTTCGGCTTAGCGAGTTGTGTATCCCACGACGTGCGTCTTATTTTATTTATGTACGGTATGTACATTTATAAAAGTATACGCGATTTTGCGTACAAATATTTTAAAAACAATTCACGTATGTAGAGAGACATGACAGATTAATTGAAAATTTATACACAAAGACGTTGCCCAATGCCCAAGCTATTCGATTTTAAGAAAAAAGAAATATCGCTTTCTTACTCTGCAAATTTAGGAAATTCCTAGCCGTACAATAAAAGTCATTGCTTTATTTAATTTTTATTCATTAATTTAATATATTTTTTTAATTGATTTTTTACTTTCTAAATTCCTTATTCTAAAAATTCCACCTTTCTATATAATTTTTTTTTATATTCTTTTTTTCTTTAATAAATCCCAAGTAACCATACAACCAATAAAATACGTTAGCGTATAACTTCTTCTCTGTTTAAAATTAATCATCGACGCGGAAAGTCTTAAAATTTTTACGAAAGGAAAATATTACACAAAACGCTCGAACAAATATCTAAAATGTATGTATTTTTATATCGAGGTAAAAAAAAATAAAAAAAATTGCAAACATAAATACGAAAGATCGAAACGATTAAGAAAAAAGAAAAAAAAAAAGAAAAAGAAAGAAAAGATATTCGTTTCGCAATAAAAACCTTGAGATTCTGCATTTTCTAAAAGTTTGTCGCTCGGCTGTTTTCCCTGTTGTGCCAAGGCTACGAGCGCCAATCCCTTGTAAAGTCCACTTCTGGTTAAATAACCCGTTTTGCTGTCGACTAATTCCCATATCTGCGAAAACAAAGTATTATTTTTATTGAAAATTGTTATTTGTTTAAAATGTTAAGTGAATTTGATATTTTATCGCTATATTCTGTATATTCTATTGTTTCTTAGATATTACGAACGTCGTTTATTAGAATATTATTATATAAATGTTTGTTGAACGGGCATTTAAAAAATTAATAAAAATATTTGCAATGATTGATAAATAAACTTTAAATAATTCATCAAAAATATATTTTGAATAATTCTATTTTAAATAAATATTCTAATTAATTCTTTTAAAATTAAAGTTACACAGAGCTACAAGTATTAAAGAGAGTTATCGAACCCATTATGTTTTGATTCGTTTAGAAAATTCTTGGATTTTTTTTTTTTTTTTTTTTTTTTTTTTACGAAGTTGAAAACGTTGAATTTAAAATGCAATGAAATGAAATTTTTACAATATCTCTTAACATATAAATTAAATATATAATTATAAAGAGAATATCTTTCGAAACGGGGACGATTAAAATACTTCATACAAATTAAAATACTTGATATCAATTTCTTGAAAACGATAAACTGCGCAAATGCAGAATCCAAATATTAGAAACCGAGAGATAAACTAAAGTCGCGCGCGGTTAAGCAATTTATTGAAGCACTTTCAACGCATCAAAATTTAAATTTAATTTTTTCTTTATTTTTTTTTGCTTTTTAACAAAAATGAACTTCCAAATTAAAAAATAAGAACTGTAAAATAAAACATTCCCTCATTTTGTACGAATTTTGCCAGTAACAAAAAATGTCAATATTATAACCAAATCTCATTTATTTTAATTAAGGAACTTATCGATTGTATATCGTCAAAAAAAAAAAAAAATAATAATTTTACCAGAATCAAATCGAGAAAGAAGGAACGCAACTGAGACTAAAGATTGACTCACGGATGCAAACTTGACCTTCGGACGTCCCGTTTATAGTTCCGTTCGCGTCAACGAACTTTAATTACCAATTACGCATGATAAAAGAAATAGCGTCAAAAATAGAGGTAAGCTCTTTGCTCTTCATAGAAAATAAAACGCACTCGTACATGCAATATGCGAGAAATTTCAGATAACGCAAATTTATGGATGACGCGTATTGCATGCACATATCGAGAATATATTTAGATATTATTTAAGTTAATTGAGAAAATACGACTAGATTAAAAATTATTTTATACTTTTTAAACGAAATTTCAAATTTTGATAAATTGAAGTATACATTAATCAATATTAATTTTGAAAAGACCGATCAATTTATTATACAAATGTCGAATAAATAAAAAAAAAATTTTTTATTCGCAAAAAATTTAATTGACTCAATGAGCATTTTGCATTCACTTGTTTAATTTGTTCAATTAAGTCGGTCAATTGTGTTTTTACGTAAAAGATAATTATCTAAACGACTTTAAAATCTTATCTTTATATCGCTCAAACATTTTTTAATGCCAGCTCAACCATTTTACAAATATTTAAACGAGATTGTTTAATTTTAATTTTCGATATGTAATTAAATTCAACTCGATTTTAAATTATCTATTTCCATAATCCAATAATCTTTCGCATTCCATTACGTAAGCATTCGATTAAACGCACCGTTTCACCTCGTCGCAATAGATTTAATAAATCAATAAAAAAAAAAAAAAAAAAAAAAAAAACATCGCACGCGCCGATAGAAAAAAGGAAATAAAGAGAAAACGTATATAAAATTTCCGTCCGTTTAGTCGATCGCGAGTGAACGGCTCTCCTTTAATCTAGAAAATTTCGAGTTTTCGCAAACGAGCCACGAACATATATATATATATATATATATATATATATATATATATATATATATATATATATATATATATATATCCGTATACAAAGGTAACAAACGACATCGGTACCACAACATCGAGAGAACCGTTGTGGTAAAGTCAATTTGTGAGCGCAGCGTTTTCTGGTTTAGATATGCGAAAAATCCTGTTGCTTACTTCGTATTTCTTCCTCTTCTCCTTAGGATTCCTAAGGAGAAGAGGAAGGAGAGAAACTATAAAGCGAAATATCACCGACGCTTCGAACACACCGATAATTTGTGTGAATATATATATATATATATATATATATATATATATATATATATATATATATGTATATACGTATACGTTAGGGAAATCCTGCGATGGATCGATTACGCGGTCGTACTTTTCGCGGTGTCTGTTTGCTTTATTTATTGTACAGGTTATGCACATGGAAAAATGGTTTTTTTTTTCCTTTTATTTTACTATTGAAAATATACCTTACTTCGACGGTTATGCGAAGATATTTAAGATATTTCAATGACGCAAATAGCAAAAGTAACTTGTGGATAACGATATATACTAGTATATAGATTTGCGTATAAAAATGAAATTTCCAAGGGCATGTCTAACATGTATAAAGAAACAATTTTAAAATTGGGAAAACATTTTATTAATTTATTGTATGGAGAAGATCAATGAGTAAGGACTCATCGAATGTTGTTGCGATTTAATTAACGAAATGAACGAAAAAATTTCGAATCTACGTTTATTTTCATACTTTCCTTTTAATTAAATTAAACAATGAAAATAAAAAAAACTTTCTCAATCTCCTGTATATTCACATGTTATCGTATAATAGTGGAGTATTTCATATGATACATCGACGAGATTGAGCAATGCACGTCATAAAAGAAACAGGAAAAACTGGATACAGGATAAAACTAAGAACATCAGGCAGATGAAAATTAATAAAAATGCGTCAAAGTTAAAAATTAACTAATTCTCGAATAAACAAAATTTGTATCTTAATTAATTATATTTTTATAATGTCTGAAGCTATATGTAATTTGATTATTTAATTTTTTTTTTTTTTTTTTGCATATATATATATATATATATATATATATTTCGAAAGCTAATGTTTCATCTCAATTTTAAACAATCAATAGTATATATGTAAACATTTATAAAACATTTACATCAACGGTCACGATTTCATAAATACAAAGTAACAGTATGAATTATCCAAACAAATCACTACCTCGCCACATAAAAATCTTCGCATTACTAAACCGATCGTCTTAAAATTCCTATCGTCGACTCTTTCTTTCTTTCTCTACATCAGCCTCACAATCAACGTTATTACTTAAATTAATTCGGCTCACATTCGGTGCTCTTGGTTAGCTTTACGGTACACGTATTACTCGTATTATTCGCACGCGCGCGCGCGCGCGCACCACACATATACGTGTATATATAGTGAGTCGCCGACCTTGTCGCTTATCGTCGAGCTAATGAATTGTGCGTGCATACTTTTTGTTTTATCTTTACTTTTTTTTTGCCATTAAGATGCTCGTTGAGAATATTTCACGATTTTTATAAATAGACAATTATGAGAACTTGTGCGATAATTTTTAACGAAGATGGATTTTATATGTACGATTAAATATTTTATTCGATGGAAATGCTTTATAAATTTGTTATGTCAATTTTTTATGTGCGCTATATTGATGTAGATTATATCAAATGAATAAGTTTGATTATTTTCATAGAAATTCACAAGTAATGGTAAAACATACATTTTTCAATAATTTTTACGCATCAAAAGTTGTAGGTAAATTTCAATGATTTACAAAAGAGTCTAGCTATCGGTTTGAACTTTCGTAGGATAATAAATTTGCATTACAACAGCCATAATAATAATATATGAAAATTAAAAAAAAAAAAAAAAAAAAAAAAAAAGAAGAAGAAGAAAACATCGCGAATGTTCACTCATCGTGTTTGTTGTTCGCGGTTATCATCATTACAGCGATGATTGTATTCGAGTGCAGCAGCTGTCATGAGACATTATCTAACCTTGGCTTTCGGTGTATTTCTTTTTCTTTTATTTAACAATCGACGAGATGAATTTTCCCATATTTTTATACAATAATCACGATGACAATTTTGTGAAATTTTTCTAATACTTGTGAGTTCTCGCAACGCAACGAGTGTAAATAATTTGTCGTTTAGCTGTTTATACCGCGTAGTCGATGATTTTTTTTTTTTTTGTTTCTTTATTTATTTAAGCGCGAGGAGGAAAAATATTTGCATGCAATATTTACAGTACATTTATTTACAATCAAATCGTAAATTTATTCGAACGACAAAATAATGACTTGACAATGTACTACAAAACAAAAAAAAAATGGCAATCGGTATTTTAAAATTTTTATTTCCGCATTAATTGTATTAAAAATAATAGAATTTAAAAAAAATTTATATTAATAATTCATTAACGAAGCAACAATTATTTATCATTAAACCTCATAAAGAACAATAAGAAAAAAATAAAAGACGCATCCGCAGTATTCGGTCGATGGACTTGCTCGAATAGTTTCACCTCGTCGCGTATAGTCGGAAGATAGAGAGAGAGAGAGAGAGAGAGAGAGGTAAGAGGGCACGTCGCGACAAACGTTATTATGACTGTCTATCGGTGCACACACACGTACATATTTTAATGAGCAGACATTACGGTAGTTCGGAAGCTTCGCGTAGATTAATGCTGCATATATGTATAATAACGAACGCTAAAGTTTCTCGTCAAGACGTGAGTTTATACGTGTAACGTGAATATTTTGTTTATTGCTCGGTATGACAATTTATACGTATATGATGTATAATTACGTGGCTCAACGGACCGAGATAATTACATATTATGACGTTCGCCTTTTTTTTTTTTTTTTTTTTTTTTTTTTTTTTTTTTTTTTTTTTTTTAATCATTGTCGTATTTACTCTTAGAGTTAATCTTTTGGCGTTGTTCAAGGTGCGTTGACAATTCGACGTTATTGTTTATAGCGTCGGGGAAAAACAAATTGCATTTCTGACATTTCATGACGTAATTGTTTTAAATTTTGTAACCGATTGCGCTTATTAATATAATAATGGTTTTGCACTTTACTTTATTTAAATAACAATACCGTCGCATAAAATTTTTAATATATATTATCATCTGATAAGTTATATCACACAATTTTTAACTTTTCAATTTTAAAAAAATTAGCATTACCAAAAAATGTCGATATCGTAAATTTTATTTTTCAAATTAAACGTATTAAAATTAGTCGAGCTATAGAACTCTTTCGAAAGAGAGCGAGACGATGAGGGAGCTTTCGGAGATAAAAAATATTATAATTGGCCCGCCACCAAGATACTTATCCCTATTATCATTACATATAACATACACTGATATTTTGTGTATATACAATGTATACGTGTAAGTGGATGTATTATTGTCTCGATGCATTTACTGAGCTTCAATTGTACAGAAGATTTAATGATGTTATAAATACGTGCGTCTTTGATATTTCAAACCCGTATAAAATACTTGTATTTTTCGATGTGTGATAAACTTGCGCAAATTTATACTTTATGCATATATTTTTAGATGAATAGTTTTCTTTATCGTATGAAAAACCTTTAACTCTGAAACTTTGGTGTTGAAGCAATTACATCACCTATGTGTGATTACGTTTAACTTCGTGAATTTTTTAATTACATATCGTTAAGTTTTTATATAAATTAACAAAATTTATTTTAATAGCTTGAAAAAAAATTATTTCATGCATAAAATTTTACATGCGGGTATACAAAATTTTCAAAGATAAACATAAAAAATAAAAGCTGAAAAACGTTTTAATAAATGTATACCACGTAGAATAATTTTATCAGCAAAAATATTATGGGCTACTTTGTTACCAGTATTATTAAAATTATAATTATTTTTTGCGCAATCACATAATTATTACTTATATCGTAGATATAATCGTATCGCAAATTGTTAGTAAAATAATTTTAACTACTAAACTTCACTTAATTTTATAATAATAAAAGAAAATAAAATAAAACGTTTTTAAAATGCTTTTTAAGCATTCGAAGCCTAAAGTTAAATAATTTCTCCTATCTCTACAATACTCGGTTCGATGATAACAGTAGCGCGTTGACTTTTTGTTTTGTGACGATAGAAAACAAGTAATGAAACGTTAAATTTTACAGTTTCATTATTTTTCGTGCTTTTAACGAATTAGCGTAATTTATAATAGAATTGCCCGTGGAATCTAATTATTTTACTATACTCTATATTAAAATAGAGTATAGTTTAAACTCATATTAAAACTATATGAGTTTGTTTCTCATATATATATATATATGTATGTATTTTTTTTCATACCAACAAAATATGATCATAATACCTGAATATCATTGATAGAATTTTAAAAAATATAACGTCGAACAGTATCAAATAATATATTAATATTTAATATTTATTATTTTGTAGAAAAGGTAATAATAGTGCGCGATGGTGAAGAATGCGAAGAGAATTCGAAAGTGAAAGGGAAAATCATTTGATGATATCACAAAGGCAAAACTTATCGTTAACTCAGCGCTTAAGTTAATCTTTCGGTCGTTATGAAAACGTTTTTCTACTGGCACTTGTTAAAAAAAAAAAAAAATTGTACTTGCATTGTTTTTATTTAAGTGTCGTGCAACTTTCACATAGCTGAATTGTAATTGATTATATAATAATTTAGAATTCTAATTTGGTAAAAATTAGTGCCATTTCGTACAAACAGCACCATCGACAATTTAATATTTTATTTTAATATCATTATTACTTTAAATGATTGTTTATTTTTCCGATAAATCGACGTAAATAAAAATTGAATGATTAGAATTGTTAAGAACAATCGATATATATTGTTGAAAAATCAAGAATTAATTATAACGATTAAACATAACTTCTCAATATTTATATTAGTCTTACAATATATTTAAAAAATAATTTACCATCAAATAATAAAGTTTTATTTTAATATAGATGAAAGAAAAAATTTATTTAAGACAAACATTGGAGTAAAATTTAAAATTCGGTATTACTCCTAGGATTTCATCTGAAATAAGAATGTTTCATGTACAATTGGGTCACGTATGTCATGGCGTAAGTTGAAAATGCACCTTCCACGGTATTTTAGTAAACTTATTTATGATTTTCACCTTACACTCGTACATTGTGTGTGAAAAATTCTATAAAGAAAACATCCACTCGCGTTAAAATGTTATTATTCCCGTGAAAGTTGAGAAATATTCTAGGACAAAATAATAATGATCTTCGATTTTAAAGAAGATTATTTTTTATTAATTTAGTTTTAATATTCATGAAAATTTATTAATAATTTTAGTTTTTCTTTTCTTGTTTGAGTGAAAACATAAAAAAAAGATTAACAAAAGTTATTATATTTAATTTTAAATTAATTTAACAAGTTCGGAACAAAGTTTTAACCATTTCAGTTAATTATTTTTGTGCAAAGCCTTCGAAAAAAAACCAATACTTTTAACTAGCTTGCTTCCCTTTTATTTTTATTCGAATTACTAACGAGTAAAATATAGTACAAACAGAATGACACATTTTATTTTATTATTTTATTTTTTTTTTTTTAATATTTATTTCGGGTTATTTTGTCATCAAACTCATTTAACTTGTAAAGCACGTTTGTTCAAATATTAAAGCTTAGCTTGGTTTATTTTTCCAACCATCCACTTTATTGAAAAAGAATAAAATGAATAGTGAGTATAAAAAAAAAAAAAAAATTTTGAATTCTTCAATTTCAAAAAAATATACATAATTCCTATTTTACATGTTGTATATTATTTTATTTTTATCCAAATGTATATATATATATATATTCTTTTTCAAAACAACCGACTAAATTAATATGATTAAAGAATTGAAAACACTTCCAAGAAATATTACAAAAAATTAATCCACGAAAAACAATGGATATACGATTAACAAATAAACCATATTATCAAAGATATATTTCGCACACAGTTCATCAAACAGTAAGCCAGTAATTTTTCATTCACGACGAGTGCATCGCTATCCACAAAAACATACACAAATGTACACTTACTCGTTGAGTATCAAAACGGTAAAAAAAAAAAAAATAGAACTTATACGACGCCTACAAGCTATGCGTACATTCAAGCATACAGATTTATTTTTCGATAAAAAAACTGGCCATGTGCGAGAGTTGGACTCGCAGACGAATGATTATGTACCACTGCGCAGTACTGACATTATTATTATTTTATTATTTGTTGTTTTACTGTAAAGTATGTAGTAGAATAAGATGAAGTTTGATGCTTGTGTTTGACGCAGGAACAAAAATCGTCGAAAAAATGCTTCTTTTTTAAGATTTCTTGAACGGGGATTCACCCTTGAGAAATTAACTTATTGACATTTTTATTGTTCGTCGTGACAGAGGCCATATACGATAAAACATATTTTGTAAATATTTTAATTATCTATACCGTGACGTACAAGCAGGCGAACGGCGGAGGATTAGTAACAGAGTTCCGTTGTCACCTTTTGGGTACGGAAGCCTAAAAAAGTAAACATACCTGACTGAGTACAGAGCTGCTCAGCTGGGACTTGACGAGGAGCGACTTGAACACCTCTCTATCGACGTTGCCGGTACTCGGTGAACAAATCTTCTCGTAAACGTCCCGATAGTACGCCGGTATGGAGCCTAAAGAAAACGTAAAGGTTATAAACTTTGGTAAACGAGACATTTTGCTGCGATTTTTTAAAGAAAATTAATTTGTTTCTTCGCTAATTATGATGATACGATGGAGTTGATGGCTTTTTTTTACACTCTAATGACATATTAAGTTTAATCGTAGGAAGGAATTATAAAATTTATTGATATCTTAGAAGTTAAATTTTATTTAAAATTGAAAGACAAAGAATGTTTTATAACAAAATTTATGTTTATTGCGCGTCGCTTTATTCATTGTATCGAAAAAAAAAAAAAAAAATTAATAGAAAATGCTAATTATTACGAGATTTTATAATTTCACAGGCATATCATCAGTGTACCAACATAAAACTGTCTGTCTGGAAAAAATATAGCTTTTATTGACTATAAATTACTATAAAAAATCTTTAAATATAAAAAATTTTTTTAGATATTAATATTAAATCTAAATACTTTTTAAAATTAGTATTAATTACAAAGAATATAAATATTTTAATTTTCATTTAGTTTTATAACTACTGAATTTTTTTAGATTGAAATTTGCACAATTTGATAGCATGAATCTAGCATATGTAGTTAAATAATTCTTTTTTTTTTTCAATAATTAAAATTCTACACCGATAAAGCATTCATTTCAAACGATTGTTTTATCGAAACAGATGTTTAACATCTTTCCAACTAAACGTACTTTTAACGCAATAACGAATAAACTTGTAACCATTTTTCAAATTTAAAAATTTAATAACTTGAAAGCATTTTTATCGAAACTAATTACGAAACATTATTCAAATTTTTACTTCTACATTAAAAAAAAACAAAAAAAAACAAAAAAAAAAGAAAAATTTGGCCACGCGAAAAAAGCATTTATCATTAAAAAGAAAAAAGAATGAAAAATAATATTATACACAGTGTGTCCCATGGAAAACGGAACTTTTTCAAAACATCAATTTATATGGGTGCCACCTATTGGTGGATGTTAGCAATGAAAAGGTCCATTCTTAACTGACATCCTGTCAAAATTGTATGACATTTGGTTCAATGGAAACCAAAATATCGCGCTCAAAGTGACAGTGTGTTTGTGGCATCGGTCGAAAAATGAACTTCGAACAAAGAGCAAATATTAAGTTCTGTTTTAAACTCGGTAAATCCTTTACTGAGACGCATTATTTGCTGAAACAAGTTTATGGCGATAATTGTCTATCCCGTACCAGAGTGTATGAGTGGTATAAGCGATTCCAGGAAGGTCGAGAAGACATTCAGGACGACGAACATGCAGGTCCTTCGAATACCGTGGTTACCCAAAGTAACATTGAAAAAGTGCGTGAATTTATAAAAAGTGAGCCAAAATCTTCATTGCGATACATGGAAATGGAATTGAATATGTCCAAAAATTCAATTCATCGCATTTTGACCGATCATTTGAATCTACGGAAGGTGTGTGCACGCTTTGTTCCACACAAATTGACCGACTACGAAAAATTGCTCCGAATTCAACATTGTAAGGATTTGATTAAAGAGTCAAAAAAGGACCCAAACTTGAAATATTCAATTGTGACTGGTGACGAGACATGGTGTTTTCAATATGATCCCGAAACCAAGCGTCAGAGTGCTGAATGGAATGGGCACCCAACCGAGCCCAATCCGAAAAAAAGTCGTCTTGAAAAGTCAAAAGTGAAGACAATGTTGATTTGTTTCTACGATTCGGACGGAGGGTATTATTCATCGTGAATTCGTTCCACCTGGTCAAACGATTACTGCTGTGTTTTATCTTGGTGTTATGAAGCGTTTGCTCAGCCGTATTCGTCGTGTGCGGCGGCCACAATACCGTGAAAAAGGGAGCTGGCGTTTATTGCATGATAATGCCCCGTCTCATCGACCGAACTTGATCACGGATTTTTTGATCAAAAATTCCATTTTAACCATCAACCATTCACCGTACTCGCCGGATTTGGCTCCGTGCGACTTCTACTTGTTCTCCAAATTGCACTTGCCTATGAAAGGAAAACGTTATGCCGACGTAGAGGCCATCCAAAGAGCGACGACCGACATACTAAAGTCGATGGATAAAAATGATCTCAAAAACTCATTCGATATGTTAATTGATCGTGCAAAACGTTGTATTGATGCGGAAGGAGACTATTTTGAATAAAATAAATGAGATTTGCCGGAATATCGAGTTTTTGTCTTTATTTTGAAAAAGTTCCGTTTTCCATGGGACACACTGTGTAAAATTGCTCGGTACACTTAAAAAGCGAACCTAGAATTTTGAAATTATTCATGCAGTTGTACAGAAAGAATAAAAGTAATCAAAAGAGGTTGTACCGATTATACTTTTGCTGCATTTTTTTTATATATTTTACTAAATGAACGTGCCATCCACGCGGTATAGTATTTCAGCATGAAAGATGTAAATTACATTGTTTTATGTTACAGCTACGCGTTGGACTAGGTTAATTTATGAGTGAAAAAAAAAATTGTGCTCGTTCAGTATTATTATCGTTAAAAATCCATTGTTGCGTAACGTTTTAATATTACGAAATAATTGCCTTTATTGATTTTTATTAACATGAAAAATTATTCAAGATTTTCAAATAACGTTATGTAATGTCTGTGAAAGAATTATATTTGCTTATTTATACAATGTTTATTCAAGAAAAATTTTAAAAATTCATACAATTAAAGTTTATGGGTTTGAAGTTTCCAACGTTGTAGTTCAATGAAATTTTTTAAAAACTATTTTTATTTAAAATTTATGTTTGTAATTTTTATATTATATTTTTTTAGTCTTAGTGTTTTATAGAATAACAAAATATTCATATACGGATTTAAATATAATTTGTACATTTTTAACAGCTTTATTTAAATGTGAAAAATTATTTCGTTGTACTTTAACGTTGCAAACTTCAGACCCATTAAAGTTTGCTGTCTATATAATATGTATTTTTCAAATAATCGTTTTGTTTGGTTTGTAATAATAAGAAAATTTGGATCGTTTATCAGTAAAACTATATTACCGATAAAAATATAACAAGCGATTTATAGTATCTGATTAATTCAAAGTATCTTTCGCATTCTTTCAAACGAACAATCTCGAAAATAGTATACGAAAAAAAAGAGAAATAAACGAAAGAAAAACAAAAATTCGCATACACAGTACTAAAGTCGATAAAAATAAATTGGTTGTACATCAAAGGTCAAGTCCTTACATTCCTTTCTTCTTCTACGCTCGAGAAGAACAGACCCATTGAAGAAGAAGCGTTTCAACATCACAAAAAAAAAAATAAATAAAAATAGATGAAAAAAAAAACAATAAACAAAAAATAATATCGAAACCGGTACTGGTAGAATCTACACAGACCCTCGAACACACATCCAAGGGTTGAACTGCACACGCAAAATTCATATACGTATACACACAATGTAATTACACCGAACAAGCCGCAGTCAAGTCATATATATATCGCCGCGTCGGAGGATGAACGATATCCGCTCTCGTAATCTAAAGCCAAGCTTAACCATACGCGTATAAACGTGTATATATATAATACACCCGCTGCTCGAGGGGACACCTCGACACTCCGGTGAGTGTTGTATTATAGAATAACGCGAGGCATGTTGTATACGTTACGCGAACGACGAGCTAAAGAATAACGAGGGTAGGAGGAATATATGTGTGTGTGTATGTATATCATAGTGCCATCGATATATATACATATGCATGTATGTATATGTATGTGTGCTTATGTATTTGTGTAAATAAGAAAATTATAACTTCGCGCGCAATGTAATCACCCGATGACGAATGCGATGAGAAAGTTGCCAGTTTCGGTAATTTTTTATTTTGCTTCAATTTTTTTTTTTTCTTCTTCAATTTTAAAAAATTTATCGTTTCTCACTGTTGATTTATCCATTCAATTACAATGCATGCATCGATTCATCGATAAGAGTTAAGATTCTGTCGGTAGAATTTTGTCTTGGCACACTTGTCACAACAATATTTTGTTTCTGCATATTTGATAATAAATATATTCAAATTTTCAATAAACAAAAGACAAATTAAATTGATACTTATTTAAGTAATTGTATTTAAATTTTAAATTTCTTAAAGTCGAATAAAAAAAAGAAATAGGCATTAAAAGTACGATTATTGTATTTGATTCGAATGAATTATTTTTTTTTTTTTTTTTTTTGTAAATTTAAGTGCTTTATCAATAGTTATTCATTTTAATTTTAATCGAATTTGTCAATTCACGTAACAACTATTTTTTACTATTTAATTTAGTTACGTACAGACAAGTAATTTTAACAAGTATTTAAATAAAAATTCAATTCAAGTAATTCCATTATTTATAATCTAAAAAAAAGTAAAATTAATTTATCTTTAAAATCAATAATTTATTGCTATAATATATATATATAAATTATCGGAACATACTTTGGTATTTTTTTATAATTTAAAAAATATAAATGTTTAATATTTATTATAAATATTTTTTAATTTTCAAAGTAACAATCATAATATTTATGCAACTGGTAATTATAACGCTTTTATTAAAGAAATTAATGAAAACGGTTATTGTAGATGATATAATGTTTAATTTTGAAATAAGATACCGAACAACTTGTCCGTTTATTAAATTAAGCATTAAATTTTATTTTGCTAACATCGTATCCTTTTACTTTTTTGCAGGCGTGAAGACACACTTTTTTTGAGTTTCTCGTATCGCCAAAACAAGATTAAAAAAAAAAAAATAGAAATTAGATACATTTAAAAAATCAAATTATATTAAGTAACTTTTATTATATTTATAATTAATTTTTCAATTATTTTATACAGTATGACATGCCTTTGTTAATAATAAATTATTGATTTTTATGAATAACAATATGAAAAGAAAAAAGTAATTTTTTAAAATTGTTATTTATTTAGAACGAATATACTAAGAAATTAGTTAATGAAGTAATTGTATTTTTATATTGCAATAAACTAAAAATTTTAAATAAAAATTTTATCCTTAGGTACATAATTATTTCGAATGCAGAAATTAATATCGCGAATAATAATACCAAAGCCTTTTTGAATAACCATTCGTTTTAAATTATAGCAAATGGATTAATCGATGCAAAAACATATTATGTGATAATAAATCGAAATATTTTACTATGTTATCAATTTATGTTGAAGATTATACACGTACATATATATAAAAACGGTACAAATGAAAATATAAGTGAATAATTAATACATTTTTATATATTTAATTTAAAAGTAGCTTTAAAAATACAACCGTTTAAAATACGTTTTACTGAATACTAAATTTTTTTGCTTTAATTTATTTTTTCAATTTAATCAACGTCTGTTTAAATCCAACGATTAATTTGCATGGATAAGTTCAATATTAGTATTTAATATTTAAAGTATAATTGCAAAATTAATGATAATAAAACATATGTGATTTATCAATTTGTTACCGATATTTACCAGATCGCTGTTCGGCCTTCGCGAATTATAACTGTCACTGGTGCTAATAACCGGTAAACTTTCGAAGGGTTTAAAAAAAAAAAAATCGCTCGCTCGTTGGAGCTTCTTAATTCATTATTTTAAAAAAATAAGCAAAAGCTGTCAGGACGCGAGTATGCGTGCACCAAGAGAAATAGGACTACCATTAATTCTAAGAACATTTCTCTCGTCGCGGGAAAAACCGGTCGACGTGGTTGAACGTTGAAATTGTTTAAAACACACGCTGAAAGAAACGAAAGCGAGATTGAAGAAATAAAACTGGAGCCTGCTATCAACGACTAGTCTTCTCGCGCGTCTTTTCTTTCCTTTTCGTGAGAATCAAGAAGCAAAAGATGTGAATTTGTGCCGATATTTACCGAACGACAGGTCGGTCGACGCCATGTTGAATCACTCGTAGATCATCCGTGATCCTCTTTCTTTCTCCTACTCTCTCTTCCTAGCTCCAACCTATCCTTCACCCGATGCACGATCCTTGTACATACACGCGTATAGATAAACCACACACGTGCGTACGCAAACACAGTTGGTGGTTTTTATTCTCACACAAAGCACACACTACATAAACGAGTAAGCACCGATAACACTTGAATTCGCGGTTAAAAAAAAAAAGACGATAGACGAAATCGTCGTTTTCGTGAAAAAGAGAGAGAGAGAGAGAAAGAAAGAGAGCACGTGCTCGGTAAAGTAAGAAGAGCGCGGGTTCTCCGCACGCGCGCGATCACAACTGAGAGAAACGCTGCCACGCGTTGCTCAACTAACCTAAGGACGACAAGAGAATGACAGAGAGCTCCCGTCGCCGCGCGCCGCGTCGATAGACTTTCGCCTCGCTTCCAAAGAGAAACACTCTTTCAACAGCCGTTATATTGTACACGTACGCGTTGATCGGCCACTGCCTCCTCTCTCTCTCACTTGTTTCCCTCTCTTACTGCATATACGTGCATGTATGTGCGTATGCGTACGTTATACAGGTTACATGTACATTAGCCTCTTCCTCGTTGGCTTCTTGTCTCTCTCTCTCTCTCTTTCTCTTTCCTACACGCGTGTGGCTCTTTCACGCGTGCGGGGGGAAAAGAAAACGAACGTTTGAATGTGGTCGACGGGCAGCGAACTCTGTCGGTAACCAGGTACATCGCTTGAGAATGGGTACTTTCAAATATGTGTGGGTCAGTGAATTAACGATTAAAGGATTTTATTGGTGAATCGTTTTCGTGCTAGGTTCTTGTTTTAACCTTCTTCGACTAAGTTCTATATTTTCATTCCTTAGATATTTTTATATCACTTTAAAGCTTTAAATTTATTCAATTTTAATGCCTTTTTGTAAATAAAATAATAAAAATCTGAATGTATATCTAATATTATTAAGCCTAACAAAAGATTAGATTTTAGCATTAAATTATTTTGAAATCATACAGGTAATCGAGAATTATGAAAGTAAATCAAAATATCAGGTATGTGTCTTACAGTATTTGGTATGTATCTACTTACACATTTTCAGGTTATACACTGCGTTATATTTTTTGTCGATATTCAAAAATTGATATAGTCTTTCATAATCTTTTTTTACTCGAGGTAGATCAATTTACACGTAAAATTTTAACGTTTTATAATACGGCAGCATATTGATTTCACGACTCAATTTTTCAAAATTTTATGAAATTTAAAATTTTATTTATCATTCCATTTATAAAATGTATCAACAAACGATAATTTATAATTAAAATTTTTGATTCGATTTTATCTTAAAGTTTTATTGGTAACATTTAAAAATATTTTTGTATTTGAGATTTAATTCAATTATCGATAAAATTAAAAATATTTTATATTATTAATTGATTTGACATTATTCTATTGAATGACGTTATTCAATTTAAAAAAATAATTGTTTAAGCAAAATTTATGAGAAAATAAATATTTAATACTGTCAAAAGTATCTAAAGTAAATAAATTTAAAGCTGTATTAATAAAAGAATTATCATCGCGGAGGAAAAAAATTTTCATTCCGAACAATAAACCTACATTTTCATATAATTTTTATATTTAATTTACGTTGCGATAAACATAAACAATCGTAATTACAGTATTTCCCAACAAAAGACAATGACCTAGTAAAAAATATATATGTGTATCTGTAGTTTAATAAGTGATTTAAAAATAAAACATTGGATATTTTTAAATGGTAAAAAAATAAAACGATTGTATTTTATACAAGAAAACGTGTAACTTAAACTGCAATTAATGCAATTTTTATTTGGGTCAAGTTTTAACGAATAAAATAAAAACTTATTTCTCAAGTTTAAATTTACCATGCGACCATCGATATCATTAGAATGCGTTAATCGGTTGCGGCAGAAAATTTTTCCAAGTCTTCTGGAAAACAATGCAATCGTTTCTAACGTATTGTATAAAAAAGTTAGACAAGTGTCAGGATGGCCGAGCGGTCTAAGGCGCCAGACTCAAGGCTTATCTCCTTCTCGATTGAACGTCGAGTATAACTGGGCATTCTGGTCCTCTCTGAGGGCGTGGGTTCGAATCCCACTTCTGACAAATTTTTTTTTTTTTTTTTCTTTCCCCAATTTTATTCGTTCGATCAACGAAAAATATTTTATCTTATTTTTATCTAAACTTTTTAGTCCATATTCTTTTTTTCTAATTTAATCGACGGCATCGTGAGACTTTGACAGATAATCGATTAAAAAACATATGTAAGATTAAAACATATGTAAGTGTAAAACACAGTAGATGATATTAAAATAATAAAATCAAAATGGGTAAGAATTTAATAATTAATATAGAAATGACAAAGTTCTTTAATATCTATATATTGTTAAGCTGTTATTTATGTATTGTATATTATTTTTTTAGTTATGTTTTCATAAAAGTTTCATTTTTATAATCCAAATTATAATATGGACTGTAAATACAATCAAATTGTTAAAACACAAACTTTTTATTAAAAACAACTAAATGGAGTTTTCTTTTTAAATTTTCATGTTTTATTTTTCAATGTATTGTAATCGTATATTAAATTAATTCAAATTTAAAAATTTTATTTTTGCATTTAATTTATCGTTGAAATAGCGATGCAAATGAATATTTTCTATACGTTCGCAAGTTCGAAATACTTATTTATAAATCTCAAATTGTAACAATCGGATGACTTTCTATAACACGAGTCGCATTATTCGAGGCGTCAATTTTTTACAACGTAAATAAAAATTTTTTTCTTCTACAGACATTTTGACGACTTGTCTTGACGAATAAAGATCCCGAGAGACCTTAAAACTTTCGCGCAATAAAACGAGGATATAAAAAACGAATTGAAAGAAAAAGTAAATGAAAAATAAATAGGAAGTGCTTCGAATACATTTCATTTCATTGTTTTTATTTGTTGCTTCGAATAATTTCGTCGATTAATGCAAGATATTAAAACGAGAAAAAAGGGATAGAATAAATTTAATTCGAGTAAATGTCTCAATTCGTGGACAATTTATACTTTACTTTACTTATAGTACAAGTAAAGTATCAAAAATTACTGGATGTTCCAGCTAGTTGTAAACGCTTATTAAATTATTTTAGAAAAATTCGTTTAACATCTGTCGATTGTATCGTTTGGCTACGATAATAGATTTCGCGTTTAACGAATATACTTTTACTAAAATAATCAAACTAAATTCAATCAATCCACTCGTTATAAAATTTTTTTAAATTCGAAATTTGTATACTTACCAAAAGGATATCGAAAAAATTTCACCGCAAATCGAAAATATTAAAAGGCTATGAGAAATTATTTGTATTTTTTATTTTACAAACTCAATTATAACTTGAAGCATTTATTTGACATGAAGAAATAACTTTCAAAAAGGTCTTCAAAAGTTGACTAAAAAAAAAAAAGAAAAAAAGAAAATAGGTAAAAAGTTCGAAAAGACAAATAAAACAAAAAATGTGCATATCGAATACTGGAGAGCTCACTGTACTTTGATTGACTTTTAAACGCTCTCTCTCTCTCTGTCTCTCTCTGCACCAAAATACATAAAAACTCATTACTTTTAAATTTACGTTAGAGTAAATATCAGGTTTTATTGCACAAGACTATACTTATACACATCGCATTTATTACTTGGAAAAATAGATATACATTTATTTATTCTTTGTTTATGAGACGTAAATATTTTCACAGTAACTTAACTTGCTATATTATATGCATATAATTAAAAAAAAAAAAAAAAAAAAAAAAAAAAAAAAATAACAACAATACTTACAAAGTAAATAAAAAAGCTTTCGTATGATAAATATAATACGTATATTGCAGCGTTCTCGTATAAAACAATATTTCTAATTACACATATTCATACGTGTGCGTTAATCATTCGTCTAACTCGCCAAGCGGAAATGGTTTGGGTAATGGACGTTCCACTTTGTATTTATCCATTTCCTTCATAATTTCCATCGATCTATTCTTGTCGATCGACTCGATCAGTCGTATTTTTTGGGCGATCTCTTGATGTATTATCGGCTTGTACTTTTTACCCAATCCCAGGCACTCCATGTCGTGTAAAAATTCGATTCTCTCTCGAATACCTTGAACGACTTTTTTAAAAGAAAAATTTAAATAAATCGAAATTTTATTCGATATATATATATATATATATATATATATATATATATATATATATATATATATCCGTTATATCCGGTTTAGGTGTTCGTAGGAGATACTCACTTTCTTTAAAAGGATCCTCGTCTTCTTCGAGTTTCGGTAGTCTTCTCGATTTATGAAGAATTCTGGGTTCGCGAGGAGTCGGCGGCATCTCTTTCCCATACGCCATCATACACGCCAAGTGTCTCTTTTGCTTTTCTTTGTTCGCTTTGGTAAAACATTATTACTTTTATTGCCATTATTTTTATTCGTTCATCGAGCGAAAATAATAATAATAATAAAGGATCGAGCGAAAATAATAATAATAATAAAGGAGGAAAAGGTTTGTCGTGTTTTTTTTTTTTTTATTTTTTTTTTTTTTTCAATTTCAAGTAGTTTCTCGATTGCGTAATACATAATTTGCAAGTTATCGCTGTGAGAAATAATTTAGATGCATTAAAATTTTTATAGCGATGTTATTTTTAAAAAAATTTTCCTTTTCCTCCATCATTCGCGTAAATAATAAAACACTTTTAAATGACAAGACTAAACGAACAGGATATACTCCATCGAAATAAAGAAAAATAAAGAGAGAAAAAAAAAAGAGGTATAAAGGTATCGCGTGTGTGTGTGTGTGTGTGTGTGTAGGTATCAATGAAACGCGTGAATAGAAGTTGGACTAAAATCGATTTTTTTCCCTTACGTAAAGGTGCAGTACGTCTATACTGTTCTCTTTCATAAGCGCCGCTGCTCACTATCATATCCCTTGATCTTCTCTTCCATGTCGAGGGGTACTCGACCTATTTCGAAATAAATAATTTTATAAAATTAATATATCGATTATTTTACGTTTCGACAATTATTTTTATTTAAAAATTTTTTTGTAACTGCATATACGTATAAACTTATCGTAGCTTGCATTAATAACGAAAAAATCATAAAGTAAATTATCGTTTACTCGTACTTGCACGTCGTTCGTTTGTTTATCTTTATTTCGCATAGGCGTCGGCGGTGGTAATGAATCGCCTCTATTTATCGCATCTTGAATGGACTTCCGTTGCATCATTGTAAGCTTTGATTCTTCCATTAGAACTGGATAACATTCGGTAAACGGTATTTAATTATCGCTTTAATTAATTTGCTTGATTTTTTTTTTTTTTTTCATATTTAACTGAGTATTCATAATTTCTCAAACTTATACGTTAATTGTCAAATGTACCTTATCATAACAAATCGAAAAAATGTAATAATATTAATTGAAAGCTTTTTTTTTTTATCAAAGATAAGAATAATTTAAAAAATTTAAATACAAATTAAACGATAAGAAAAAAAAAATTTAGTTTAGACTAAGAATACGCAGCTTTAACGTTTTATACCTAAATTATTATTAAAAATCGTATTAAATAAAAAATGAAAATAATAACGCTATGCAATAGGTTAAATAACATAGTAAAACTAACCTTTGATAAAATTTTTCGTATCCTCGCTATACTTTGCCTTCGGTGGATTATGAAAAACTCCAGCGCCAATTTCAACTCTCTGCATTTTCTTATTCATTTTTCTTCTCTAAAATAACGATCTTTCACCGAATTTACTCGCCTTGAAAGCTTTCGGTAAAAAACAAACAAAAAAAAAAAAATAAATAATAATAAAAAAGCGCGTATAGAAAAAGAAACGCGCGGTATTGAAAATGTAAAAAAGTGATAATGCGAGTTACGAGGAAGAAAGAAAGAAAAAAAAAAAAGTAAACTAAAAAAAGACGGTAGCGTTTAAAAAGTGAAATAAACACGCGGACTGTTAAAGGATGTAGTATACAGTTGAAGTAATCCTTGCCAAGTATATACGAAAATCAAAGCCCGCGGCGTTGCAGCTATCAGCGTGTTTCTATGACTACTCAAAAGATGACTCAACCCTCCCTTCTCTCTCTCTCTCTCTCTCTCTCTTGCTCTCTACCTTACTCACGGCACGAGAAATCGAACTAACTTTTGGACTTTCGTTTTATACCGTTGAAAAAGTCTCCTACGATATTATATGTGTGTGTGTGTGTGTGTGTGTGTGTGTGTGTGTGTGTGTGTGTGTGTGTGTGTGAGTGTGAGTATGTTCAATTTTTTCTTCGATTTATCTTAGATTACGAGGTGTGCCGGGTTCGAAGGTGAAAAATAAAACGATGCTGTTTTTTTTTTTTTTTTTTTTTTTTATTATTAATCTTCGTTTAAACATAATAATTTTATTTAAATTACGACAAATCGCGATGTATTAGATAATTTTAAATTGCGTTTTATATTATTTATGTTTAACTAAGTTACTTTTACATAAATTTTTTATATTTATATAAGAATACTTCAATTACATAAATTTACTCTGTAAATTTACTAAGAAAATTGATGAATAACATTAAAGAGAACATTATTGCTGCATATATTCGACTTTAGAAAATTTCAACTTTCTTTGTAAAAACTGTCTGTAACTACTTACTCGCTTTACCAGCTTACTTCAGTTTTTATTGTAGGCATACGAATATTTGTTAGATTAAAATTATCAACTACAGTTTATTATCTGATATTGAAATATAAAATAATCATTAATATTATTTCTTATTTAATAATTAATTATGAAAATCAACGAATTAAACAATATCCAATGATTACATTGATTAAAATGTATTCATTATACATATTGAACATTATCAAATTGAAGGGTGAAATTAATAAATTGTCCAATTAAAAATAAACAACGTGTGGTATAATTAAATTATAATTAATTCAACAATCAATAGTTACCATTAATATAATAATTTATAACTTTATAAATCATTTCATTTTAAAATCATTTTTAATATATATATATATATATATATATATATATATATATATATATATATATATATCTATATATATTCACATGTTTGTAAATTATGTCAAACATTTAAATACATTTAAATTTAATAAATTATGCATTTCATTTCTCGATTGACAAATTTCAAAATTAATCTCGATCCGCGCGTATATAAAACAGCATTTTCAAATTTTTGCTTTTCATATTTTTCAATAGAACTTTTAATAGTTTATTTTCATTTATTTATTATTTAATTTTTTTTTTTTTTTTTTTTTTTTTTTTTTCTAATATCGATTACATTTTTATTAATGTTTTAAAAGAAAGCGATTAACTGAGCGAATACACTTTTATTTGGCTAATTGAGAACAAAAACTTTAGCGCGTGGAAATAGAATCAAACGACTGCACTTATAACAAATTATCGAGGAAAAAAAAATTAACGAAAAAAAAGGCTTTGATTTATTAACTGAAAACGTACTTTAAAAAGTCGACAAATGTGCATAACGGCGTTCGCATAAAACAATGCGTTAAAAAAAATCCTCGTCGTATATGCAGCTGCACCGAAAGCGTTAACACAATGCATGTATATATATATATATACATATATATATATACTATGTATGCAAACAAATGCGAAAAAGCTTCCGTTCTTTTGAATTTCCACTCCGCTTTACCTCAAAGCCCCTCCGGAAAATTCAACTACGCGTGCGCGCGCGTTCTTCTCTGAATGAGAAGAGGAGGGAGAGTTCCCGAGAGGAAGAAAGATAGAAGCGCTCGATGGGAGGGCAGAAAGAGGGAGAAAGCAGGAGGTTACGATGATGAAGGGTGTGTAGGTTGAAAACGACACGTACAACATGCACGCACACACGCACACACGCTTACATAGTATGCCTAAACGAGGGTTGAAGGGGGAGGAAGACACAAAGGCAGAAGGGGCGATGAGTAAGAGAGAGAGAGAGAGAGAGGGAGAGAGAAAGAGAGGGGTGGCAAGCGTAAAGCACGGGAGGGTAGTAGAAAGTCGAGAGGTAGGAAACGCGAGACCTCAGTTCGAGTATCGGCCAGTGCGCGCGCGGACTTATATAGTTTAACCGAACGCCACCAGCAGCGTCGAGTATATACGGCCGTTTGTTGTATATGCTTGACTCACCTACCCTTGTATACATATACATAACAAATTTTTCCATCCCTCGTATACGCTAACTTTTCATCGTTCGGGTCAATCTCGCAAGCATCGCGTTAAAGTGAATTTAAGTAAAAAATTAAAAAATTAAAAAAAAATAAAAAAAGAAAAAAAAAAAAAAGAAACCGAGACTCGAAACGCTAACACGTATATCGCTCGCGCCGTTGGTGAAAGTTATTGATTCCAGCGGCAAAGCTTGAGGAGAGAAGGGACTCAAAGAGAGAGAGAGAAAGAGAGAGGAAAAAGAGGCTCTTTTAGGTGTACTTCGCTTTAGCGGCTAACCTTTTTCTACCTTTCGAACTAGGTAAGATGGGTACGTGTATACTCCCCGTTTTTTTTTTTTTTTTGCGCAGCGAGGAAGGTATTGAGGGTGGAAGAGAAAGAGAGAGAGAAAAGAGAGAGGGAGAGGGAGAGGGAGAGGGAGAAAAAGAGAGTATGCGATTGGCCTTGTCGAGTTGCTGGGTTGTGCTCCAGTTTACGTTATTGGTACAAGGTGAAGGGTGCGGGATGAATTTCGAATTGGCTATTTGTAATTTACTTGTGTTTACGTATTTTGACGATCGGTTAGCGTCCGAGAGCGATGGTAGATATTTCATTATTTTTATGCGCATTGACGCTTCCTTGTTCTTCCTTTTCTTTTTTCTTCCTGTTTGAAAATAGCATCGCGATTGTTTACTCCCTTGTGTTTTATATAAACCGCAGCGTCGATAATATTTTTGGCGTATTAAATTCTTCTTAATGATTAAAAAATTACATTTTTTTTTTTTTTTCTTTTTTTTATTTGATTTTTTTATTTTTTATCAAACATAATAACATTCAGCCATTATTTACTTTAACGTTATTTTCCATTCATAACTTCGCAAGTTAGATTAAAGAAAGAAAACTAGAATAATAGTATATATATTTTCTTATAGATGGTATACATATTTTCTTCGTTAAAGTATTACAATGACATCGACTTAATGTTTTCGATTATTCATATATAACATCATTTAGTTTCAGTACACAAAATATATACATACCATTTACGGGCTGATCGAATTTTGAAAAGGGTTTGCATCGTCAACGTATTTTTTTCTGTGCAGCTGTATTAATCATGTAATAGAATCGATATTAAATTTGATAAAATTGCTACATCTACTACCAAATATAATATATATATATATATATATATATATATACACACATGCGTAATCAGAGTAAAATAATATTTATTACTGGCAAACAATCTAATGAAAAAACAAAGATTATTAAAAAAGACTATGCGAGCTTGTTAATTTGTTCGATAAATTTCTTTGAATCAAAAATTACCTTTTGAAAAATTCAAATAAAAATGTGTATTCATAACCATTATGTATTACAATTCGTAATCAAATTCATTAATTTGTTACGCATGATAAAATTTTAAATAAAACCACAAGCATCAATCGTTTACCTCGATTAACTTAATATATCTAAAATTACTCTTTATATACCGTAGGTATATACAATATAATCAATTAACCAAAAAGCTTGTCCTTTCCATCCATCAAAAAATGATCGTTAAACTTTCATAATCCGAACAATGCCGTTTGTTTATGCATTCGTTCCGCTTTTATTATATGCATAATCGCTTTGTCAAACGCTCGAAATTGATTGCGGATGCTAATTCAAATCGTGCGTTGCGCATGAGAGTCTGTACGCGCGCGCGCGCGTGTGTGTGTGTGTGTGTGTGAGTGTGCGCGCGAAATACCCCTTTTTAAATATTTACCTATGAATATGGAAAGATTTACAAATATTAATTTACATAATTTTACCGAGTATGTACGCGACATAGTAAACGGTCCATATGCAGCAATATATTATTTTTTTTTTAATTGAATTTTATACACGAATCTACGTATATTTGTTTGGAAAAATCGACAATGGAAATGATAATAAAAATGCAAAATTAAATTTAATAAATATTTACGTACTTTAGATTAGCTTGTCAAAAATTTATCTGACAATAAGTAGGTATTTATCAGATGATAATTAAATGAATAACAATACTATATTCTAATTCATAAAAATTTACCTATGGACATCATTTAATTTGATTAGATTCCTTATATTTGTTAAAACAGTAGAAATAAATTATCATTTCATAAAGTAACAAAATATTATTCTAATTCAATAATAAACAAAAGCTCGTTTAATAAATTCATCAACGTAAATGTAGATTTCTGTATCATTAATGACTTACGGATGAATGATAAGTTACGTATTGCGAGAAAAGATGAGGATTATCTTTCTTCTTAATTATGACAATTTTGAATAATTTATTTTTTTAATTTTATCAACGAGACATTTTTAAAAAATTTTACGGAAAATGAATAAATAAAAAAAAAAAAAAATAATAAATCGCTCTTTTGATTTAATTCACTCTTTAAAAAGACGCTATATTATTTTAACAAGAGGTACTGAAAAAAGGGATATAATTTATTATAAGATGTAATTAGCATAAAATTTAATTAGCGTAACTTTTTTAAAAGTGGATTTTAAAACGTCATAAAATAATAATTAAATTTATACGCGAAATAAAGCGAAATGATACTATTTTATATCAATTATTTACGTGTAAATAAAAGTTAAACCATTATAACGATGATTATAATGTGTAAGGCTTTTTATCTATTTTTACACCCCAACATTATCAATGAATATATATTTTAATAACATTACTTTTACATAATATTCTACGTAACAGACGTGTAGATGTGTATCATTGAATATTGCGTAAGTAAGTGTACCTTACTGTAAGCTAATTATTGAAATTTTAATATTGCATAGGTTAAAACAATCCGGTATCGCTCGATTAAGCGCAAAATAATGATATTACAAAAATAAATTTATTTATTTATTTTTTTTTTTTTTTTTTTGCTTTCATGCAATGACGTTAGAATATTCTGGTATGTCTTTTTATTATCGATTGGAGAATGACATATACGTATTATTTTATGGTTCAAATAATTCTATTTTAATTTCTTGTCAGATTTATATGTGTAAGATGCATGTAAAATACTAATTCATTATTTATATATATATACAGGGTGCGTACGGTATTTGAGGACAACTTGAGAGTAAAATTAATTAGCTTGTATTTTTAATAAAATTTAATGAAATTTTAGGAATTTTTTATACAACGTTAAATTAATATATGGCTATAAAGTTATTCAATAAAATCGCCATTAGCAGCAATAACCTCTTCGATCCGGGTCCGGAAACGATTACATGCCCGAATCAAATGCTCCTTGTTCATATTGACCATAACGGCATTAATAGCAGTCTTCAGCGATGAAGTGGTGTTATGAGGACGCTTATTGGTCTCACGCACAACTACGCCCCATACGTAATAATCCAAAGGATTAAGGTATGGGGAGCTAGGTGGCCATAGGTTCGGTGTTATGTGGTCATGAAAATTTTCGGCCATCCAATCTTGTGTCGCCATCGCTTTATGTGAAGGAGCAGAGTCTTGTTGAAAAATGTATGGTCTGCCTCCGCTTACATTGTCTATCCAGGGTTTCACTACCGTCTCCAAAACCTCGATGTATGCAGCAGAGTTCACTCGAAGTCCTTGAGTAAAAAAGTGTGGTGGCATAACATGTCCTTCGTTGCTGACAACACCTAAAACCATAACAGTGGCTGGAAATTTTGTGTGCATAACAACAGGAACCTCCGTAGGATTTGAACATAGCCATCTGTCATTTCTGCGATTGGTCTTTTGATCTTGGTCAAAATTTTTTTCGTCGGAAAAAACCATAACATTTTGAGCGCCTCAGGGTGTTTGATTTTGTTTAAAAGATGTTTTGATCGGAGAACTCTCTGTTCCCGTGTTCGTTCCGACATGAACTGTCCTCTGCGCATCATGTAAGACTTATACCGAAGGTCTTCGTGGACAACTCTACGAATAAGGCGCTCAGAAACATAAAGCTCACTCGCAAGAACCCTCATTGATTTTGAAGGGTCCTCGTCCATGATCGCTTGCACTTGCTCTAAAAATTCTGCAGATCGGACAGTGTCAGAACGTTGTTCGTGCTTCTTGCGTTTTGCAACCGATTCTGTATCGCCTCCTGATGCTTCCCATTCACGGCGAACCTTATGCACGAGTGAACGGGCGCAATTAAGAAAATTAGAGATCTCTAAATCTGTATGGTTTGCACATATAGCGACGATGACAGCATGTCTCTTCATTTCCTGAGTGATGTTGTAGTCCGCCATTTCTTATCTGAAAAGGAAAAAAAATTAAAAAAAAAAATTCGCGAAGTTATAGTCACATTTATGCATGTCCTCAAATACCGTACGCACCCTGTATATATATATATATATATATATATATATATTTTTTTTTAACGATATTATGTTGAATAATATATTTGTTTACGGAGGTTTATCGATTAGTTTTTATTCGAGCTCCATATTGTATTCTAATTTCGTATTTATACGTAATTTCTCTTAGTTAAATGTATAAGTATATTTTGACGCAAAACGATTTCACAGGAACTGAGTGATTTCAGTTTATTGAAAAATTATATTTATAAACGTAATATGAAAATATTGTAATAAATTTTATTTTTTTTTTTTTTATCTTTTCATAAAAAATTTTATTACTTTCAAAATAAAAATTTATAATAAATATTAATGTTAGATTCTACGCAAATATTTATAATTTAAATTATAAAATTGAAATTATAACAAAATAATAATAATTATTTCATAAGATATTTAAATACTGACATTATATTTTATCTATTAAATAAAATAACATTAAAAAAATATATATATAATTCAAAATAAAATTATAAAAATTTGTTTTTTTTTTTCACAGATATCGGCGATCGAAGCGTAATTCCGAATAATCTGCGCATCGGCAAGATTTAAGATTATCATTCGTCGTACTTTTTAACCGAATATTCAGAATCACAATGAAGATCGGACTCTTGAAAACTTTTCTTCACTATTTTCAGCTGAGGCAGGGAACTATTCTCATCGCCACCTTACAATTGGTGAGGAAACTTTATATCTTCGAACGAGTTATAATTTTTCATTCTCCTTTTTGTTTCTCTTTCTGCGTCGAATTAATTTATTCGATCACCATTTGATGTTTATTTTTTTTCCATTTTCTTTCAATCAATTTTAAACTAAATTCTAAAATTCGAGAGAAGTTAGAAATTTATTATAAAATGTATTTAAATTCGTCAATGTATTTTAATAGTTCATAAATATTAAAAATAATCTCGCGAAAAATTGGATAAATAAAAATAAAATTGCATTTAAATGCTTTACGAGTATAACGAGAACTTTAAAGTATGTTTAAATAGGTCTTAGGATCGTTTATTACGATAGAAAATCTCACCGACGAAGAAAGACCGATGAATTATCCTTTTTTTATATACACTTTTTAAGTTTTTTGGCAAAAAATCAAGCTATTTAATATTTTTTAACTTCAAGTCATAATTTATAACAATCAGTGTCTTTATTCATTTGTAAGTAAAGTGATAAAAACGTGATATATATTATTATAAATTTGTAAATTAATTCGCAAGCTTAACATTGATAAATATACGCAGTGAACATAACAAAATGTTTCCTTTTAAACTTATAATTTTCCCATTGTTAACAATTTTAAATTATTTAAATACTGCAAAGTAAGAATTATATCATTCATCGATAATTATAAAAATGTTGATAAAATGTTGAATAAATGATTATTTAATCCAATCATCAAAACATCGATCCAATTAAATCAATAAATGGCTCGCTTAAGCAATTTTCAACTTCACTATACGAATTTTACAAATTATCCAATTTGAATTAAAGAAAACATTTAACTGCAAGCTTGAATAATTTGAATATAATTATCTTCAAGAATGTAGCGTAAACTGAAAATAGTTTTTGTTAACACAATCGAAAACTATGTTAATTAACCTACTTGTACGGTTTCTGCCGCCGTGAACGTAACGTTATTCTCTCATACATTATATTGAAATTGTTTTTATACCTTCATTCAAAGTTCGATTAAATCTTAATCTAAGCTTGAAATAATATTGCCATTATAAATAATTGTTGTTAAATAAATTAATGACAGAATTTAGGAATTAAAATTTAATTTAATAATTAAAGAAAAAAAAATAAAGAAAGTTTAAAATTTAACTTTGATGTATTAACTAAAAAAAGAAAAAGTAATAAAAATTGAATAATTTTTCATTGGTTCATTCTTTTTTCTTAAAAACATTAAATGAATGACATTTTAAATATGAAATAATTAGCATTATTTAGAAAAATGTATCGTATAATTTTATTGGCTCGGATTGTTTTTTTTTTTTTTTTTTTTTTTTTTTTTTTTATCGAGGATCTGGATAAAAGATACGTATATTTTTAGCATTTATTAATTTATTTCTACGAGCAATTAATTAAATTTTAAAAAATCAATAAATCTATAATGTTACTAATACTTATTTTTTTTAAACCAAATTCTACACTTTAGTCAATAATATCGTATGTTTTACAAACTTTGTTTATACACATATTTATTTGCACTAAACGCAGAAATGTTATAAAAGCAATGCTTTTTTCACGTAAATTTTATAACCAAATAACGCTTTGATAAAAATCAATCGATCCAACAATTCAGACCGAAATCAAAGTCGGAAAAGCTTTGTATTTTTTTAAGAAATTAAATACGTTTTACATTTGCTACTTTGGTATATAGCATCATACACTATAATTTAAATTTCCAATCATTGGTTATATCGTTTGGAAATTACGGCTTAAAACCATATTTTTAACTATACATAAAGATGCATTTATTTATATAAGATTTCTTTGTTATTTCTGTATAAAAATTATTTATTTATCAACAATTTTCATAAAAACTTTTTTTATTTTATTTATTTTTGCAGATTTCTATATTCAAATCGAATATAAAATAGGATTAATAATAATCAATATTATATGTAGATAAAAATTGATATATTTCATTTCGTACTTGTAAATAATATTTCTCTATCACGATCTTAAAAACATATAAGAAAAATAAAGATCCGATTGAATAAAACAAACGAAATTCCAGTTCGTAAAATTTGACAATGCTGTTATAAAAAAAAAAAAAATTTAATCCGTCATTAACAATAAATGCCGCAACAGGTATTATCCGGCTACATAATGATCTTCTTCGTCCTGGGTTTAACTCACGAAGCCGGCATTCAAGACATGATAGCGCGAGATACCGAAGACGTCCTCGAGCGCGAGGCCCTCGAGGAGATCACCTCCAAGCACATAAACAGCCACCGGATGGAACTCGCTCATCATAACGCTACCGGTTTGTATAAATATTCGCTGTATACGTATATACATACATGTCGTATAAGATCGCTTACGTATATTTATCGGAGTTGCTTAAAATATCCTGTATTTTCATTACAGAAAAGGTTTATTTGATATATTGCGGATTGGTGATTGTAATTGTCCACTTTATCTCGACGCTTTTGCTACTCTATGGCGCACTTATGGTACGTCGTAATAATTTGACAAACGTTGACATATATACTTTTTTATAATTTTTTTCATTAAAACGTTATTATGTATTTTATGTTTATCTATATCGAAAAAAAAGAAAGAAAAAAAAAAATGTAGTAAATCACTCGTTCTGATATCTAATAATTACCTCGTAGTAATTCGTTAATTGAAAATCTTCAATTTTTCATCATAAAATTTGCGATATTCGTTTTAACGAGTTCAATAATGTTTCGATGTTAAATTCCGTGCGCTTTAATTTTAGAATAATCGCTATTTGATGACACCGTGGATGATGGTGATGATGACAATTATCGTAGCCTTGATCATATCTCTGTTCCTCGTTCAAGAAGATTGTCCATTTATTGCTGTGATTGGAGGAAGGGCTGATATTATCGATCGTAAGTGCACAATTTATTTATAATTTTTTTTTTTTTTTATCAAACTATTTTTACTATTCATAGAAATTAATTAAATCAATTGTATCTAATTGAAAAACAATTGCTAATAATTCATTTTATTAACTTTTACTTACTTTACTAGATAAAAATTTTTTTCATTTAATTTTCATCATTTCGTTGAGTATATTTTTTAATCGGTAGAACCTTTACTCTGTGCATTTTAATTTACTTTAAATGTTTATTTTCTATTTAAATAAATTTAAATTTAAAATAATTGAATGCATTTAATAAACAAAAAAAAAAAAAAATAATAAATATATCACATTGTTTGAATCAAGTTGACTTCAAGTGCGTTCAAGTAATTGCACAGAAAAGAAATAAGAAAATTTTTATTTTCGATTACAATAATCGTTAATATTTAACGTAAATAACTTAAAAATATGAATTTCAGGACTCCTGGTGTTAACCCTCGCGCTAATCTGCTTGTACATGTGGTTGGTGGTCTACAGCACGTATCGTTACCTCGAAATAAAAAAAGGCGTAATCCACGAGGTGCACACAACGAACGACAAAAGATACATGCGCCCGGGCATCGAGGCTAACAAAAAGCCGCAACGCCAGCACGTCGCTCTCTCTCAACCCTACGACGTCTGAATTAACCATTCGACGTAATCTACGACGTTCTGCTCGTTGAAAGTAAGAACATCGATGATGATCGATGACGATATATGTATATTTATGTGTATGTATGTACATATATATACATATATGTACATTGAAATAATTAAAAACGAAGGAAGACACCGCGAGAATTTATTTTTAAAATTTTCTCGTTTCTTCGCGTGATGCGCCTCTCACTTTTGTTTTTGGAATGAAAAAGAAAAAAATAAAGAAATACATGATGCGTTAAAGAACAAGAGAGAGAGAGAGAGAGAGAGAGAGATTAAAACGATACCAGTAATTACAAAGCGAACGTGAAAGTTTCGCAAACTGAGAAAATATTATTGGAAAAGCTGCTATATTTTTGGTACTTATCGATGTCACAATGTATATTGCCGCTAATGTAACGTGTCTGTTTGTATGCTGCTTACAACAAAGAAAAAGAAAAGAAAATAATTCGCGAAACGAAACAAAGACAAAATAACGTGTATTTTAGTACGCATCCTCTATCTTTATAATATAATACGTAATTATTATCTCTATATGTATATGTAATGTCACTGTCCAGTAATCCACACATTACGAGGCGATGAATAATTTAACCGCTTCGAAGTAATAAAAAATTATCAGACTTTTTCCAATAATCTTCTTCTCAGAGAATGATTTCGCGATCTGACAATTTGCAAAAAAAAAAGTAAATAAATAAATGAGAATCTAAAATTTAGGCACAAACATTTTTTTTTTTTTTTTTTTTTTTTTTTTTGATAGATAAGTATAATTATATCAAATTTAATCGCTTGTTAACTTTGAAAGAAACGTTTATGTATACGATTAAATTTACAAAATGGAGAAAAATTTTACTGCTTTATTATTCGACAATTTTTATTTATCGCAACGTAGACGATATTTGTCTTGAATGATCTCATTGAACGTTATAAATTATATATTGTACATACGAGAATAAGATTTGTAAATTTAGTCAATTAAATTTGATTGCATTGTTATAATGTTGAAATTTTTATAGGATTCTATTGGCTGCATCGTATTGTCATTTTTTATTAAATTTTTGTATTTTAAATAAAAAATGAATTATATAGTGTCACTTTTCGCTTCGAGACGCACACAATGTAACCAATAATTTTTATTGTAAAACAATGTGATAAAATACGGACGTTTTTGTTTAAAGCATATATTGAATGTTTAAATTTGATGTTTGATTTTAAAATGTTTCAATTCATAGAAATGTCGCTTAATTATTATTTTGTAAGTAGAATCATACGCATTTCAACTTATTTAAGTAAAACTAGAATAATACAATTATTTTATATACATATATTAATAACATATGAACAAATTTCTTTTTCGTAAATAATTTAAATAACACAAAGAAAATATCGCTTATTTAATAAAAATACAAAACAATCAGGAAAATATCACTGTTTACAAGACACTAGTTGATATTAAAATTATTATTATAATATATTATCACCGATATTGAAAATAAAAATTACAGATTTTTATAATTATTATCGAAGATACATGAATCACACAACTCAACTCTCAAATATTTTTGTAATAATAAGTATATTAATAATGACAAATATTTGTTCATAGTAAATATCAGTAAAAATTTTTGTATTCTTTCTTTGATTTTAATCATATTTTTATCGACATATTTATATGAAAAATAAATACTTTAAATAAAAACTTAATATCAATCCAACGACTCGTAAATGATTTATTATAACATTTCTTAATACACTTTGTTATACTGCATTAAAGATAAATAAAACATCTTCAATAATATAACGAGAATTAAAGGAATATATAAACATAACAAAATTAGAAACTACTCAAAATATATAATTTTTTTTTTAAACATAATAAATTAATAAAATAGCATCGAAAGTTTCAAATTTGTTAAATTTAAATCGATTATTACCTATAGTTTAAATTTGTTGCTTTGAATCGCATTAATTTTTTGAAAATAATGATTTATAAAAAATTTTAAGCATTAATTATTTAAAATTACATCAATTTTTAGTGTAAACAATTTATTCTTATACTAAATTCGAATATCATATAATATTTATGCGAAGCATTAAAGTAAAAAGATGGTATAATAATAGTACAACTTTTTAATTTGTATAATTTTGTTATGAGTAACTTGTACATTATAAATGAAAAAGAAGTGTAGCTCAATAATAATAAAGTAAAAGAAAGAATTTATATAATATTCATTGAAACTTTAAAAATTTTTGTACACAAATTAATTGATCTATTCAATTACTTTTGATACTATAGTTGCTTTAATTTGTCAATCTAGTTAAGAAAAAAAGAAAAAAAAAAGTTAGTTTACAAAACTTCCCTCGTATAATCCGTCGTAATAAAATTATTGAAAGTTAAATTTTATACTCGTATTATATTCGTTGCAAGAGGCGCTTTTTACAAGTTTAATGTTTGCAACAAATAAACGATACGAACATCATTAACGCTGTTTTTCTCGTCGAATAAAATTATCAAAATAAGAAAACATAGAAACAATGTACGTAACGATGAAACTCGTCGTTTGTAAGCTCTAACAGTGTCGAGAGCACGTGTTCTGTGCGTTGGCGAAAACAATGATTAACACAACATGTGTGTGTATATATATACATACACACACACATATACATATATATATGCCAGCATCGTCACTCGCAGCCTCACCATCTATCACGCGGCCAATTTTGGGTTTTTTTTTTATTGTTTTATATTTTTGTTTTTAAGTAATACACCAAATAGCCGAAAAACAAAAACCTGTCTTTTGTGAATATGATGTATAATAAATGTAACGAATAAAGATATTATTGAGATTTTCTGTCTTAATTTATGCCCACGTGACTCTGCAGCTTTAACAATTAATTTTTTTCCCTTAAGTTTAGTTAACTAACTTTGCTATTACTATAAACTTTAAATAAAATGGTACTTTCAACGTGAAGTTTCTTGATAATCACAAATATTGAAATTGATATCATTGCCTTGTACAATGATTGTGAAATACTAAAGCTTTGAAAATTATTTCATTATTGATTTAAGAATAATGGCTCAAATTTCACTTAATTTATTCGCTTGAATTTAAATCTAAAATTTTTAGAGATTAAAACTAAAATATTTTTTTATTCTTAAAAATGATAATTTTACAATGTTTAATATTCTCATTATTTATATAAACTTTTAGTACTATGATACTTTTATATCGCGTACATAAAAAATCAACCGTTATTGAGCATTTAACTTATTAATATTGCTTTGATTCTGAAAATGTGCGGTAAATTTTTAATAAATACAACTTTGTATAAAGAAAATAATGCATTTTTCTCAAACTCATTTCTTTCATAAGCATTTATTTAGTCACAAAATTTTATCAATTTCAAGGCTAATGTTTAAATTAAAAATAATTGCTTAAGAGATTTTTTAATAATGTTCTTATTTATTTATACTTTCGTAAAAATTATTACATAATTTAAATTAACAGTATTGAACAGTCCAAAACAGATATACACAAATGTGATATAAAATAATCTGTGTCTTATAAAAGAAGATGTCGGCGAAATAACTAAATATTATAATCATGACATATGAAAAAAAAAAAAAAAATCATTTTTAATACATGATTATATTATTAAACTTTGTATATGATCAGTCAAATGGCTACAAAAAACAAAAAAAAAAAAAAAAAGTTATAACAAAAATCCTAAATTTTACTATTCAGTATTTAGAAATTCATGATTTCTTGTCAGCATTCTATATGTTCTAACTGTAGATTTTTAAGTTATATACAATTTTAATTTACGCAATTAAGAACATAATTAAAAACGACCGAATAATAAGAAATTTTTATCGTAGGCTATTGTTTAGAAGCCGATCACTTATCACAAATGAGATTTGCAACAGTTGTGTTGCTTATTACCGATTTCAGCGTAATACAGGTAAGCGCTGTATATTATAATTTTTCCATTAACAGCTATAAAATTAACGTCAACAGTCTTTTCTTATATTTTAAAGTGACATAAATATGTGTAGATATGGTTTAAAGTACATTTGTTAAGACATGCTTAAATATGTAATACGACTAGAATTCCAATGTTTAAAGTGTTTATAGGTTTGTCGAAAAAAAAAAAGTGTACATCATTCTACTTTAATTATTTGTAAATATAATTAATTTATAAAAAGTTACAATTTTATCATCTTAAATATTTAAATATATAATATATAAAGTAACTAATTTTCAACTTTAAATAACGATTGTTATAAGTAATGAAACAAAGAACAAAAAAATGTTTATTTCATATCTAATATATAATCTATGTCAAGTTCAATTTTCTACTTATTTGCATATAATTTTTTTAACAATTTTCAAATATTAGAAAAAAGACTCGAGTTGACGCTAACTTTAAATCGTATACATTTATACCAATCGACAAAACCTCGTTAAAAATTTCGGCATAAACTCGACATCGCAGAGTTTAACAAATATCAACTCTCATTCTTATTACATAATCTATAACATCTCGATTGTTCAAAAAAATGATTATGCGTATGTGTCAAGATTTAGTCTTTGACACAATTTACGATCGCTTTTTAAAAGTATTTCGTTCATTGAGCCATTTTTAATGGCTGGCAACAATAAATAAAACACATAGTATAAACATTTTTTTCTTTAACTTTTTAAATTTTTTTTTAACTTCGCGCTCACCAGGTACCACTAATTCGATTTTCTACAATATGTAATCGTGTACACTTCACTCTGATATATGTGTAAAGAATGATACCGCGCGGAATGGAAGCAATGAGCTACTGCGCACAAAATGATCTCAGTTTTTCACGTGAAAGAGAGTCTCTGTCTCCATTTTGAAGTGTCTATCGAAAGTCACAGTTTATCATCAGTCATTTCTAAGAACTGTTCATAAATGTCCCTTGTACACTCTCCCTTATTATTAAACACAAATTTATAGTAGCTGCCATCCGCGCAAACCACTGTAAAAAAATCATATTGTAAATTAAGTTTTAATAATTTTCTTATATGTAATAATTTAAATTTAATTTTTAAAAATACTACATTTATTACTATATTAATTTATATTTTTACAAATTCTTTTAAAAAATTCAAACTTAAATATTTACCAATTATACTATTATTATCAGTTCCAAATGCACACATGCACTGTGGTCCATCTGGCACCTGAAATTTGCAGAAACTCCAACTCGAACTGAAGTACTTAGGAAGAAATGTTGCTGATGCTAAACTAGATTGACGATTTAATTTTTGATCTTCCACTGCAAAAACGTGAACTGTTCCGTGATCACTTGCGACGCATAACCATGTTGAGTCATGGTTAAAGTTTATACTAAAAATTTTTTTATATAGTTATATTTTATATTAATTAATTAACAAATTATGATTCTTTAGTTTATATTACATTTATATTACAACTACACTCACACATACATACACATACACTCAGGTATAAAAAATTTGTTTACCAATATATGTTAGCATGATGTGCACCTCTTCTTAATTCATTAATCATAGTACCACTTTGTGAATCAAATACTCTTATTAAAGTGCCTTTTTCTGAAGCTGTAGCCAATCTAGTGCCTTGCAAATTTAATGCTATGCATGATAATGGTGTTTCATGTGCTTCTATATTTAATGGCTGTTTTTCTGTATTGGCTAAATCTACAACTGTAAAATTGAGAAACTGTATAAATTATCTACATAAAATTTAACTAGATTAAAATAGTTACAGTAGTAAAGATTAAAATAATATTGGTCACTCAATGTTATATAATTTATTTTTAACATTAAAATCATAAAAATTGGTGAAACTTATTTATGTTACCTTGTACATGACCATTTTTTCTTCCGGGAAAAGCAAGTAAAGAATTATTACTATTTGGACAAAGGACGCATAATCCTTTTGGATTTGGATTGGTTTCAAAAACGTGTAATTGTTGCGGATTCTGAGTGAAAGTGTATACTTTTATAACACCTTCTAAAACTATAACTATTCGATCTCTTCTCAATTTAACTCCTTTCACTGGTGCATTAAATTCCAATGTAATAGCTGGTATTTTTTTTAAATCATCCCATATAATAACTGAAAAATTATATTTTATTTAAATAATAATTCATAGTAGTTTATATTGCATTCATATAAGAAATGCTTTGAAAAACAATATTATAAAATTATATATAAATTTGATAAAATGGTTAAATATTTATTTAAAACTAAAAAAAAGCTATTTATATAAAAATTAGTATAACTATTAAATTTAAAAACCTTAATTATACAATACATCAAATCTTAATTAAACAAATCAAATATATATTAAACAAATAAATTTACAATAAATGAAAAATATCCTGTTTTTGTTAAAATTAATATCTAAATTATAAAAGTTACCTTTATTTGTAGGATACATTGGATTTTTTCCTCCTCCTACAACGGCTAAATAATTACACCTAAACAGCATTTCTACATAACCTAAGCCCCCTTCTGCAAAATCATGCCGTTCTTTTTCTTTAAGTGGGTCACAATTATAAACTCTGTATCCATTTTCCATTCCACAAGCAAAACATCCTGTTTAATTAAATACTATAATAAAGTATATTTCTGTGATAACACTATCTGTTTATTATAAACTCATCTCTTGTTTTTTTTCTTAAAACTCTTATGATATATTCTCTTATGAGATGTATTACTATATAACTTTTATTAATTTATTAATCTTCAATTTAATTAGCTTATCAAAACATTTCAATAGCAAGTAAGCAAGGCATGTTAGCAAGTTTTAACCATATGTTTAAATTCTGAAATACATCGATTACCTCAAGAAAATAATTATTACTCTGCTTAATCCAATATAGATCTTTAATTGGATTTTAAATAATATTTAATTTTTACAAATAATAAAATAAAGAATCAACAGTGATATCAATTACTAAATTAGGTCACATGAAATTTTACAAGAAAATTGAATCAGAAATAAAAAATACAACAGAGTTTTTTTTGAACTAATAAATTTAAATTTAAAAATATTTTTTTAAATACTATCCAAGATTATTTATGTAGATATATCAATCTAAATAATAAAAACAATTTAAAAGAAAAATAAATGATAGTACTTAAAAATTGTAAAATGGAATCATTCTAATTGTCAATAATAATACATATTTTTATATAATATTATTTTAACATACGAAATATCAAAAACAATTTAATAATAACAGTCACTGTGAGGTTATACCTTAAAGATAATTTATAAAACAAATATAACTTTTTAATATTAAATACTAACTATAAGATTTTTTTGTCTTTAATGTTAAATGATGCAAAATAAAATTTAATAAGTGATAAAAATAAATTAAATAAAAATTTTTTATTGTTGACAGACTATTATTGAGTTATAAGTTTAGTGTATACAAAATGGAGCATCAGACTAATTCTATTAAAACTTCAAAATTTCTATTTTCTTAATCAACATCTAAATCTTTAAAAATAAAAAATATATGTAAAAAATTTTATAAAAAAAGCATTTAATAAAAAGTTTATTATCTTAACAATATAAGCATTTAAAAATTGTAACGCACCCTGATCTTGGTTAAAGCCGGCATAAAGCAAACCGTTGCCGTTTGGATTACCCGAAGACAGATTCATCGCTGTTTACTACCAGTTTCTTGCTGATTAAGAATAATTCGCTTTCTTTTAATCGTTTAACTAAGCTCCTGTCGCATATCGGTATTTTTTCCTCTTGCAAGGATCGAGATTTTACTTCTATAAATATCCAGAAGAGAAAATCTGTGTCGAAGCGTGTGAGTATAAGTTTTTCTTTCCTTCTCTCGTGATCGTTTATGCAAAACTTCTTGCTCACTCGCGCCCGCGCACAAACTTTCCTACATTTTCCTCGCGGTCAGCTGATAACAACGACGCTTCGCCCTCTCACCGAGTTTCCAATTTTCTTTTTTATTTTCTTCGATCACGTTGGCAATAATAGTGTGTTCATATGATCATTATTACAAAAGATTCTTTTTTTTCAATTGCTGGGATTTTTGTCTACAGTGGAAAGTTGGATTGTGAAATTCCCGAATAACATATTCTACTACGCATTTATAGCATTTATGAATTATCTGTATACATATGAATTAAATATTAAAAAATATTTTATATTAAATATGTTTGATAAACGCACAACTATAGATTATTCCTGTATTAGTTTTATGTCATTTGTCGTTGTATAATAACGATTTGCATTTTGATAATTTCGAAAATTGTAAAATAACTTACCCACTTTTTATTTATGTTAAATTAAATAATTAAGTAAATAAAGTGATATTTTTATTTAAAATCAAATATAATTTTCAATATGTTATTTTATGGAAAACTTCATAAATAATAATATACAAGATGCAGTGGCTATTAATTTTTGAAATTCTACTGAAGAATTTATATTGGAAGCATCTTCTAAATGGCAATAATGCTGTTACGTAAAGAATTACTTCTATAAAATATAAATACATAGCATGCCTTATTTCTTGTAAATTTTGAAAATTGTTTCATACCCAGTACTACCAACATTAAACTATTTCTTATACTTTATTCGGATTTATGAACAGACTTATAAATATTGAGTATTTATAGAAACACGTGACAATTTTTATTATTAAAAATTTTGAAAATAATAATGAAAAGAATAAAATAATTTGTATAAAAATCTTATTTAAATTTATAGGTATTAAAGTATCATTGTATATTATTTTTCTGTAATTTTTAAATTTTTTTAAATATAACCTTCACAATATTTTTAATATTAGAGCAACAAATTTTAAGTATGATTTATGTTTCAATTGTCATTCTTGACTAACGTAATACGTGCTCTTACAATTATTATTGTATTTTTTATAAGTTAATTTGTTGTCAAAATAAAAATTATAATTTTATCTTATTTTAAAAATTAATTTTACCAATGGTTTTTTTAACTGTTTATACAGGAACCACAGTATCTTTTTCAAGTTATAATATCAAATTATAAAACAACAATGATTGTAAGAAAATTTCATACATTTCAAATTTTGCTAAGAGAAAAACCTATGAATTTGAAAAATAAGAAACACAGTTCACAACAATGGTTAGTACGACAGTTAAAAGATCCTTACGTAGAGAAAGCCAAACAAGAAAATTATCGTTGTCGTAGTGCTTTTAAACTTATAGAAATAAATGAAAAATATAAGATTTTAAAACCGGGTTACAATGTAGTTGATTGTGGTGCAGCACCTGGAAGTTGGACACAAGTAGCAGTTAAACTTACTAATTCTGATGGAAAAACGTTTGGTGAAAAAATAGGAAATGTTATTGCAATTGATAGAATGCCGATTCATCATATAGAAGGAGCAAAGATCTTTGGAAATTTAGATTTTACTACAAATAAAGCTCAAAATTTATTAATAGAAACATTAAACCAAAAACGTGTAGAAGTAGTAATGTCAGATATGGCTCCAAATGCTTCAGGCGTAAAGCAAATGGATCATGAAAACATCATAAAACTAGCATATTTAGCATTTAAATTTGCTATTCAAATATCAAGCTGTAATGGAACTCTAATTACTAAATTATGGGATGGATCTATGTCACCTGAATTAGAAAAAGATATGGCAAGATTTTATAAAAATGTTCAAATAGTGAGACCAAATGCAACAAGAGATGACTCGTCAGAAATATTTATTCTTGCTCGTGGATTTAAAGGTTTAAAAACCTAATTAATTCCAAAAAATTTAATTAGCTTTTATGTACATTTAATATATTGTAAATACAGAAGGAAATATTTTAAAAATTTTAAAATGACGTTTTTACTTATTGCATTTAAATTTAATTATTATTGTTGACAACAATTGCGAATATTTATGGGATATTTTGAACTTAGTTCATTATCACATTGATGTTATACAATATATGTATATTATTTGTAAAATTTGGATCAACAATAATTTTTTATTTTGTCTAAAATAGAGTTCAATTAAATGCATAAGTAAATTTTAATTAATAGGTTGTTTAACACAGTCTTATAAAAATTTTGTTAAAATGTATATTTGCAATATAAATATATTTAATACAATTAATTATTTCAACTTTTTTATTTAATTATTAGCAAAACTATAACTAATTTTGTAACATATTGTAACAGTAATAGTTTTATTTTCTCATCAATTTTTATGTACTATTAAAATACTAGTTAAAATAAGTGAAGCAAAAAAAAAAAAAAAAAAATTACACAATAAAATTACAAAACTTTATGAAAAATAAATGATTTTTTACTTGATTACAATCAATTGTGATTAAATATTTCTTTTATTAGTAGAAAATTAAAAATTCATGTTCTGGGTTGTATTAAAAAAGAAACGCATAATTACGCAATATACATCAATATATATTTTACTATAAATAATACAATAATGTTTAATACAGTTACATTTAATACATTTTTACGATAGGAGTTAACACTTACATCGTTACGCTGTTATATATACAATTTTTGCGTTTATGCATTGTTTTTTTACTTGATTTAATGGCTTATAATAAAATTAATCAATATATTTACACGAATTGACATTCATACGTTGATACATTACACAGCACATCGAAGAAGAAAATGAGATATAATGAGATGCAGAGTACACGCTACTGGCCGCAATGTCAATTTGTTATAATCTCGCCTATATCGCTCGTTATGATGTGCGTGTGCATATTACGTACCGATTTTTATCGTGATCGTGTCTTTTTTCTCAAGGCCAAAATGTTCCAATTATCGACCATGCATCTCCCTGATTAAATTCAACATCGATGTATACATATATATATATATATATATATATATATATATATAAAACCTTTATATGAGAATTTTTTTCATCGATGTTGATTATAAATCATCGTATTAAATTAATTAATCTAACAATTAAATTATTTACTGCACAAGCTATTATACAATTCTTTTTCAAACGAAAGTCAAACAAAATATTTACAATTTTTTTTATATGATATAATATTCCCTATGTAAAACGCAAAAATTACAATCGAAACATTTACGTTGAAATACCGAAGAAAGAAAATTAAAAATTGATCCTCAGAAATAAATTATTGCATGGCCCATAATTAGTTTATTTGTCTTAAAAAGTAAGCAAGAGCTTAAGGAGATTTATTTCGGTAATTTTTCATGCATTATATACGCTACTACATAGAATCCGAGTAATACAATCAAAAAATTTTTTAATGCGCGCGCAATGCCGTCATCGTAATAAGTAAGTGCCTTAGACATCTCGAATATATCGTTAAAAATTTGATAATCGTTTATTTAAACGTCCTTTTGCACTTTAATCTCCCTCTCCTCTTTCTCTTTTTCTTTTCTACTTAACAACAGTTTTTAAATGCTTCTGCGTTTAGCTTAAATAACAAAACGGCGATCGATCAAAACCGATCGACTTACATTCGCTTTTTTATTCTTTCTTCATTTCTCTCTCTCTCTCTCTCTCTCTTCCTATCTTCCTTCCTCACTTTCTTCCTTTATCGTTTGAATATCATAGATAATTTACTATGCGAGCGTAAAAAAAACGATGCTTCGTAAGCCACACACACTTTAAAGCCGTGACTATGGATTTTTATAATATATGTAATACGTTTGACTATAATCTCAAGTCGGTTTATATATATATATATATATATATATATATATATATATATATTTTACTCCTTTAATAATAATAATTATAATAATAATTTTATACGTTTAATAGACAACAACTTTTTTTGTTTTTTTTTTTTATTTTTTTAATGCAAAAATGGGAAATTGCTGAACAAACACACATACAAGAGATTCGACTTCTATATCATATAAGAGTAACAATATTTCGATGTTACCACACAACAGCGATATGATTTTTTTTTAATTTATTATTATTATTATTATTATTATTATATTTTTTTGTTGTATACTAATAATAAATGTTGATAATATATTACGTGTTATATATTACAATTCGGAAGAACGATGATTCCTCTGTAGGGGCGAATTCTTGAGGTAAAAAAAAAAAAAAAAAAAAAAGGAAAAAATTATGCGCGCGATTAACGTCTCATATATAGTTATATATACGCAAGAGCATTGAAAATGCCACACATATGTTGCATGTGTATATAGAAAAAAAAACGCTTCTCTCTAACATTTATCAGGTCCTTATTATTTTTTTAAATTTTTCATTCTCGAGAAAGTGTCTCGACGACGAGAAAAGTCTCAAGTTTTTCTGAAGCTTTCTTGTGTAAAAACTCAATACACGTGAGATTTTACTGGATAGTCTTTTGATAAAGTACATTTCATTCGCTTTAGTGTCGATGAATTTTTATGTTTAAAAAAAAAAAAAAAAAAGAAAGAAAAAAAGGAAAATAAAAAAACATTTATTTAATCTCTTTGTACGATTAATCTATCGTAAAATATAAAATTTTCCAATAAATTATTTGAGATTCCTTTGATTAAGTGACGCCCTCAAAGCTTTAAATGTTTTTTAGCCGTTGAAATTTTCTTACAAACTATGCAGATTCGATGTTTGATGAACGAACTGAATTAAACGATTTTCAAATAAAGCAATTTCGTATAGACAATTTAAAAATTTCTAGAACACCTATACATTTTCCGAGCGATTATTATTAATGGTTTTTTTAAAAAAATTTTTTTTTTTTCTTTGTTTTCTATAAATTTTTTAATTTTTTGTGGATTATTTAATCACAATAATCATTCATTAACAATGTACAATTACCGGTAATCGTTTCAACGAAGAGACGAAGAATTTTTAATGAGTTGTGCGTATAATACACGCGCTTCAAAGCACGTTTTCGTAGGAAGAAAGTATAGGTATGATTTTTCGGAAAAATTTTCAATCGACTATACGATATAATAATAGAAAAAAATCGTCTAAAAATTTTACGATGATTGATTTTATTCTTTCGCCGACGAGCCATGAAAGATGATCGAATGAAATCAATGATCGACATTATGCTCGAAAAGAAAGCAAAACAATAAAGGACGTTTTTAAGAAAATTTTCTTAAAACCCAATACTATTTCTCGCTAACGAAATGAAAAAAAAAAAAAAAAATAATAATAATAATAATAATAAATAAATAAAAAAGATACAGTAACAAAAATCGCAAAGAGAAACTTCTACCTAATCTAACGCGAAATTCCAACGTGGAATTCCAGGTGAGTTTCTCTCTTTACCTACCTTCCTTTAAAAGAAAAAAGAAAAAAAAAAACATTTTCTTCGCTAAACTTTATGCAACGTAACGCAATACATATACATATATATTCTCTCACATAATTTGACGATGACGTATTTACATATTACACGTTTTGTAGTGCTGAATACAATAATAAATCGCGAAACGTCGAAGCGGCGCGGAACTTAAAACATCGGCACTCGCACATACCGATACACACGTACACATTCACACAAACAATTTGCGCGCGTTTAATACACGCGGAAGGATATCCGCGTTTTCTCTCTCTCTCTCTCTCTCTCTCTCTCCCGACTCGAGTTAATTTTCATGTTGGTATTCGTTAAACGCATACATAGCTATAGGCTGTTGTTTAGTGCGCGCGTACGAATATAGCATTGTGTGATTAAGCACGAGAGAGAAACGTCTATGTCTTCACTCTCTACGTCGATTTCGAGACACTTTCATTCGTATGGCGCAACGAAACGGATATACATATATACTCGACCGTGTGCTTTCACTCACCTCTCCGCGTTGTACTAATCACTACCGCGGAGGTATACATATGAGCGTGCGTCTTCAATGCGGCTCGGGAGGAGAAAAATCGATAAGAGATAGGAGAGAACCGGTCCAATTTCGTCCGAAGGTCGAGATTTTAAAACAAATAGGTGTTTGGGAATGGGAGTGTAAAAGAGAAAGAGAAAAAGAGAGGAAGAGAGAGAGAGAGAGAGAGAGAGAACGAAGCGGGACGGAGAAAAAATAAATCCCATTTCTTTCTCGGTGCTAAGAGGAAAAAAATGGAAACGCTAATGGAACTGCGAAATGATCGACCCTCGCGCAAAAAAGAGAGAGAGAGAGAGAGAGAAAGAGGAAGGATTTGTTGTTTGATGAAAGCTTTGATGTATTGTTTTAAATTACGATATATATTTTGAAAGACCAGTGGTTTAAACGATTGTTTGTGATTACGATAGAGCTCCTATGTGTCTCGATTCGACTGACAATATTTATATATATATCTTCCTTTTTGATTTCTAAACGCATCGACGCATTCGATAAATTTTATGTTAATCGTATAAAATACTAAATTATACATTATTTTTCTAAAAGTATAAACTTATAAAACTAGTATAAGTAATAAAATATTTATATCGCCGTGACACAACAAGCTGGTTAATGTTATTCGAAAAGATGATTATTGTTTACATTTATAAAAACGTACTTTATTAATACAATTTGAGTATTATAATACGAGAAAAATGTTTTTTTCAAAACACGTTTAGAAATCAATTCTTTGGCATTCAATGGATTCATTACGCGCACTTTTAAAGTCACATATGAAATTATGCTTTAAATGATAAATTATTTAATTAAAGTTATTAAATTAAATTGAATAACATAATTTTACATTTAATAAATAACTAATTTGAGTTTCCTTTCAACATTATTACAATCTCACAATTTCATTAGTTTAGTATCTTGTTGTACACATAAGCCGTCGAAATATTTCTTTCTCCCTCTCTTTTTTCCTCCCTCCCTCCCTCTCTCTCTTTCTCTCTCTCTCTCTCTCTCTCTCTCTCTCTTTGTCTCTCTTTGTCTCTCTATCTCTTCCTCTCGATATAATGAGCCTCCAGAACGTGAATAGAGTCTACCGACACGCTGAATCCTTCCTCGAGGCAGCTCTTCACATCGAGCAAAAAGAGCTGGAAAATTTCTTTCATTTACCCTCATGCTCATTTATTTGGCACTGTTATGCATTGAATCCTGTCTCTCCTCGTTTCCAGGAGGAGAGTGCCGTAATTTTTCACCTTTAATTTTTCACCTTAACCACCGGTTGCCGCTTCGTACGATGAGATGTCTTTATAATAATTGACAGTCGGTGATTCGGTGATCGATGAAAACCTGCTGTTTATGCGATGATTATCTTCTTCACCTCCAATTGGCTCGTTGTGCGAGCCGTGACTCGTTGTTGGATAAAAATTGAAATCCCTAACGTGTGACATTCTTGACCAGAGGCCAAACAGCATCGGTTTTTGTTTTTGTTGTCGTTGATTACCGCTGCTTGAAGTTGTTTCCATTTGTTGCTGCTGCCGATTCCATCGAATGTTGGAGGTTGGAATTCTTCTATAAACCGATGGTAGCTTTTGACGCGTAGAAACGCTACTTTTGGTACTCGTTGGCGAGCCATTACCATAATTATCCCTTGAAAAATAGGAAGATAAGAAATGATCTTTGAAAATGTCCTGATTGTGGATGCTATTTACTTCATCCGATGGAAATTTTACGTAACTTTGCGGTTGAGATCGGCTTTCAGAATTTTCTTCGGGGAATCTAACGAAGGAAGGTTGATCGCTTATACTACTCGGGATTTTCTTAAAATCTATAGTTGCCTTCGATGATTCTGCTATTTGATCACCGAATTCAAATGCAGAAATTTTATCGTCATCTTTGAAAATAATACTACTTTCATCGTTTATCGGTATTGGCGGTTTTTGACGTTTATGGTCCGCTGGGTGACGATGATTGAAATTTAAAGGAGGTGGTGGCTCTGTTCTTACAATTAAATCTTCTAAAGTATAAGGAACTTCCATGATTTTGGCAGGATAAGTTGGTTTTTTTCTACCAAATGCATTTGTCATCCTGTGACCGGTTTGCGTTGATAAGATTACTTCCGGTTCTGTCACGAGTTCTCTTTCAGCTTGGATTAATCCTTTCGAATCCATTTTTTCTTGACTTACAGTTGTTGTAATAGGGATTTGAGTAGGAATCGTACGAACATTAATTTTTACCAAATTTTTAACTCTCAATGGTCTTGTTGTGAATACTGTGGTTTCTTCGGTAGTAGCTTCGGTGGTAGTTATTGTACTAGTAATTTCAGTAGTAGTCTGAATCGTAGTAGTATCTCCTTTAGTATAATCAGTTGCATCGGTTTCAATTGTGCTATCGCTAAAATCCAAGGTACTATCCGCATCAATTGTCGGTAGTGTTGGCGTTGTAGTCGTGTCCATGTTCGTTGTCGATGTTGGGCCTTGAACATCTTGTACTATAGTTGACATATGTAGCTTTTGAGTTTTTGACCGAATAAGATCCTGATTTTTAGGTGATATCATCATTCCAGCTTCTCCAGGTTTCAAGAGCTCGTCTTCATTTTCACCGAATTCATCTTGATCGGTTCCATCCGTCGTATCGTCGTAGTCTTCATGATCCTCGGATTCCTGCTCCGTCTGAGATTCGTCATCGGCATAAACAGTTTCGTCTTCTATTCTATCTTCCGTATAAGCTTTTTCTGTACTTCTTACAGTACTATCAGCCAAATCAACGGCAGTTTGCACATCTAGTGGAGACACGGTTTGTACGGTTGACTCAAATTCAGCTTTTGTTTCATTCTCTGTCGCGCGAATTGTTGTATTCTCAATTTGTTCAGGCTCTTGCTCTGCTGGTGATTGATCAGTAATATTGATCTTAGTTGTTTCGGTGTCTTTTTGCGTCGATATCATTAAAGGTAATTTTGTAGGTGATAAAAGAAGCACTACTGTAGGAGATGAATCTTCCATTGAATTTAATCCATCTTTCTTTTCGGTTGGTTGTCTATTACTGCTTGTTTTCTGTTCATCGAAAATGTCTGATTTATTGAATATTGTCTTCAGATCTACCGGTATTTTATAGTTCATAATACCTGCAAAAAATTCATCGATTTATTAAAAACTTTAATAAAGCATTTTTTTAACCTTACGCATATCATATATTTTCAAAAGTAAAAGATAAATTGTTAGTTTTATTTATCATATTTTGTCCAAAAAATCTTTGATTGTATTTTGAATTCATTTTATTTTAAATTTAATTCATTGATAATTTAAAATAAAATGAATTCAAAATACAATCAAAGATTTTTTGGACAAAATATGATAAATAAAACTGTAACAATTTATCTTTTACTTTTAAGATAAAGTATTAGATTATCATTATTTCTTACCAGATTCTTTCTCTTCTTTTTTCGTTTCATTAGCTACTTTGTAAATAACCACTGCTACTGCATCCTGACTTTTATTATTTGATTGAATAGGGGATTGTTCCGGTATGAGCATGGGAATTGCTAATCGATCATCCGTCATTATTTCCTGGGGTGTTTTATGTATCGACATCTGAGGTTGTTGCTGCTGTGGTGGTAATTGGACTGGCTGAATCTCCGGTGGATTTATTTTTGCTGGTATTGAAATCGGTATATTTATTTGCAATGGTCCAGATGTGTCCAATGGCTTTTTACGATTGTTTGCAAACATACCAAATTTAGCATTTAGTCGTTTCAAGACAAATTGCCTTTGAGCATCTTCATCGATGCTGATAGGGTCAGGCTTGCAAACTCCTTTGCCATCCGATGAGAAGCCACTGGGGCAGGAAATGAGCTCCGGTGCTATGAAGATACTTTTAGGCGTGATCCTACGTAATATATTAGAAGAGTCGAAGGCTGAATGTCCACCGCCGTTGTTCTCTACCAACAGCCAGGCTTGCCAAGCCAACTCCGAAGGTGAACCGATTTCTTCGCCAAGAGTTTTGCGCGGAGAAGGTATCGATGATGACGAAGATGACAAAGAGAATGTGTCTACATCAGCGAATGGGTCAACGTTGGATTCGCAAATGCCAGTCGACATGATTGTGAAAATTATGAGACACAGACCCCAGGGGGCAAGGCTTCGCCTTTGACGATTGCCAAAACACAACATCCTTGGTGAAGAGAAGTTTTTGGGAATCCTCTAGGTGTGTGTGATCGCTTCGTCGTAGTGCCGAGGTTGCGTTTCACGCGTCACCTGTCCACTGACGAAAGATGCATCGGTGATGCCTGAAAGTCGAGAAAAAATTGTTATTAGTTATTGCAAAATAAAAATTCAATAAATTAGTTTTTCAGCGTCAATTAGAAAAATATGTTTGCTTTAAAAATATGTATTCAGTTAATTAAGTATGCGTAATTTATAAAAAAATAAAATGGATATATTCGTATCCTATTCAAAGTTTATCACTAAAGTAGAATTTCATCAACGAATTATATAAGTAAATTTGTCGATAAATGAATTATTACGTCGCTAATAAATATAGCATCGATTATTTATGGATGATTCAATAACGTGCACTGTTGGTAAATGGTACACAAAATCTGAATTTCATAGTTAAGAAGAAATAACGAGTAGAAGTAGGCAACCAATCGTAAATTAAAAGAACGAAGAATGTAAAGCATACACGAGTAGTTTGGAAATCAAAGGTGCACAAAGACACCGAAGACTGGATTAAGAAAGTGTCAGTCGGTGCTGTAGGAATAAAGCAAGAAAGAGACGAGTTAAGAAATGCCCGAGATACAGAATAAAGCGAAAGAAAGAAAGGAAATACAGAGTGAAAGCAAGGTAAAATAGAAGAAAGGAGTGAAAGCAAAGTGGAGAAATGGAGAGAGGGAAAAAGGCATAGTATTAATCTCGCGAAAAGCATTCATCTCCGGGGCATTAAAAAGATTAAAGGAGAAAGAGAAAGAAAGAGAGAGAAAGAGAGAAAGAGAAAAAAAGAGAAAGAAAGAGAGAAAGAGAGAGAGAAAAAAAAGGAAAGAGAGAAAAAGAAAAAGAGAGAAAGAAAGAGAGAGCGAGAAAGAGAGAAAAAAAGAAAGAGAGAAAGAGATAGAAAAAGGGGGGTTCTCTATTCGCAAGCTTCCGCTGACTTAAATAATGGTCTGTTTGCATTCCACGAAGAGCTGTAGCGGCATTATCTGGCGGTTCGAAAACCGCATTTCGCGCCCGCCTAGAGCGCTGTTTAATTCCCTTCCTCTCTCTCTTTCTCTCTTGCTCGTGAGTGTCTGGCTTGTGGCCTGCTTACCTCCGATGGAATTTCTTTCTCTTATCTTTGATAAAAAATTTCATGGAAATTAGTTCCGTTGAACATTTAACGTGAAAAAGCTCCGTTTTATTATTATTTTATTGTCGTTTATAAACACGGCTGGTTTTTTTTTTCGCGCCCGAAAAAATTGATCCCTGCAGCTATTATTTAATACTTTCAGTTTGATTATTGATTAACGTTGAATTTATATTCTTTTTTATATTCTATTATCTTTTTTATATTTAAAATAAATTTTATATTCTTGGATTAGTAACGAGGAATAACAATCTTTAGCTGAATACGGCATGAAACGTCTGTCGTTACTTGTAATTTTATAATATTTTAACAAAAGTGGATGTTATTATATTAAAAAATATAAGAGTTATCAAATAATTCATATTTATGCTTAACCGTCCTACCTCTAGATTAATTTTTGACGAAAACAACCGAACACTTATACTAACCTTGAAAAAGTAAGATGCACATAAAATCTAAGACCATATTCGTTTTGTAGGTCTCAGGAACATCTTTTATTTTTTGTACGCGCGTACGCGATACGGGTTAGCGCGCTAGGGTGTCATCGAGTTGCGCGTATCGCGTACGCTCGTGTGGATAGGCCGGTTAAACAATTATAAATAATTATTCTAATTCAGATCAAAGAAATAAAAGATAAAGATTCGTTAAAAGTTCTGACTACGTAAACGAATGTCAACGACCGTTTTAAAATTTTACGCCACCACTTGCAAAACATAGACAATTATGCAAAGTTTGAATAGAAAATAAAGAAACTATAATCGCGCGAGGTTTTAAATAATACTGTTCACCTTATCATCTTACACAACAGATTGAAACAGTAAAGTATTACCGTATAACATTAGCAATTGTAAAGTGAACATTGCATACTTCAAGAATATTTCTCAAGGTGAGTGTTTAAATGGATCGAAGCACAATTTTTCTCTCTCACTCTCCCTCTTTCTCTCTCTCTCTCTCTCTCTCTCTCTCACTATCTCCCTCTTTCTCTGTCTGCTCATAACCTCGAATGAATATCAAATCGGTCGGTGAATTCAACGCAACAGTTATACAAACAAAAGATAAAAGATCGATGCACATATCGAGCGCAAAAATTTTTTTCTTTTATCCTGGACAAATCCAGCGCTTCTATGTGTATATATCTAAATATCGCATCGATCGGAAAGGAGTAAAGACGGCATTGCGGCTTAAAATTGAAAGTCGCGCACCGAGGCGACGCGTGATAGCGCACAGGTGAAGGGGAGTTTTAAAAGCGCGAGGGAAGAAGAGGAGGGAAAGAGAGCGGCTACAGACCGAGATTCCAGATCGCATAAGCTGTGCATAATGCACTTTGTGTGTGTGTGTGTGTTGTGTGTGTGTGTGAGTGAATAGCGGTTGTGTGTGGGTAAATGGAAACAGGTGTATAAACTTTTGTACGTTCAAGAAGGTGTACAGGTGTTGGAAAAGGATTGCAATTGTTTCAAATTATTGTGAAACGACTGTATGACTTTGTGTATCCGTGTTTATATATATATATATATAAATTACGGATAAAGGATTTGCTCATAGAAATTATGATTTTATTTATTTCTTGGAACATATAAAAGTGTAAACATTGTTTATTTCGTTCGGTGAATTTTTTTTTGTTTCTTTTCTTTTATTTTACCGTCAAGAATTTCCAATTAAAATGTATGAAGAATCGTCAATACGTTCAATCGATCATTTTTGACGTTAGATTATTTATTTATCGTTTATATTAAAATAAAAATGTTGTATTCGATAAGTCTTATAATCCGAGATTATTGTAAATATATTTACTTTAAATAAAATCTTAATAAAATTTTAATAATTTCACGAAAAATATTAAATTTATTTTTCGTAAAATTTTATTCGATGGGTTTTTTTAAAAGCTTTAATTTTGTGCGTTCGAGCATATCAACATAACATTTATTAAAACGTCAATTTTTATTTTTTGTATAATTTGCTAATTATTATAAATCACCAATATAATCCTATATAATTCAAAAACCGCAAAAATCCATCCAAAAAATAAAATGATATTTTACATTTTTTCTTTTCTTTTCTTTTTTTGTTTTGTTTTTTTTTTTTTTTTTTTTTTTTGGTCCAACTCTCATCGCGCTTTGTTATACAGTCGTACACCAACTTTTTAAACATTCACACACATACACACACAAACACAGACACATACATATAAATATATCATTCGATCGACGCCGTTCGCTGGGTTCCCTTACAGACCCGTCGCGAACAACAGCGATCGAGTCGCGCGCGTGCAAGGACATTGAACGTCGCGAGTACGCGTGTATGTGTAAGCGCGTGTACGCTCAATCGGCTCGTATTAAAACGTGTTCGAGAAGAAAAAAAAAAAAAAAAAAAAGAAGAAACATAAGCAAGAGAGTGAGAGAGGGTCGAGAAAAGATCACGAGTGAGAGGATCGGTGAAATGACGACGACGACGACGACGACGACGATCTCTCGAGCACACATGTTTCGACCGGGCGAACCGACCGCGAGAGAAAAGATCGGTAGATCGTCGACGTCGTCGTTCTGCGCGACTCGAACGAACAGATTATCGAATGCACGAGGATGTAAGTTTCTTCCTTTCGAAGCTTGATATATAAATATATACGTAGAATTTTGCCGTTTGGATTTAAAAATAAATTCAATCGTTAATAACAGCGCTTGTAATTATAGTACATGGATGCATTATGTTTACGCCGTCGATTATCGTATAAAATCTTCCAATGAAATCGTACAAAAATTACCGCTACATGAATAGTAGTAAATTATCCTTTATACGTCGTGCGCGCGTTATACCGACGTGTATCATATGCATATCGATACCGAAATATGTCGTTTAGAAATCTCATTTGCAATTTGCATTTTCCTATACACATACCCGACAATTTTGAAACATTGTAAGGTGTTCCATTTGGTTTATTTAGAATTATTTTTTTTTTTTTTTTTTTTTTTAATGGCGATTAATTTATGACGATCGTTTTTTTTTTTTTTTTTTTTTTTTTTTTTTTTTTTTTTTTTTTTTCATTAATTATATTAGTAAGAATAGTACGTGTCAATTATCAAAATTAAATTATTCGTTTATTTATAATCCTATAGTTGTAAGGAAATTAATTTTTAGTACGGTAATAGTAAAGGAAATTATTTCTTTACAATAATCAACTAATATATAAAGTTAAAGTAATGTTTTCATCAAATTATAAATTTTAATCAAAATGGTAATATTTATTTTGTCACCTACTTTTTATATAAATTATAATAAAAGTAAATATACCTAAAATATCGTATTAACCGATTTAACAAGAAAAAAAAAAAAAAAAAAAAAAAAAAAATTGAAAACTTTCTCTAAATAACAAAAAGACGATTTATCAGTTTTACATCAACATAATATTTTACAAAAACCAATAGAAAAAAAAAAAAAGAAAAACGAAAATCTCCGCGACATACTCGTTCGGCGCCAAATTGTTTGATTTATACCCGTTCAACAAGTTTTTGCGCGATACCTTATCGAAATATTTAATCGTAGATATATAATCGTGACAAGCCAATCCAAATTCGATATTTTTAAAGACGCGCCAACGTAAAGAGACGCGCTAATGAAAAGAGAAGTGCGTAAAAGACGAAAGAATAATAAAATAAATAAATAAATAAATAAATAAATAAAGTAAGAGAATTCCATGCGCGTCATAGGGAGAAAAACAAGTCCCGGGAGAAAAATGATAACAATGCGAAAAAAAAAAAATTTATGTGAGCGAATACGCGTACATGTATATATACATATATCACGCGAAGACGCCAGTGAAGCCGGAAATTACATTGAAAAGATGCGAGATAGAATGAAATGGCGCAAGGAATATCAAGACGCCGAAGGAGACATAGCCTGCAGCTTATCTGGTTTGCAAAGAAAAAAGGAGAGAGAGAGAGAGAGAGAGACACTTGTACCAAAAGTAAAAAAAAAGTTTATAAGATATACGAAACGACAGCGAAGCTCTCGTTAGCTTTGTTCTTTTGTATTTTCTATATTTTTTCTTTTTATGTATATATATATATATATATATATATATATATATATATGCTAAAGAATTGCAAAGAAAAAAGAAACGAGAGAAGTAGAGAAACGCGCCTATTTTATAAATCTAACAACGCCCGATTATCTCGCTTTTAAGTATGAATTCCGAATCCATAAATGTATATACAGCGAAGTGAGATGTTTACATTTGCATATACGTATTTTGCGCTTCGATTAAATTCGCTCCCGTTGTGTGTCCACTCTGTGCATATACAGTTAATGCGCGTTGATTTCGAGAAGAGATTATACGTTTAATCGATTAATATTTTGAAATTTAAGTTATATGATACACGAAGCATTGATGCATCCGTAATCGTGTTTGGTAAATATTGTGTATTCTTTTAATATCTGTATTAAGCAAATTTTCTAATTATCATTATCTAATAACGATATAAAAATTATTAGATAGATTTTGCGATAATCTATAACTTATCGAAAAGGATTTCAATCGTCTTCTCGTTATTATAAAATGAAATTAAATTTCCAAATCGTTCAATCGAAGCAAAATTTATTCCTAATATCCTTAAAATGAATATCACGAGCAATTAAAAGGTTGATTACGCCGCCAAACATTCGGGAAGCACCGAGCGTCCGCTTCAAATGGCTCTAATTTTTTTTCTATTAAAATGTCAAAAAATTTTTTTTACCAAATTAAAGAAGAAATATTGGGCTTTAATTTGACATAAAAAAAATTTAAAATCGTTTGTGCCCCTTGATTAAAAAACTTAATTTGTTTATAAAAAATCGTTGTAACTATTTGTAAAAAAATTTTGTATTAAATTATATACATTTAATAAGTTCAATATTATTGGCGTAATTGAAAAATTTACGTCATTTCTCATAATAATTAGTATTCGAGATATAACGGTTTGAAAATTTTACTCCTTTTTTTTTTAAATGTGCATAACTTTTTTAAAAATTAATATTTTGAGCTGATGCTTGGCATGATATCTTATTTTAATATAAACTAAAAGTTGACAAATTTTCAAAAAAAAAATTAAAACTCGACTCTGAGACACTAAAAATTCATTGAAACGTCCCATATATATATATATATATATATATATATATATATATATATATATATATATATATAAATTTCTCTTATCAATAGGCGAAAAGAAAAAAAGCTCGCGGCATCAACTAACGTTCTTACACGATGGAAAAATATTTCGCACGAGAGAGTTAACTGTGGATAATAATCGTTGGCTCTCTCGTTAATTCCACGCGCTTAGAAAAAATGATAACCAAATGTCGGTATTTCGAATACGTGCGAATTATAGAAGCTAAAACTGCGTCGAAATTGATTATTTTGTTCGGGAATTACCTTCGTTGAATTCGTGTGACATTAACATTGATATATTTTTTATGAATAATACGCGAAGAGCAGTTTAAATTAAAGTTAAATATAACTTGAAATCGTTTTATTATTTTATATATTATATACAATTGTAATAATTTATAGAAAATAAATGATTTAAATTACGTTAAAACAGATTGAAAATAAGCAAAGTTAACGATCTGTCACGTAACTATGACAATTTGAATTTTATAAAGTAACGAATTATGGTTTGAAAATGACATTTTAAAAGATACAACATATCTTTTGAGCTATAAAAAAAAAAGACTGTTGTATTTATTACAATACATTTTTTAAATTTTTAAATTATTATATAGTATTTTATATGTATAATTATTATATAAATTAAGAATTATTAAAAAGCATATATTTATACGTTTTTATTAATTCAACATTTTATCACCAAAAATTTATATAATCGAATTGAAACAAGACAATATTATTTATAGCATGTCACGCGTATGAAAAAATCATGTAAAAACTAATCTAAAAAAAAATAAAACAATAAATAATTTTTTTTCCTTGTTAAATATATTCATATATGTATAAAAAAAAAAAAAAAAAAAAAAAAAACAATTCATTAATCACATGAATTTTGACGAAAAAGCGCCATTGTAGAAAGTTTTAAATTAAATACTATTTATCGAAGGTAAAGCAAGTGTACACTGGTATACGTATAAGTATACACATATATACTCGTATGTATATTTTTTGATAACGTAAACCTGTATTTCTCACGGAGCGAATCTCCGCGCGACCTTCGCCGAGACAAAGAAAAGTTCGGGATAAAGCGCACGTGTAAGTCTACATACATATACGAGCGCGATATACGCAAAATAGCGCAAAGCGATGGGTTTTGCGATCTCCAAGCGCGTAATTCCCGCGCATTTCGTTGCTTGTTTCAATTAAAAGTTTAAGGTTTATTTTAAATTTCAATGGTCTCGCGATTAATTTTGACACTTGGCGTATTTTTAAAGTTCGATTAGAAAACGGTTTGTTGTAAAAAGAGAAAAAAAGGTTTATTTTGCAATTGTGCAACGGAGTCGTTTGAAAATTTTAGCAATAAACTAATTTTATTTCTCTTAATCTAATGCACGTTTAATTGTTCTTTGAGTAAGATATTATCTTGGATAAATAATTAAAGTCAGTATTTATGGGTTAGCGATAAAACTGCTTGTAAAAATTTATTAAAGTTAAAAATGATATAATGAAAAAAGAAAATGAGTTTTATTACCTGTCGGTCGTTTTACATCGATTACAAAACTATAAGATAAACTTTAATAAAAACATTAAACTGTTCGAAAATTTTCACTCAATTCTACGTACATTTCTTATTCGTTCTCGTGATTAGAAAGAAATAAACACAAACAGAAAGAGAAATAAAGAAGATCTGCGTATTGTACGTGCGATTAAAGTATAGAAAAAGTAAAGGTGAGCGAATGCGAATTGTACATGATCCTTGATTTTTTCAAAGGTCGTTAGAGAAGCACAACTTCATCGCTGTGATTTATAACGTTACATAAGCGTGCCTTTGATTTTTCTATGTATCGATAATACTAGAATGTTTAAATCTCATTAAACTTAAAATTAAACAGCTTTTCGTTACGTCAGATCGTTAAAAATTATTAAGAAAAAGAAAAAAGCGTTTCGTTGCGAAGAAATTCGTGTATTTTTTAAATATATAAAAAATAAAATAGCTCATCAATTAACGTATACACGTTTATTAACGCGCGACACAAACTGACAAGCAATTTTTCTAAAGTACTCGATATAATTTTTTTTTCCTCTCGGTAGCGGAAAATCATAGCTATGTAAATATGAATTTATTTTCTTTGAAATATTCATTCAATTTCGGCGTGAATAAAATTTTAAATAAGTCAAAGTTCATTAAGTTCGAGCTTTTAAAATTATAATTCTGTCATTATGGTAACAATATTCTAAGAAATTTAAAATCTAGTCGACTTTAATAATTCCACAATTTTTCTCCACAATTCCGAAATCCACCACAATTTCCTTCACTTCAACATTAAAAAAAAAAAAAAAAAAAAAAAAAAAACGAAGCAATAGTAAACAAAAAGTTAGAGAAATGAAAAAGGGGACAGGAGAAAAAAAAATTCGTGATTTTTATTGATTCATCGGTTCTCCACCTTCCCCCCCCCCCCTCTCTCTCTCTCTCTCTCTCTCTCTCTTCTATTTATTCACTATTTATCAACGCGTAGAGAGCTACGAACTTGCGCCTTCTTATTATACACGTTCATCAGGTCCACGTGAACCGGTATATATATATAGATGCATTAAGTTGACGGTTCTGGCACTGGCGCCAGGAGAATGGCCGTAACTCGTCGTCCCGTCTCTCTCTTTCTCTCCTTCTCTCTTAAGGATCCCGGTCGCGCCTATCTGCGTCGCGCTTGTTCATATACAGCTGTGCGTATCTATACATATACGTGTGTCTTTAATCATAAAATACGCGTATCGAGATAAAATTTTAAACTAGGTATGGGAGAGAAAGAGAGAGAGAGAGAGAGAAAGAGAGAGTGAGATCGTATCTATGTCGCACCGTTGCGATGCCGATAGTCGAGAAATGGGTAGGTTTTTGTTTCATACTATGAGGTCGAGGATTTAGAGATAACAATAGCGACGCGTGAGAAGGAGGTGTTGTTCTTTAAATTTTTTTCCTTTTTTTAATTCTCTTCAACGCTCCTTTTTCCCGACGAGTTCTTGCTCTCTTTTTTTCTTTCTCTCTTTCTTTGTGTGGCGACTTACAAGAATTTTCATGACGCAAGAGAGAGAGAGAGAGAGAGAGAGAGAGAGAGAGAGAGAGAGAGAAAGGAATAAAAAGATCGAAAGTTTTTTTTTTTTGTAGAAAGTATTCAACGCGGGAAAAAATTATGTATTTTGATTCTTAGTGAGCCGGTTGGAATCGTAGAAGTTTATGGGGAATCGATTTTTATTATGAATGAGTCGCATGATGTAAACGAGAAAGCAACTGACGCTGAAAAGTTTGTTTATGCTTCATTGTTGGCTGTAGCTATTAAACGAATGCTTTCACGGTGTTCTATTTATTGGTAATGAAGTTTTCTTTTATTGAAACGTATATTAATTATATTTTGCGCGTATATTTAGTAAATGTAAAAAAACTGTTGTATTGTCATTTGAAAATAATCGCAGAAATTTATTTAGTTATAAACTTTATTTAACAAAATTTATTTTTCTGTGTATTTATTTATTTTATTTTATTTTATTATTTTTTTTTTTTTTTTTGCAAAACAAGTAGAATAACACGTTTTATTTTATAAAACGATTTGAGAGACATTTAATATGTAACCTTAGAAGTAGTATTAAGCAGCACCGTGTAACGTATAATTATTAATTATGCAATTTCATATTTTCTAAATGTGAACTAACGGTAGAAAAAGTCATTATTAACGATCGAAAATGAAAACTTTTACTTTAAATTAAAAAAAAAAAAAAACACGCTTTGCTGACGTTTTATCGATTAAATTTAAATATTCTAAAACGCATATACTTTTCATAAACATCTTTAATAAAAAATGACGATTAATTGAATGATTGTAAATTAAAAATTTTGTATTAATTTTTAACGATTAAAGGGTAAATTAATTAATCGCATCAGCATAGTTAAACGTCCGCTTTATACATACGTACATACAAATCATTATATAATATCGAACCGAAGAGATAAAATACTATTAATAAAAAAAAAAAAAAAACAAAAACTAGATCTATCATCGATAGCCACACACGATCGCATCAAATAAAAAATTATCCGTTGATAGGAAAAAAATCGCGAACGTTCCCCCGCGTGACATAAGTAACGTCGCTAGCGTTTCATCGGGAACGTAATCCTTGCACGCGTTGCGACTCTTTGATCACCAATTATAATAGCCCGCATTCGAGGCACATATATTCGAGAAATTCAACTGTTTGAAGAAAAAAAAAACCTACGGGCGGGGGACGGGGAGTGGGGGTGGGGGTGAGGGAGGGGTTCCTTGGAAGTTCCAAGGATCGAACGTACGATAGCATCCAGCGCCAAGGCTCGTTGTATCGTTGCGGTAACGTTGTATCATTGCGAAACGGAGACGCGAGAAGGACGAAAGAAATTAAACTCGAAGAATCGGGAGAGTTAGTGGTGCGACGCAATGATTTTATAAGCGTTTAATTAACCGATATAAGAATGTGCAGATTTGTTGTTGTTGTTGTTGTTGTTGTTATTGCTTGAACGATGAAATATTTAGCGATGCGATTAAGAAAAAAAAAAAAAAAAAAAAAAAAATGGTCATTTTTTATTTTCTTTTAATGAGAAACGATGTTTGCATTGGAATAAAAAAGTAAATAGGAAAATTTTTTTTAAGTTAATCTTTTCGAAGAAAAAGCGCATATAATTTTTCAAAAAAAGGAAGAATAGAATTTAATTTTTTTTTTTTTTTTTTTTTTTTTTTTTTTTTATCAACATTAAACCTTAAAAATAAGGTATTAAATAAGTGGTAAGACTTATTTTACAACGTTTTAAATAAGTATTCAGCAGCGAGAAAATTAATGAAAGCACATCGTTTCGTAGAAGAAACATTAAGAATACATTTTATAGATTTTTGCTTTCGAATTATATATTAGAATACACACGCGCACACTCCTCGGTTCTGTTTCCAATGCGACTATTATCGGAGAAAACGATTTTTTTCTCTTCCGTCCTTTTTTTTTTTTTTTTTTTTGTTTTTCGCAAATAATGCATCGCGCTTATATAGTTTCTGCGCTAAAAACGGAAAATGCTACGGCGACAATAATTAGCTTCTGAAATAGTTTATAAAAGAATTCTTATATATTTTTTTTATGCGCTTTAACGATGATGCGTCGCGATGTTAAAAACAAGCTATTCAGGCGAATGCAATGTTACCGATGTAAGCAACGTTGTAAGATAAATAATTTTTTTCTCGCACTGTTTATAAAAAGTTTTTATTATTATTCTTTTTTCTTTAACGATTAAATTATTACCTTAATGAAACTAAAAATTATTTCATTAGTGCTTGATAAATTTATAAAAAAAAAAAAAAAAAATTGATTAAAAAAATAAATTGATTAAAAAAAAAAAAAAAAAAATAAAGGATATTTCATAAAATTTGAAAACTTTTGCGTAATCGGCATAAACTAATTTTGAAAAAATTTTCAAAATCGTTTAAAAAATTTTTCCATTATCAATAACCAGACCAAAACTTGCTAACATTATTTGAATGTTAAATTTTCATAAAAAATTAACGATTATCATTAATTTATATTACTTAATAATTTTCGTTTCTATTTTAAAATTTAATAAGACGCTGCAGACATTCGTCTTGGTTATTATTGTGAGAAAATTAAAAGCATGCAATAATAATTTAAAAGCATTATTAAGCAACTTGTTTTCCACTTTCTTACAAAATTACTCTTTCATTCTGCATAATTATCTGCTTCTAAATTAAAGCAGCAGTATTTTTAACGCTTCTCTTTTACAAGTTTTTATTAACATTTTCAGTTTAAACTTGAAAAGAATTTATTTACTTTTCACTTTAATTATATATTCAATATTTTAACAGACATGTATTTTATCTACATTATTACTTCGGCCGTCAATTTTAAAAATAAATATTATATAAGTAAAGAAAGTTATTAGTATAATAAACATGAATTTTTCATACATTTAATATATTATTAAGAAATATATTCTATGAACAGTATATATGCATAATTATAGAGCAAAAATTTAACAATAATAATTATTTTCTAATGTTAAACGTTAAATAAAGTATTGAAAATCGTCAATAAGTTCTTACGCAAACATAATTAGAATATATAAATAAAAAGTTATGCGATTCAAAAAAATTATAAAATAATTATATAAATATTAAATCATCGTTACACATGAGCATTTTCGCTTCATCACAAAAAATTTTCATTCGAAAAATTTTTCAATGCACTAATCATCGTCGATTAAAAGAAAAACTAAACAAATAAAATCAAACGAAAATCTGTTCTTGTGATAAAAAAAGCGACAAATTTCACACGAAAATTACATAAACCGCAAAGCCTTCTGTCCTCGCACTTGATGCGTGCAAGAGAGAGAGAGAGAGAGAGAGTCGCACGCGAACTTAATCCGAAAGGGTCGGCGCTAGAAGAGAATCGTCGGCGCTCTTTTCCGAACGAACTCGTGTTTTACAAAGAAAATAAAATAATGAAACTGGTCTCTCTCTCTCTCTCTCTCTCTCTCTCCTTATGCGAAGGGCGTACATGTAAGCGCGTACAGTTGGCGACGAGCCAAGGAGGTTGCCACACGAGGCGGTGGACGAAAATCGCGGCCGTAGCGGAAAAACGACGCCGACGACGACAACGACGAGGTCTGGGCTCTCAAGTTTATATAGACGACGATTTTGTATCTCGCGCGCGCGTGAGTTTCTCTCTCTCTCTCTCTCTCTCTCTTTTATTCGAGATTCTCGCAATGGTTTTCTTTCTTGGAATAAATCGGTGTATGTATGTGCGTGTCAAAAGTTCCGATCAAATGGATGAGAGCAAAAATGATCGTTCGAGCGTGTAAGTTTTGTTAAAAGTTTCATTGAAGGATTATTATTAAGTATAAAATGAGATATTGTGTCATTATTTTTGAAAATGGGGCCGGATATAGAAAAGCGCGATGAATTTTTTTTTTCTCAAAAAATGATTACTTATATGTTTGAGTTAACTAAATATTTTTCTGGCATTATTTTTCTATAATACAAAAAAAAATCACTAAATCATAAAACTATATGCGAGTTTATCTTAGAAAATGGCAATGAAATGTGAAAGTTCGGTAAAATAAATTATTATTCACACCTGAATTAAAATCCATATATACTCGAATAATATAACAGACTAATTTTGAAACTCCATTATACGCATATTTAATCGTAAATTAACAAGTTTTCTAAATCTTATTAATATACGAGGTGTAGCAGAAGAAAAAAAAGATTCGTATACATTAGAGAAACTGGAGTTCCAACAGGTAAACCGATTACTCAATACTATTTTCGATATTTTAAATAAATTTCCTTCTCTTTAATCTGCAAACTATATTGATAAAAAAAGAAAGATTTTTTCGAAAAGTCTAAGCAACTTTTCACCAGCTATTTTCTTTCTCGTCGCTTAACCAGTCGTCCTTTTGAATTTAAACTTTATATCCGCAATAAAAAAAAAAAAAAAAAAAAAAAAAAAAACATCATCGTCTTTTCCATTACAAGGTCCTATATATTCCCTTCCGATTTAACCGATTCTCCTCCGATCGAAACTTTTCTTACTTTGAAAAAAAAAAAAAAAAAAAAAAAAAAAAAAAAATTACTTCGTTCCCCTAAATCATTGCCACCTGTCGAGTTTACCGGCGTGTACGTAATGGCTTTGAAAGACGCGCGCCAAGTTGAATTTTCCTTGCGTCTCTTTTACTCTTAAATCCTATATATATATACACGTAGTATATCTTCTTTCTCTTGCTTTGCACGTCGCTTTGCGTCCGTCGCGTTTTATATGTGACATTCTCGATCGCGACGCCAAGTAGAAAGTTCTATCTTCGAACGTTTTAGTTTCGTTCGTTTACTTCGTATCCAAGCACACGCGTAACTCGAATGATTTGTTTTAACGGAAAGAGACATTTTACTTAATAATAAAGTAGGATTGTGTATTTGCTTTTTTATAGAACGTGTAAAAATTTTCATCGGTTAAATGATTTTTTGTTTTATTTTAAAAATAATTAATTTTTTTTAAATAAAATTTGTTACAAAGCCCATTAAATAATTAGATTACTTGCGAATATTTAATAAATTTGGTGAAAAAAAGTATCGCCATTGTTTTTAAAACGTTTTGATTTTTAGTCATTCAAGCTAAAAATTGCTACCATATATCTAAAACTTACGCATTCGAGCTTAAATTACGTCAGATACGAATAAAAACATAAAGCTACTTTTTTATTTGTCTTATTATTTTATTTTAACGTTTTGTTAGAAAAAAAAAATATTTATATACATGTGTGTTTACCTAAAAAAAGATTTTAATATGATAATTTTTGCAACAACGTTAAAATAAACAACTGTTTCTTTTATTTTCATAACTGTATGTAAATCATACCGAGAGTCAAGTATTGAAAGATAGAGAGAGAGAAAAAAAAAAAGAAATATAAAGGAATAATGTAGATCAGATTAGACGAAAATGATAGAGTAAAAATTTTACGCGAATATTACGCAAATTAATCATTATAAACGTGCATTTTAAAACATGCGACAGGTTTTAGAACGACCACCACGTTTTTTTTTTTTTTTTTGTTTTTTCTCTTTTTTTTTTTTTTTTTTTTGTAAGTAAAAAGACAGATAGAAAAAAAAAATGTTTAAAAGCCATAATTTTCAGAATAAGATATTAAAAAGGTTCGAGATACGTTGATTTTCTATTTGCCTATGGGGATTCCGATTTGACAAATCTAATATGCGTGAAATACGGAACATGTTTCATGCTCCTGAATAGAAATACGTGCGCACATACGATAGTACAACTGGCAATTCGGGTTTAAAATTTCTGTCACGTACATATTCTTATCGCTCATCTATAGCCGTCTATCCTTCTTTCTTCTCGTATCTTTCACTTTCTTGCCGTGAGCTTTTTTCCTTTTTATTTTACTTTGTGCGCTAATATTCTATTTTTTTAAAAACTACTACGCTATCTACTCCTTTTGTATTTTTTAAGCATAAGTTTTTGTGTAATATAAGTATGTACAATTAGCTTGAACTTGTAATGTTTTTTGAAATTTCAATAAAAAAATTTTTGATAAAATTAACGTAATTTTATTTTATACGTTCGATCGCAACACAAAATTAAAAATTAAATTTGAAATCGTTAAAAAATAAATAAATAAATAAATAAATAAATAAAAATAAAAAGAAAGACAATCTTATGAAATTCTAATCGAATCGAAGAATTTTTAATATAACAAAAATTATAACGGTTACACCTTCGTTGAAACAAAAAAACCAATATCTTCGGCATATCGCTCCAATCTTTCAAAATAAAAGAAATAAAAAAAAAAAGAAATAAAAAAAAAAAAAAAAAAAAAAAAGAGGGAAAAGAAAAAGCGGACGAAAAAGAAGAAAAAAAAGAACACAACAAACAAAAATAATTGCATTCTCATCGAGCGAGTTCATCGACCGAGAGACGAAGCGTCCGCTTACTCGCAAGAAGCGATTGTCTTTGGATCAAACACACGCGAGCAGAGCACGGCTGCCGTGAGTTGATAAAAATAAGGCATATCCAACGTAATCGACAACGTAATCACGGTGAATTAGCGATTGTCGCACTTTAGAGAGATTTATTTTTCGTTATTCGATTGGCAATGGCTAGTCAAATGTATGCATGAATATGCACACACGAAGACGTCTCGTGTGCTCGTCGATATCGTTAAACGATGTAAATCGCGAGCTGAGGGGCGCGTGCGCGCACGCCCGATATACCGTTTCGACTGCGCCCACCTTACCGGGTAATGCGCGTTTGTGTGCATCAGTACGTATGTTATGTCATTCTCGCGGGAATATTTTACTTTTCCGATCGCGCGAGCGCTTTTATTTATATGTGTGGGTCGATTCGTACGAGGAAATTCGCGAACAAAGTATCTTTGGCATTGCTATCGATATTACACCGATCCTTTCTTTCCTTCATTCTTTCATTCTTTCTCACGCATGTGAGTTATTGTCATTTTGAATGTCTATTTGTAATGGGTTTAATTTAATTTTTAATTACGACGATTATTTTATCGTTTAATAAATTTTAATAAAATACTTTCCTCGTATTTTTCAACCGTTTATTCGTAAATTAAAAATGCTCGTGGATGATAAATCGACAATAGATAGATCGATAGATTTTCGTGAATACTAAAAATACACAAATGTACATAATATTGTGCATTTATATTTATTTTTATATTTTAATCAATATAATTAACATACTAATAAACTAATAAAATCTCATAAATTCAACATTTCTTGCATTTAATGTTTGATTACCAATGTTACAAAATTTTATTTAATAATTTATCCTCAATTTGAATTCTGCATTATACAACAACTTAATAAAAAATTAATATTTTTTTTTTTTTTTTTTTTTTTTTTTTTCAATATCATATTTTTCCTTGACTAAGGAATACAATATAAATTTTGAAAAGTATAATTATAATAAAAGAGATATTAACAACCCAAATTGTCGAACAAAAATTAATCTTAAAATTTTATAATTATAGCTCCCATTAAAAAGTACATCCAAAATCTTGCGCAAACATTTCGCATACATATAAACTATCAAAAGCCTTTCACGCGTTCCTTTTTTTTTTCTCGTTTTTTTTTTTTTTTTTTTTTTTTTTATCGGTCATTCATTCTGCAACCCAATAATTAACAATTCATCGCTTCTATAAATTATAATTTTCGTTCTAATAATAATCCAACGTATTATTACACGTGTATTACATGTACGTGTGCATACGAACGCACAAACGCACCGAAGATTTTCAGTTCACGGCCACAGGCTAAAAAACTTTCGTCGACCTCGACAACTCTATCTCTTTCTCCCTCTCTCTCTCTCTCTCTCTGTCTTTGCGTAGGCTAATGGTTTTCAAAAAAGCTTACTTTTTTTTTTTATTTTTTTTCTTTTTTTCTAAATATACGTGTACCAGACACTCCGTGTCTTATTATACTTTTACGCGAACGAAATGTTCTCGCGCATCTTTTCCTTTTTGATCCGCGCGAATGGGGAACGGAATATAAATACAGACGAAACGTTGATAATGTGTGTATGTATAACGGCTTGCTTTTAAGAACATTTTTATATGCTACATTTCAAGGGTCGATAATTCTTTTATCGGAAAGCTCGCCAGAAAAATCGTTTTGGGTTTCAATTAGTTAGAAAGCGATAAAACAGCCATAAGACTTGAAAGGTGTATTGAAAAAGAAAAAAAGAAAAAAAAATAATAATACTTTTTTTTGGTTTGCCGATTGGTTTTATTGGTTTGCTCTTTTTAAATTGATTCGAGATATTGGGTTTATTGGGTTTTTTTTTTTTTTTTTTTTTTTTTTTTATTTACGATTGATGCGATCAAAGGCAGTTGAAGAGGGAAAAGTTAAGATGTATATTTTTTTTTCAATCTTCCTCTTTAAAAAACTTGATAGAGTTATAGTCTTACCAGTTAGTTTTATATACGACCAAGATAAAATAAAATAGTTACATGTATCAAAAATGGATGCACTACGCGTATCTTCATCAAATTTCTGCAAAATAAAAAGTTGACTTTTTTATAAAAAATAAATTTTTAATTATAATCAATGCTTACGGACATAATTTCAATAGAATATAAAAAAAAAACTACGAATAAAATTAATGATAAAAAGTAATTTTGATTTTACAGAATTAAATGAATTGAATAATTAATATAAAATTAAGTATTATACAATTAATTTATTTTATTTCAAAGCAACTTTATTTATTTCATTTTAAAATTCACTTTATACCAAAAAAAAAAAAAAAAAGTATATATACATTTTAAATTGGTAAAAAATGTAATCAAATTGTATGAAATTGAAAAATTTTGATAAATTAAAAAAATTTTAATTATTCGGATAAAGAATATTATTGATTTATAATTGGATCAAAGGTTGTATCGAAATAAAATATAAACATATATTATTACATTTATTTAATATTCGTTTAAAGTTTATTCGTGATTTTCTAATATTTTGTCGAATAATTAATAATTTTCAATGATCAAGCCTACTTATAAATAAACTGAGCAAATTTATCAATTTTCATATAAAGAAAAGAATTTTTTATGCGAATGCATTCAATAAATAGAAATAATAAAATTAAGATATTGAAGTTAAATAAATTCTTCGAGATAACGCAATAACCACACACGGATTAAATTCCCGTTATCGTCGCCAAAAAAATAATAAGTAGGTACTTAGTAGCGGATTTCTTCCATTATTTTTTTCAGTTTATTGTACATAAAAAACTAAAAATAAAAAAAAAAAAAAAAAAAAAAAAAAAACAATCCGATATAAAATTATTAAATTCGTCGTTCTTATTCATTGGAATAAAACACACTCATATGAAACTGAAAAGCTGATAAATTACACACCCGAGAAGCATCTTTAATTCATTCTTTTCTTTTCTTTTTTTTTTTTTTTTTTTATTTTTCTTTTCAATCCTTTTTTTTCTCTTTTCATATCGCGCGCCGTTCGATGCGTTCCTCCCGGTGCGAGAGAAGTAGCGTATACATATGTACACATATATACGATATCGAAGAGAAGAGACTCAGTTGTGTTTTGTCTTCGTTGATTGGATCTCGCGATTAATGAATGTAATCGAGTGAGAACCGTCAATCTTCTTTGTGAACAAATCTCTTACGGACACCTTCTTTCGAGATAAAGAGAGAGAAAGGGAGAGAGAGAGAGAGAGAGAGAGAGAGAGAGAGAGAGAGAGGTTATATCGCGCCTTGCCATTGTCGAATTTCTTCTTTCGATTATTTTTCTTCTTCAACGTCGCGGCTATAGTTTTTTGCTTCGGGGGTCAATCATGAATGTAGTTCTTTTTTTTTTAATATCTTCTTTTCTTATTTTTTATTTTTATTTTCTCAAGTATCGATTACGTCTTAACTTTCGCGATAGAATGCGAAGTTGAAAAAGGAGGAATGCGAAAGGCTGCGAATTTATATATATATATATATATACATCGATATAATGATATTGCGATTTGCAGGAGACGCGTTCATTGTGTTATTGTTGAAAATTGTATGGGTATTGTTGAAAAGGTTCGCTAAATTTAATATATCTCCTTCTCTCAGCGCTTCGTTTCTCAGTAAAACGGTGTTTATATACATACATACGAAAAATTTATTCTCTGCATTCATAAAAATGTAAATCGAAGGAATTTATAAAATAAGAAATAATGAGATAACATTTTAATATGACGAATGAATAATTAAAAATATATTTAAATTTGTTTCGTTTCTATTTTACGAATCGAAAATATTAACTATCGCATACTTTTAATAATAAGAAATAAAATAAATCATACCTCATTTAACAAGTGTTATTTACATCACTTTACAGCACATAAATACATCAGATCGTTTACAATCGATTTTTCCACTCAATTGACAAAAAAAATAAATAAATAAATAAAAAAAAAAAATAAAAATAAGAAAAAGAAAAAGTAACAACACGCGATAAAACGACAGTAAAGCAATCTTCTTCTCTACACACTCACACACGTACGTATATATTTATATGTATATATAATACTTTTCTTTTCTCTTACTCGCGTTCCGCTCGTTTACGCAACGCGACAATTGCCTTACTGGTAATTTTTTTTTTTTCACCCTGTGTCGAACACGCACGACGTTTAGAGAGAGAATAAAGACTCCGACTGCGACTAGATAAAATAAAGAAGCACGGAGTTTTCTTCGGTCTCTTATTTTTTTTTGTCTTGCCAAGATGTATATCTATGGACGATGAGACACTTAAATAATCGGCGAACTGTCTCGACGAGCGGTTTTAATTAATTTATAAGAAAAAAAGCTCGTGTGTTTCTTTTATTCCGATCCATCCTTCACCTCCCACCCTTCTTTCGAGCGCCGTTGTAGTATTCGTCTTTGTGAACGTTATAAAGATTTGTTAAAGAGTTATAAAAACGTCGAGCTTGAAAGCTCGAACTTTCATACATTTATTGGCACTTTTAACGTCGCTGTTTTCTTTCTTTCTTTCTTTCCCTTTCTTCTTCTTTTTTTTTGCCTCTTCGCTTTGTTTGTTGTCGTTTCTTATGAGATATGAAAAATCGATGTTTAAAAAATTTTTTTTACGGTTAGCAAAACGAATCAAACATTTCGGAAGTTATATACGCGCAGAAAAAAAAGAATCGAATTACCAAGTTTAAAATTTATATATTTTTTTTAAACATATACGTACATATACACGCGTAAAGATTACAAATGGATGATAAATAAACATTCTTTATCAATATTGATTAATTATTACCGAAATATATAATTTATTCGTAACGAGATCTTTGTAATTCTCAAGTATATACGCGCGCATCGCAACGTCAGAGAGGAAAAAGGTCACGGGCTCGTGGATATAGTCGCGTTATAATATCGTACGATAGCGAATCGTTGTAAATGTATTGAATATACACATACATATTTATACACATATTTACAAACATATTTATATACATATACATATATATACATATATAAATATCGAACGAGAAAGAGAAAAGCATTTCTAAGGACAAGTGCAGCGAGCATTACGGAGTCGAGAGTCGAGTCTCGATTTCAGGGGCTTCTCGTTCACCGCCGAGAGATAAGTATATCGATAAGTACCATACATTTTGTACATTGTTCTTGCTATCGTAGGTAAGTGGCTTTGTAAATGTTATAACCGGGATTGCTGCCCGATGAATAACGAGCGACGATACGCTCCTCGCAATTATATTTAGTCTTTTTCTTTATCGAGCCTCGTCGATTATTGCACGGTTAATATCGAAATACAAACAATTTACATAATCCCGTTTGATCGGCGATTTATTTAATATTGGCGATTTTAATCGACGATTAAGCGCCCAAAAAATTATCAAAATTATTTTAAATCATTATGATAACGGATTTTATATTTCATTTAATGGCTGAATAAAAAAATAAAACAACTACATATACCTTTACAACGAAAGAAAATAAACATAATAGTAGTTTTAAAAAATATCGATGTAATTTATTACGAAATCACAAATTAAGAAAGAAGACTTTAATAATATTGTTTTTGTCTTTGATGTCTTTTTAAAATACTTCTATTGAAATCACATTAAAAGAAAAAAAAAAAAAAAAAAAAAAAAAATCTTTAATAACATCTTTTCTACGCAAAAGATCCATTAAGACTAAGATAACAAATATTCTAATTATACTTAAGAAATATCGAGAGTGTGTTGTAAGCAAGGGAAAAAGTAAAATTAAAATATCAAAATTTTTATTTTTCAAACCTTGACTTGAAGACCAAACGATTCGTTTCTTCGCTCGTTCGTTGGAGTGTGAAAAAAGAGAGAAAACGAGAGGGAATAATTTATAACGGTAAAACTCCAAACACCGAATGAAAAATTTCCTCGATCCTTAAATAAACACGAGTACGATACGCGCGACGCAATCAAAATTCTCATCTTTTTCATCCGCAGTATCCAGAAGAGACTCGAGAAAGGAGAATTAAGATAAGAGTAACACAAACGGGAGAGAGATAGAAAGAGAGAGAGAGAGAGAAACGAGCCCACGCTTCCTCCGACGGTTCTTGCTTCTCTCGGTCGATTCGGCCGAATCGCGAGCGGAAATCACGAAGCGCGCGCGCGCGCGAGCGCGTTCTACCGTCCGAAAAAGGAAATTGCCCCCGGTTGTGACTTTTAAATGAAAACAACAGCGACAAAAAATAAATAAATAAATAAATAAAACAAAATAAAATAAAATGAAAAAACGACGTCGTCGACGACGAAGACGTCGGAACGCCATATACTATAACAGCAGCGGCGCCTTTTCTCGGACGTTAATTGACCGCGACGCGAGCGAACACAGTGACACACTTCGGATCTCGAGAGACAAAAAGAAAGAAAAAGAAAAAGCACGACGTACGACGACGGCTTACACGACCGGCAAAAGTTAAAGAGAGTGTGAGAGAGAGAGAAAGAGAGAGAAAGAGAGAGACGATGTATAGACAGAGCATGTGAAGATGTATACGTGTACGAATATTTTAAACAAAATCAATCAAGCATACCGACGTTAAAGTTAATTGGTCCGATAATTGATTTATCGTGTTGGATCCGACAGCTGGAAAGAATACATGTAATAAAATTTGCGTCTTTGAATTAGAAACGAACTTATACATGTGCGTGTGTGTGTGTGTGTGTGTGTGTGTGTGTGTGTGTGTGTGTGTGTGTGTGTGTGTGTGTGTGTGTGTGTGTGCGTATGTGTACGATTTATGAAAATTTATCATTCGAGCGAGAGATTCGTGTTACGCGTACACGTACGTATAAACTTTTTGTCAAACATGTATTACCGAATTTAAAACTAATCGATTAACTGCGCATGTATAGTATGTATATGTGTATACAATTAGTATCGTCGGAGTCGTACGCATGCTATATATACATACATCGTGTTTTTCGACTTTGCGACCGTGAATATTAATTATTTAAATCACGAGCGTATACATGAGATTTCAATTTTGTTGATGCGTCTTTAATTGTTTCGATTAAAGTTCAATCAAACAGTTCACTGCTAACAGCACTTTTTTTTCCCTTTCCGATATTCCCAATCTATTTCGACGCTTTACGCTTCACTTTTAACAGACGCAATAACGAAATGTTCAATCTTAAGGTTTAAAATAATTTATGTACGAGAAAAATAATAAGAAAATCAACAAAAGTTTAACGAAAACACGAGAGTGTACGAGAAATAATGTTATTAATATCGTTGGCACAACGCTACGTTACTGTGCAAAAACGCGATTATTTATATCCAACATCCGATATCTGCACTCAAGCTTCACCAGCGAAACCATAATAAATTAATAAAAAAATTCAATTCGCTGAAACATCGATCGCTCGTACGATCCACATCGAGCAATAGCTTCGAAGACGATCCTACGATAGAGCACCTACTTTGAGGATACGACGTACATTGTAAGAGAAAAAGAGATGGAAGATCGGTCGCGATCGTTACTCTCGCGGCAACTGGAGCGGTCGTGCGAGGTAATCAACCAAGGTTCTCTCTCTGTCTCTCTCTCTGTCTCTCTCTCTCTCTCTCTTTCTGTTTCTCTTTCTCTTTCTCTTTCTCTTTCTCTTTCTCTTTCTCTTTCTCTTTCTCTTTCTCTGCTCTGTAAGAGAAACGGGCCGCGCGCCGCAACTATTACCTATTCTCGACGGAATGCGTTTAAGCAAACGCGCGCACACGCGGCACTTAGATTCGAAAGGCTTCGCCGACCTCAGGCTGTATATATGTACACACTCACATACACACACACTCACACACATATATATATATATATATATATATATATATATATATATATATATATATATATATATATATATATATATATATATATATATATATATACATTCTGCTGTTGTTACCGCTACCGATCCGATCTTCTTGTATATGGATTCAGGTTTTTAACTTTTTCGTTTGATTGATTCGCACTTTGATTGACTGAGCTTACGATTATTTTTTTTTTTTTTTTTTTTTTGTCTGTCGTTTTAGGTTATTTAGATTTTCGCGGAGTGGATTTACATTATTTTTTTTATCGAAGCTTCCTTTGTGTGCAATTGATGTTTTGATTCTTTGCGATACAATTATTATTGACCTTTAATTTAACTTGCTCAGTTTACGAAAGAGATTGTTTAATTCATTATTTATTTTTTATAATGTATTGCATTAACATGTGATAATTTATTATTTTTACTTGTATATGTATATAAACTTTTGCTAATATCTTTTTAAATGAAATATCTGAAATAATTATCATCATTTTTCTTTCAAATTTCCTTTATTCAAAAAAAAAAGATTCAAATTGCAATAACTTTTTTTTTTTTAAATAAACCTATCTAAAATGCAATTAAGTCGGATAACCTTTTTTATCATTCGACATTTTTTTTTTTTTTTTAGATAGCGACTTTATGCAGCATCACTTCTTATATAACCCTTGCACTATTTTTACATGATCTTATGATTTCTTCTTCCGCTTTACGTTAAAATTATCTACGTTGCAATAATTCGATTACGAGTGGCAGACTTTATTGGTATTGGTACTAACAAAAAAATTGATCATTTTATTTAATCATAATATAATGATTTTTATTATTTACGATTTTAAAAAATATAAATTCAAATATATGTACGAATAAATAATTTGCGGCTCATATTGTCAAGTCATAATTCCGTTATTGATATATTCGATTTATCGAGTAATAACGTTAATTTAACCGCAAAAGCAAGAAAATTAAAATTTCCTCGTCGCTCTTGCGTTTACAATTTTATTGCTCGACAAAGACACGCGTTTGGATAAACTTTTACATAATAACTTCTGTAAATAAAAAAAAAAAGGCAAATAAAATAAACGACATTCTAGATAATCGTACAAATATGCAATTCTCTCGGCAGCAGTAACGATAACCGTCGCGATGAATCTTTTCCTACTTCTTAAAAAAACTTAAGAGCGCCGCTCGCGAAACAAAAATTTTATTCCTTTAGAATTTGCGACTTTAATATATACACAATACAACCGAGCAAACGAAAACTGCAAGAGAGAAAGAGAGATGGAGGAAGAGAGAAAATCTGGTGTTACTATACTCACTCACCTATAACATACGTATACACATGCGTGCAAGAAAGTGCGAAGCGCTAATAATTCAAAACGACCATATCTCATAAAACCTCTCTCTCTCTCTCTCTCTTTCTCGTTCATATATGTTCCTGAAGAAGAAGAAGAAGAAGAAGAAGAAGAAGCCGAGAGGCGGCAAGGCCAGAAAGTCTGAACGCTAACGCGCGCGTAAACAGAAAAGTAAAGAGGAGTGCGTCCGTCATGTCAGCTGGCACAGAGTGAAAGAAAAAGAACGAGAAGTTTTCTAAATGCGTTCCCTTATCCCGCTATAAATAGGCTCCGAAAGAAACGTCTTTCGTACGCGCGTGTGTGTGTGTGTATGCGCATGTATGTGTAAGTAAGCGCAAGAGGCCCTCTTTTTCTTTATCTTTTATTTTATACACACACACACATATATATACCCATACACGTATAAAGTTTTTTTATCCGCTCGCTCGGTTATAGATATTACAAGCGGCTTACGTAGGGAGAGAAAGAAAAAATTTAACGTTTTAATTTATCGGAGGATTTTCGCGGGAGGTCTCTCTCTCTCTCTCGCGTGTCGTTCTCGAATGCTTACAGATTGTTTGCTCGAGAGAACTAAAAAATTTTTTCGTTCTTTTTATTCTCCTTCTTTATTTTATCTTTCGTTATCGTTAATTTTGTCGTAGAAATTTTTTTTTTTTTTTATTGTATTATTATGGTAAGTGTAAAGTTCTTTAACGAGTCGAACCATTTATCACTTTAAACTGAACCTGGGAATTTCAACCTGTATTATTTTACAAAGTAATTAGTAAACAAGGTTTTATCGCGCGTTTAGGATATTTTTAAATTAATTATTTGCGTGCTTATCATGTTCTCTTATTGTTTAGACGATAAAGAATTATTTCTAAAATAAGTCGGGTGAAATAATTATGTCAATTGATTTATTGGTTTAAGAATTTTTGAAATAAAAATTAAAACTATACAAGCAGTATACATCTAGTAAATGCGTCTAAATCATATTTTTATTAAAATATATTTTACAATTTTCAAATTATTTAAATATGATTAAATATTATTTTAACAATTATTAAATAATAAAAAATTAATCAATACTTTTAACAATCTTTACATCCCTAAAGGTTACAATATTTTGTCTACATATTTTCTAAATTGAACCACGGAACTTTAAAATTGATGAATGTTTTCAACCCACTTGAGTGTAATAGATTTTGAACATAGGAAGCTCATCGAGTTTTAGTTCTTCAAATTATTTTTGGGGGCTATTTTAAAGTGGATTTTTTTTTTCTTTTTTTTTTTTTTTTTTTTGCTCTAGTGGACTCGTTACATTTACCATTAAGGATACATTAAATTTAAATTGCATGTTTAATAGATATGTTAATATTATATTAATTTTTTTTATACTACAGTTACTAGTCGTGTAATTTTCTTTTACAGCTGATAAAGTGTAAAACGAGGGACATTTGGATTTTCATCGAAAACTTGAATGGCAATGCAATCGTAAAATGTATTAATATTATAAACATTTATTGACAAAAGATAATATAATCCAGGTATATAATCAGACATCCATTCAAATCAAAACGGAACGTAAAAACAGAAAGAAAAAAATTACAACCAGCGAGTAGTAAATCTTTACAATCGTGAATCTGCCACTAAAAGTATATGTAAAATCGAAAATGTGTACGGTCCAAAAGACTCGTACGTACGGCATGTCTGTGTGTGTATATATATATGCCTCAGGCGATTATTTCGAAAATCGTCGCTGGTAATACGAAATAATTAAATTCCCTTTATCGATCTAGTCAAAGCCGGAGGGGCCTTAAAGCGACAAAGGTGACGAGTCGTATTACGGTGAAAATTCGAATCGTCTTTTTATTTATTTATTTTTTTTTTTCATTTCGTGTCCGCGTATACGTGCAAGTTATACGATATAATGCGTGTATGCGATGAAGTTTAAAAAATCTTTGACAGATTCAAAATTGTTTTTTGTTTTTTGTTTTTTTTTTTTTTTTATATATGTAATTTAATTAAATTCTTATAAATTTCGTTTATTTAATTTTTCTATTTTTAAGAACGTCGTTGTGCGAGAAATTAATGACTACATAAAATGTTAATATTAATTAGAGCAGTAATTTATTAATTTATAAACTTTTTTACACGATGATAAATATAAAATTAATTAGTCACTTTACATAATATATAACAAACGATTATCACGTTTCGGTTTATAATTTTTTTTCGCGTGAAAAATAAAAATAAACAGTCGTCATTCATCGATATCGCTGCATTTGATATACGTCGAAATAGAGCAAAAGTTTTATTATTTGCAAAGATTAATCTCGTAAATTACATATTTTATAATTATCATATTTTACATTGTCGAGGATCATTTTAAAGCCGTAGATGAATTCAAGCGATTAAAAATTATTTATTTTTTCCGCTTTCTTTTATACATCCGTTGTATTAATTATTACGTAAGTTTTTAAAAACCTTTAGCTTGGAATTGCTCCAAATTGTAATTTTTCACGCCAGCCATACGTAATCTTGAAATACGTTGTACTATCTCGCGAGCCTTAGTTTTAGTTGAGGAATAAAAAATATAAAGAATGGATAGAATAACTCTTATAAATATTCCGCTTTTTTTCATGTAAAAACTATTATTTATCGTTATTATTTTCTTCTTCTTCTTCTTCTTCTTCTTCTTCTTCTTCTTCTTCTTCAGCCAAGGTTTTTTGACGATTTATATGAATTCTAATTTACGTCATATAGCGAAGGCACTTTATTTGATGTATTACGGTAAAAATATTACGGTTAAACTCTTTGTGTGTAATTTTATTCAAAATTTCGATTGATATCAATCTTTATGTCGATTGAATAACATTAGTTTAACGAATTAATTTAGAATAGTTAATTAAATAAACTATTATAAAACTTAATTATCATCAATCTAACTATAGAATTGTACTCGTATATATCTTTCTCTCTTTATAGATATAATTTTAATGCATTACCTAACAGTCCACAATGGAATTCATCTCGTTTAACAAAGCGATCGTCGTACTTAAAAAAAAAAAAAAAAAAAAAAATATTAAGAAGCAAGAAGATTTACGCGGGTAATACAGTTATAAAAGAAAAAAAAATGAAAAATCACCGTAAATAATAACAGCCATGCAAGTATGCGTGAATAGCGTAGCTTTTATCAATCATGGGTATATGAAATGGTGACTCGTTCATGTAAGCATAACATCGAGAAGTTTAACTTTTCTGTATTGTGTACGAATATATATATATATATATATGTGTGTGTGTGCGTGTGAGAGTATGTAGTACAAAAAAACATTCCAACGATGATGCGTTATATATACAACGCGCACTTCACGCGACGCATTCGAGTATTCTCGAACGTTGCCGTTGTTGTCGTTATTATTGTTGTTTTCACCCGTCACCTATAAAGTCGAGAAATTCAGAAGTAGATGAAACATCCGTTGTTTTTACGTTACTCGTTTCTTTTTCTTCCTCCTCGCGTTTCGCTGGCACGTGGAACTTTGTACGTAAATTGCAAAAATCAAAAAAAATTTGCTTGCGCATAAGCATAGGAAATATATTTTTTTTCTTTAAAATTTTGTGTATTAAAGTGTACTTTATATGATAAACTCATACATTTTAAAACTTTTATGCTATATTTTTTTAAAATTATTTCTTGAATAATTGAAATTACCATAACCATAATCTTTGAAATCACGTTGCCTTACCCCTATAAAAATTTTTATAACAACTCTTTTTTTTGATTACAATTTTATGCTAATTAGAATATTTCAACATAAAAAAAAAAAAAAATTGAAGTTTTCAAAACGATATAGTTCTTTTTTTAAAGCATTGAAAAAAATGTTACGTAACTATAATGTTGTAACGCAGGTAAGACAAGATTTTGGTAATTAAATATGTACCGAAAGTAGACGTAGTTTTTAACGATTGAAACTGAACTATATATAATATACCAGAGATATAATAGCTAATAAACCGTAAATTCACGGAAGACAGTGTATGCAGCATCTGAATATATATACACAACGTGTTTGATTTAGCTACTGCTTTATGTTAAAATTTCGGATATCCCAACGTTGCTATAGAATTATCATCGTTGCGTGAGAAAATTATCGTTCGATGATTTAATAATTGTCCTATTGATTTATAAAATTTTCACGAATATGGTTACAATTATCGTTGTGATGAATGACGCGGAAATTGTGCGAAACAATTATCTCGAATTTACGGATATATTTTGAAATTACTCGATAGAATTGTGATATTCGTTAAAAAAGCGAACGACGATAATATATAAAATAATCATATATCGAAGATTAAAAATTAAATTTAAAAATACAATTAAAAGAAAGAATATATCTAATAAAACGATACAATAATCGATGACGAAATAAACATCTCTCGAATATAACTCGAAAATTTTTGAACAAGCGTCGCAATTTTTGGTCTCATACATATATATATATATATACCTAAGACCAACAAAAACCAATAAGCTCCGGGTAATACAAGCGAATTTTCAAAGTATTTATCCGTCATATAGTTTCTATTTGCCGATAAATAATTCCGCATTCGACGATGAAACCGCACCGCGTAAAAAGGACACACATGTACACGTATACGTTAACAAAACAAAATAATACACACACACACACACACACACATATCAACGTAGCATCGCCATGACGGAGTTTTCATCCGCGAGTGGAATTCGCAAATTAAAAAGCGTCGTATCGTCGACGTAGTCCTCGTTGTTGCTGTTGCTGTTGGCAAGGAGAAAACAGTAACGATTCTCCCACTCGACGAACTGACACATAACGAAACAATAACAAACGACAAAAAAAAAAAAAAAAAAAACCATATATACAGCGCAATCGTGTACAGAAGATAAAAAAAAAAAAAGAAAAATCGAACGTTTTCCGCTCGCGGATTGGCAATTCGATACAGGTGTAGAAGCGAATTGCGCCCCGTTGTTGCTCCGCATAAAAGTGACAGCGGCGTATACGCGATCCCCTTTGACCCTTATAACGGTATTAACGACAACGTATCGTGCTCGCCTTGTTTTTCTGCCTCTTTTGTTTTTTTTTTTTTTTTTTTTTTTTTACCTTTCGAGCCGTGTTCTTCTTTCTCTCGCTCATATACCTGCGAATAAAGGATCTTGACGATTTTTTTTCGCTCTCTCTCTCTCTCTCTCTCTCTTTTATTTCGTTAGCTCTTTTATATATGTTGGCTTTGCCGTTTATTGTATTTGACTTTCAAATTTATTGTTTAAAATCGATATAGTTGAACCGGTTTTTATTTATACAAACGATATACATATACGTTGTAAAGTTCACGTTTGATTTAATGCCGTTTATTTTTAGATAAAAGAACAAATGTTGAACTTTAATTCTTTTTTTTTTTTTTATGTTTTTATTTCAACGCTTAACGCGGTATTATTATACCCGTAGAAAATGATACGTTGCTTTAATATGAGTAGTAAAGCTACGGAATATTATTTTACCGATTGCAGGATAGCTCGATGTACTTACACGTTCGATAAAATGGGCCATTAAAATATAGGTATACACATTGTTAAACTTATACCATAACGATATCGTAGGAGGCAAATGTCTCATTCTTATTTAGCGATTATATGCCCGATTTAGTTTGCAAAATTTCATTTTTTTTCTTTTTTTTTTTTTGGTTTTTTTTTAAACTTATGCCTATAGCTCTATTACAATTCACGTTTTTCAATTTTTTAGTGTGCATTTTTTATCTTTTTCTTCTCCTATATTTATTCGATAAATCGGTCACAGATAATCGAATGCTATTCAAAGCTAATCCCAAGCGACTTTGGACACGCTCTAATAGACTCGGCGTGTAGTAGGCGCAATTAAATGCATATTCACTTGATTTTCATCATTAGTATATAAACATATACAGCTCGGAAAATTTTTTAATTTTTCGTTCGCATATACGAATTATAACTTATCGAATATAAACTAACTGATAATTTACTTTGAAAATCGTTCATTATTTTCACGTGTAAGTATGCATATTTACATTATTCATTTTATCGGAGCCAAAGAAAATTGCGGATGAAAATAATTGAGCAACACAGTCGTTATTGCGAACAGTTAAAACTTTAAATTTAAGCTTGAAAAATCGTCTTTTAAATTAAACTTTAAATACAGGCATCGGTATAAAAAAAAAGTCCAACTCGAGACGCTCGCTTTGTTCCACGCGGAAAAATTAAAATAAAGCGCAACTAAATTAACTTTTATTAACAATTTAATGGCCGCTCACACCCTCGACCCTCGCAATAATGTCGCGGGCGACAAAGGCGCGCACGCTTGTGTCAACGTTGGATACTTTTTCTTAAATTTTTTTTTTCTTTTTTTTTTTTTTATTTTTTTTAAACTCGCTTCGCAAATCTGCTTTTATCCTTGCGTCTTTGAAGTTAAAATCTCGATAAAAGCGTACCATTTCAAGTCGTCTGTAGAAAAGATAACGCGAAAATAAAAAAAAAAAAATTCCTTTCTTTGTCGTTAAAAGAAAGACAAAATCGTCGCACGACGAGTCGGTATGGAAAAATTCTACCGACGTAAGAGTCTATACATAACGCAGCGTCTTTATAACGACGCGTTGGCCTATCGTTGTAAACTTTTCGAAAATGAAAGAGAGACACCGAGTTGCTTTTCGAGATTTTTTTCCTCTCGGACGATTCTACAACATTCCGTAAACGGTAGTGTGCATGCGATCATCAGCGAGTTGCGTTACACAGTGACGCGCTTAACGCCTATGCGTGTATACTTTGTCGCTAAGCTTATTATACTTGTCCGTACTGCATAATACATCGAAGATTAGAAGACTTCGGTATCTCTTATTCTACTATATAGTATACCTCGACGTGTCTTAACAACGTTTTTTCCCCCTTTTTTATCCGTTCTTTTTCATCTGTTATCCCTCGAATTGGTAAAAAAAAATGCCAGAAATCGGGAGCAGAAAGGAATTTGGACTTCAGTCGTGTGAGGCTACGCGATGATTTTTTCCACGGCTTAGTAATTCGGTGCAGATGACGCATCTCAGGTATCATTATGTACAGAAGTCGATGTATACATGTTATAAATTATTATGGTTATAATATCGTTATAAAGCTATCTATCTATTGGACGTAAAACGAGTTTTTGGTAAACTTAATCGTCAAATAAAGCAAGATTTAGTTACGGATAAAAAATGAGGATATGAAAATTTTAAACAAATTATTTAGTTATTTTAAGTAAAATTTTTAATCAATTAATGATTACTTTTCATACTTTTGTTATAATTTTATTGTATGACTCATTCGTTAATTTAAATAAGATAAAAATTTTACGGAAAAATTGAATCAAATTAAATATACACCAATTGAAGAATGAACTTGATTTGAGAAAAATAATTGTAAAGAAAAGCATTTTATTGATTCAAGAATTTTTGCTTTTGGTCTTAATATATATGTATATTAATATTAAAACCAAGAGCGAAAATTCTTGAGTCAAGAAAATATATTTCTTTGGAATTATTTTTTTCGAATCAAGTACATATATTCTTCTTCAGGTATACAAGTAATTTAAATGTATAAAAAAAATTATGCGCTTAATTATTTTTATATTAAATGTAACTCGTTATTCTCAAGGCTATAAGTTATTAAATTTTATATATAAAAATTAATGAAAACAAAGTATAAACTACGTATGGCAGTTCAGAGAGATAAGAGTAGTTCATCAATTTTTGTATTAACTCTGCATGTATTCAGTCAATTGCACGCAGAATATGTATTAGATAAACGATGATACATTGCGCCCGATTAAATAAACTTTCGAGTTACTTCTAAAAATATTTTATAGTGTTGTGTATAATATGCTGACACATTAATATGTAGGGAAATAGAGTAGTTTCAAATACTTGAATAGTTTCCGATAGATAAGACTTGAAACGAAATTTTTTAGAAGTGTACAAGAGAGACAGAGAGAGAGAGAGAGAATAAAAATGTAACTATACGCGTTCATAATAAATCAATATATTTTGATAAATATACGAGTATTTTTTTAAGAAAATACTTAAATAAATTTTTGTTTTGCATACGATATATTGTTAATCATTTTTTAATAGTATAATTATTTACATTTGCGAGTATTGAAGAAACAATATGTGAATTTACAATGTGATATTATAAAAATGTACAGTTTAATTTTATTTTATCCTGAACATTTTAATCGGTACTCACTATTCATATCTTAATTGATGGAATGTAGTTAGGGTTCGTTCACTTACCTGAAACAAAAGAGCATTTTATTAAAATAATTGTTGAAATTAAAAAATAATTATTGTAATTTTTTATTAAACGTATAGTGAATCAATATTATTATTATTGTTATTATTATTATTTTTAATGTTTTGATGAAATTTAATGCAATTTTTTAATAAACGAATCGTGCTTGATAATTTTTAAATTTTTAATATAATTATAGAAATTTAATGTTGCAGAATGTAAAAAAAATGATAATAAAAAGCAGAAAATGCTGCTCATCAAATTTAACAATCGACTCGATGCAATGAAACACAGTAGCAATATGTATTCGATTACCATTCATTATAAGCAAATGAGAAAAAAAACGAGATACAAGCGAGGAAATAAGATAAAAAAAAAAAAAAAAAAAAAAAAAAAAAAAACGCCTACGAGTCAAGCGTTAAACCTTTTTTTCTTCTCACCGCAGTTACACGGAGCTAAAAATTCTTTACACACTATACCGTTAAGAGGATAGTTCAAGTTCAAACAAACGAAGAAAGATGAAGAAGAAGAAAAAGAGAAAGAGTCCGCGCAGTGAAGTGCACAACGAACAATAACCATGTATACATATATATTTGCGCGTCGCGCGACACTCGTAGCTTCGCATATCGCGCGCAATTGAATGGCGACTGCATGTATATACAATTTTAACTCTTTCGTGCGCGTACGCGCATACGTAAACATACAGAAGAAGCACGTGGGAGGTGTGTAATGTGGAACGTGTTCTCGCGGCGTTTATATCTTATATGAGTATACATATACATAAACGTATTGTATAATCTTGAGTTCTCGTGATTGTTTATTCGCGTGCTGCTCTTGTTTTTTTTTTTTTTTTTTTTTTTTTCTTATTTTTTATTTATTTTTTGTATTTTTTTAGAACAGAGCGTAAATTCAACCGATAACGCGCGTAGTACTTTGGATGAATGTTGAAATTTAGTTGCGTTAAATTTTTATTATTATCTATATGTATGTATTGAGAGAAAAATATTTTCTTTTTTTTTTTTTTTAATTTAATTAAGAAATCAATTTATATTATCCATACTTTAATAAAGCGCATTATATTGCGTACTTTTTTTTTTCAATGACGAAATAATACATTTTTTTTAAACGAATAATTATAAATCAATATACTGTATATTATTATCAAAAACAAGTTATTTTTTAAAGAAAGAAAAATATCGTCGATCTACATAATACGTTGACTATCAATATGTGTAATTTATTGCGTATATTTAATAGTAACGACGGAAAATAGTTTAAACTTCCACAAAGATAAAAAAACTTCTATTCTGTTTCGGTCCAGTAACCTTGACACGAGATAATTTTTATCAAAGACTTTTTTTATACGCGTGCGTGTATTTTTTTCTATCTCTCTTGGTTTTTTTTTCCTTTTTTTATATTTCTATTCCGTCATCATTTGTGATTTGTGAACGGTAATAAAATTATTATCTTTACCGTGACGCTTTCGGCGTTGGAGAACGTTCAGTTTACAATTGTATACAAATGCTCGTTGCGATAAATTTATTGAATAACAAAAATAATTATTTAATTAATGGTTCTTGGCTTTGTTTTAGGATATTAGAAGATATTGAAACAATTATATGTTTGAAATTTTAATTTTTACACTCGCAGATAATTAGGTGCATATATGTATAACGCGAGTATATTTTCAATTATATTGCCGAATTATATTAAGTCATTAAAATAAATTGTATTGATTTCGAAATTTAGTTAATTAAAAAACTTGTGTACACTTTTTTTTTCGAATAAGCATTCTTCCATTATACGAATCTTTGCTCTGCGCGATTAAAAGAAAAATTTTTTTCATTCGTTGGTCCGAAAAAAGTTGGAAAAAAAAGTTAAGAAATGCAAAGTCGAGAAAAAGCAAGCACCATCAGATGTTTGGACATTTAAAAAGCGACAAATGTATCCACTTAGACTTTAAACTCAACGACCAACATATCTCTCTCTCTCTCTTTCTCTCTTCCTCTCTTCCTCCGAGAAACATCGTCGCAGAGCTGCTACGACTTTAAGTAGTCCCTGAGAGACTAAACGCGCGGGGGAGCACTGACCTCTCCTTCCTCAGGAGGAAAGACACGAAGAAAGCTAAAAGTACGCGTAATTTTCAAAAAAAAAAAAAAAAAAAAAGAAAAAAAATTAAGAGCTCCTGCATAAAAATCCAAGGGGGAAACAGGGCGACGTTGTCGGTGCTAACGATCGTCGAGTTTATAAACGAGAGTAGAAGTAGAAGAAAAAGTAGTAAAAGAGAAATAAGAAGAAAAAAAAAAAAAAGAAGAAAATAAGGAACTCTAGCGCGGACGCGCGAGGAAAATTTCTCTCGCGGGATACGAAAGAGAGACGAGAACGCGCAGACTAAGGTTCTCGCAGCAGCAAAACTTTTGCGCAACAAGAAAAGTTATATGAACGCGTAATCAATTCAGCGATAGGAACGACTTCCGGTGCGCTTCGTCGTCTGCTGCCATTGCTGCTGTTACTGCTGTTGCCGCTCTCGGAGATAGCACTCGGGGTATAAGAATGTATTGCGGCCTGTACCGACGGTATGTTTATATATATATATGCACACACTTGCTCGATGCGAAAGAGAGAGAAAGAGCAAAAGTAAATTACGTTAACGTCCAAGGATAAAAATGAGAGTATTGATTGGATATTTGCCGTAAATGATTTCTCCGTAGGGAGAAATATTGCAATTTTTTGATGTGTATAAAATTGAATTGCTATTTAACTTTGGCAAATGAAAATGTTTTAAACTTTCGTGCATATAGACGTGTATTGTGCAATCGGTTGGCTTTGAGACTATTTTTCGTGTATTGAACTGTGTAAAAACTATCCTTTTTGATCGTATAACATTGATCTACATGTATAATAAAAAAATTAAAAGTGTACTGACGAAATATGTAATCTTATCGTTTTGTACGTTTTTATGACTAATCATTCAAAAATAATAAGCGTACGTTTTTATAACAATAAAACGGCTCTTTAATACCTTGAATTTTTATCAACAATGTTTTTACACCGTAAGTAAATGAACTTGATATGATATCAAAGTCTGAATGAATATTTTTGTAAATATAAAAAAATAATTAAACGGTGATGAATCATTTATGAAATAATTATAAACAATGCAATCTAAAATTTTATAAAATTAAGAAATAATTATTTCGTGAATAATCCATTAAATATTGAAAATTATTAATAATAATTAAAATAAAGGATTAGAGAATTCGATTCGAAAATAAAAAAAAATCTGATTTAGTTACGAATCTTTATAAATTGTCTCAATATTTTCCGTTGTGCGCAAAAAAAAACCAAACTCTCATAAAAAAAAGTACTATACAGCGGTTATATAACGGAAACACGCATGCGAAGAAAGAGATATCGGTAATACCAGACCTCGTTCCAATAACACCGCTTACATATAAACACACAAGCGGCTCGCTCGGTGAAAATTAGCCTAATGATTTTCACCTCCGTCTGATTATTCGATCAACAGATATAGCCGGTACGATTTCTATGGCTCGATAGAGTAATGAAAATTCAGTGCCCAATTAGCCTCGGCTAATTGCCCGGCATGTGTGACATCGGCCACTAACCCCTTTCGATGATTTTCATGTATATGTCCATACGGCTTTATGAAAGCGCCATTTTATTTATTTATTTTTTATTTTTTCCTTTTTATTCCTTGTTTTCAACGATATTTATAAGCTCGTGAAATATGGGGAAAATATCGCGTGTTTTGTTTGAGTTAATTAGCTACGCGATATGTGTGTGCGGACATGTATCGCGTGATTTTCGCACAGTTTACTCTACTTTACAAGTTCGTTCGCGTGCTTTCTGACGAGATTTATCATTGTTGCGCCCACGAATTGATTAAGATATTGCACCTAGAATTACTAGTTGATTTTGCGGGCGTGAAAATTATTTAAATCTAGACTAGTTTTAAATGTGTGACATTAAAATTGCGAAATTATCTTTTGATATATTATTGCGCTTGTAGCTATTATTAAATACTCTATTTTTAATTTATTTGTAAATTAATATTCAGTGATAAATTTTATTTCATTCGATACAGTTGATGATTGTTATTTCTTATGATTTTACTCCATAAATGATTAAATCTCCACTCTGTTTTGTCAATTAAATAATTCAAATTATAAATTCTTAATACTAAACTATAATCAATTACTTTAAAATTATGTTTATATATATGCCTCATCTACATCAAATTTTTCAATTTAAAAGTAAAAATGCAAATAAAATCCCAACAAACGCGATAATTTTAAGCATAATTTAATTTGATAATTTAATGTCAAAATAAATGATGATATTCTTTTTATACTTATACATTTAAATGTATAATTAGTAAATTAAAAATGTCTTGTTATTTGCAAGAAACTATTGCATAATTACCAATTAATATCTTACTTTAAAAAATTTATTCAATAATTTATTTTTCCATACGCGCAAATCCATTTAAATTTTAATAAATCTCCTCCAGGTAAAATTGATTTAATACGCTACAACGATTTTAATTTTATTACTTCATTATACATATATAATATAAAATTGAAGTTTCATCCTTCAAACCAGCGCACATATAGAAAAAAAACATAATACGCAATTTTCAATTTTCCCGGGTGCATAAAACGAAGCGCGATCGATAAATTAATCTGTCTTATGAAGGAGCGGAAAGAAAAAGAAAAGGAAAAAAATGAGGAAACAATTCGCCATGATTCACGAGAAAATATTAATAACCAAAGCTCGAGAAGTCTAATAATTACGCTATAAACGAATCCATCGAGCTTTAAGCTCGCCGTCATCTCTTGTTTATGTAAATTTTTTCTCTTCTCTTCTCGCATTTTTAAATGCGCAAGTACATAACCGAGCGTTGCACGTTGAACCTTCAAGCGACCCGCGTATACTCATATACCCTTACAAAAATATAGCGGAGTCGCGAATTTCAATTTATTCTAATTCCCTCGTTAAAATTACCATTCACGCTTCGACATTTTCTGCGCGCGCGAAAGTAAGCGAGCGCAAAATCACACGGTAAACACATTGAACAAACCTTCACAAAATGTAATGCCGTTGTATTTTAGCCATTACGTGCCGAGAAAGAGTGAGAAATTAAATATAATTGAATAAAGTGTTTGCTGGGAGAAAAAAGAAATGTAAAATGCGAAATTATTAAAAGGACTAAGATTTACAATGAATGCCGGTACTTTTCTCCGAGTGCTTTTTCATTTATTCAATAAGCCTAATTAGTTTAAGATGTGATAATGAAAACAAAAATATTTTCAAGTATTTTAAATATAGAGTTAAATAATTTAATCGTTTTTTAGGTTAATTAACAACTTAATTTTTTTAAATAATATAAAAATGTAAAAAGGCATTGACACTCTTATTTGTTACCTCTATTTGAACCAGAAAAACACAAATATGGCTTTATTAATTTTCCCACGAGTATTGAAACTGGATAAAAAAAAATTCATTTAATTATTTTCTCTTTTTTTATCACGTCAGAAAATGAGAAAATTAATGTTTCTTTACTTGATGACTCCGTAAGATAAAATATAAAAGATAGTAGAATCACTTGAAAAAATTAGGTTAAAGTTACATAAACAATAAATTATTTTAACAAGTAATAATAATACCTTTTCATTTGAATAAAAAAAAATACACCATTATTACTTATAACAAACACTAATTTATTGTTTCTATAATAATGTTAAGTTAATTTTTTCGTGTTAAATTAATAACTTACTTTTATTTGAAATCTAACATGTAGAAAACAAAAATCCGTTAAAAATTCAAAATATCCACTTTGTTTTGACGTCTGTAAAAATAATTCAAATTATAATTTCTTAATGCTAAATGGTCAATTCTTTTCATTTTATGTTTATATATATATCTTTCATCTGCACATATCAAGCTTTTCAGTTTAAAAATAAAAATCCAAATAAAAACCCAACAAATACGAATGTCGAACATCAAAGGTAAACATCCGATGAAAATCAAAGCAGCAGCGACAATTGGAAAAAGGAACGACGTGGAACGCATTAGTAAGCAATCAAGCTAGAGAACGACGAGCCAAGAGTACGTATAAAAGAGAAGAAAATGAGACAAAAAGGTAAAACGACCGTCAATAAAAGGAAGAACTCGATAAAATTGAATAGAAAATGAGCTCGGTATACAAAAAACAAGTTAAAAAAGCAGGACAAAATGTTCGTGAAGCCAAAAAAGCAAAACTGTAGCAACAACGTTCGTGAGTAAATAGGCGCGTGTGTATTGTGTTCTCTTTTTCTCAATTCTTGTTCTCGAAGCAAAGACCTCAGGAGGCTAAAGTTCATCGAACGGATCCCGGTGCTCGAGGTTTTCGCGCTTTATCGGACACGGCATCCGCCCACCTTGACTCTTTTCGATACTATTCTCGGTGCGTGTAAATTTTAATACTAAAGTCACTTCATCAATCGTCTCTTCGCGATAAAAAATTTTCAGTTAACCTATAAACACTGAACTTTAATTTGTTAAAAATGGTAAAGAAAAGAAAGTGAGTTATCTTCGAATGAAGATGAAAAAAATATTGAATTTGTAGCTTGTGAAACAGGAACTGCGTGAACGTTATTGAATTTTCATATAACTGTGTTACTATTGGTTTTTGATTTTCAAAGTTATGCAGATTTAAGTGCACTTTATTTGATTATTAAAACTTATTACTAACTGTTTGGTAAATCCTTTTAGAGAATGTTGAAATTCAAGATTCCGAATGAACGAAAGGTTTTATTTATTTTATAATGGAAATATGCAGAAAATGCATTAAAAGCTTTTTAAAACTTATTCTATGTACAAAATTCTTCAAGGATTCTGTGAAAATTTTAATAACAAGATTCCATGTTACTTTTTAATAAAATACAGAAGATTTAATCGTGAGTATATAACTACAAAATAAATTTTTTTTTTACATTAAACGTGTAATTCTTTTATTAAGCAATAGAATAAAATATTTTATAAATTAAAAAGTAAGATTTTCTGCATAAAAAGCTTAGAGTAAAAAATCCATAAACTTTGCGATAATTCTTAAAACTTGTAAACAAAGCAATTTTTTTCCAAGCACAACAAAGGTTGCAAACTTTCATTTATTTCTTTGATGGACGCCATGATGCATCGATATGATGCAGTTCATTCGCGTGACACTCATTGCATAGTAAATACACATACCTACTCAAATTTACCTACACACGCCCACTTACAAAGTCTTTTTCGAAAACGGAAATAAAAACCAAAAAAAAAATCTAAGCGCAACAGAAAAAGAAAAAAAGAATAAGGACAATCGAAAAACTTTTCCAATTTGCAGCAGCAATACGTGTGGCAATTATAATTGCAGATTTATGTCCGGCAGAGATCTAAATAGCAATTTTATGTGGAGCAACAAAGGCCTTAACTTGGCTTCAGCGAGTATCGTGTGTGTAGCGGGTGGAAAGCTCGTATTTTTTCGGAAGTAACAGCAACAAAGTTTATATACACACGTGGACGTGCGGGTGAGCAATAAAAATCCGGAGGCGTGGACAGAGAAAGCGCGGGAAGGAGTCAATGTTGAGGTTAGGTTAGGGAATGCAGGGGAGTCTGGAGCCGAAAGTGAGCTTTATGCGGAATATGGCCGTAAAGCAAAAACATTGAGAGAACGATATTTTGATTGTGCGCACATATATACCACTTGTATATTTGTAGGTATACATGTATAGGCACTTTTAGGAAGGGAATATAACGACGAGCCAATGAACTCGCGACTATACGTTCTTTCGTTTTTCCATGGCCATTGAATAAGAAAGAGAAGGAAAGAGAAGAAGAGAGAGGAAATGGTTTTGCGTTCTCTTTAGTATATTTTCTCAAACTTCTCATTTCGTTTACAACTGTTACTTTTGCTGTGGCAATCTGTTCTTGCTTCCGTTTTCATAATTACGGCATTCGCGATTTTACGCTACTGTTAAATTCTCGTAATACTTCATGTTTGTCCTTCTGAATTGTGATCGACGTTCTATTTTAGGTAAATGGATATTTTTCAATACTTCAACGAAAAACTTTTATATTTTCGTATATTATTTGTTAATAATTTTTTACAATATCATTTTAAAATATGAAAAATATTAATTAATGTGTTTAAATAATAGCAATAATAATAATATACACTTATTAATGCGAATATAATGCAGTTTGACTACAAAACTCTTATTTTAAAACTTGTTTATAATAACATATCTAAGTTAAGATAACCGCGAATAATAAAATATTAGTTCCACCAGTTTTACATTAATTTATTCACTTCTCTACATTATGACTCTTTTATTTTTAAATATTTTCCAGTCCGTCAAAATAAAATCGAAAAATAATATTTAATCACAACACAGGAAGTGGTGTCTCCTTTAATTTGTTTATTTTTCGAGGCAAAGTGAAAAGATGTTACATCAAGGGATTAGAGTATCTTGTAGAGATCTGACGTCAAAAATAAAAATAACCGATTTTATAGACCTTGAAATTAACGCGAAAGTGTTCGTGCGTGCGAGAAATTGAAAAACTCAGACGCAAATCTCGTTTTAGATTCTATAAATCAAAATGAAAAGTTATATATTCCTGTGCGATGTTTATTTTGCTTTTTTTTGTTTGTCGACGATCTCTTGCACAATTTTTTTTTTTTTTTTTTTTTTTTTTTTTCATTACGTTTGTTGTTTCATAATTATTTTCCATCGCATAAATTAAAAAAAAAAAAAACTATTATAATGTTACAAAATTTACCGAAAAGCAACTGTATTCGTAAGAACCGGATGGTACTTTTAATTTATCGATTTTACACATATTTGTCTAATTTGTTCGCTAAAGAAGAAATATGCGGAAAACTTTTGTTTGCCAACAGTTTCGGTAAAGGATAAATAATCGCTGCGTAAGTTTAGTAATAAATTCTCTCAACGGAATTTGCGGATTTACCAAACTTTTTACGATTCAAACTTCTCAAATATTCCACTCCGCAATGGCGTGACTACGTAATTGAAAAAGTGAATGAAAATTTTGAAAAATTAATGACGATTTTATAACGAAAACTTGAGTAAAGATCTTTGAAACTGTAATGTGAAAAAAGAAATGTTTAATAAATAGACCGATTAGATCAAATTCATTAACAATATTCAATTTTAGCTAAAATTATAAAGTACAATTCATTTATTGCAGATTTTCACCGAACGCTGCGCTTGTTATTCGAAGAGGAAGAGCTTTGATTCAAAAAAGCCATTCTCCTTTTTCTTCCCACTCTAGCCAATACAATCAGAACAATATTTATGGAGCTAGACGATTAGAGAAGGGGAATATGTGTGTGTATGTATACATATATATATACACATACATATTTCCGATACTGAGATTGAACAGAAATATTTGCCGGCGATGTAGGCAAGCTCAAAGTGTGTGCCGCAACTGCCGACGTCGCAATGTCGGATGGTTAGCTATGTATTCTTACATTATACTTTTTATATCCGGGGATATGATATATGTATATGTGTATGTGTATATATACATTCTAACAAATGAAAGGATATATGGAAGCGTCTATACCAAAAGCAGGCTATCCGGAACGCGTAAAATCCGCCGCAAATACGGAAATCGATAGATTTTTTTCTGCTTTTTTTAACGATGAGATGTTTTTATTTCTATTCGAAATAATTTTATTGCGAAAATATTATACTTTTTATTGTGAAAAAAATACAGACTTTAAAGACTGCAGCGCGTTATTTCACGCACTAACGCGAGTGAGTATTTTTATGCGTCCGTCATTTTCGGACGCATCATTTTTCTAAATTGAAATTTTAAGGATATAATCTTGAAGAGTTATAATTTCGATTAAAAAAAAAAAAAAGAAACAAAAATAAACGTGTCATAGTTTAAGTCGAAATTCTTCTAAACGTGAATCTCGTTTTTCTTTGAGAAAAAATAGTTTTTTAACATAAAAATAAAAAGGGGCTACATAATTAAGTAAAAGAGAAAAAATCTATCGATTTGTATTTTTTCTCTTAAAGCCTAAACGCACAATTACGAACGAATTTAATACGATTCGTGCTTATTTTTACATAAAATTGAGCTCCGGGTGGCTGGCCTGCTTTTGGTGGACGCTCCCATATGCGGAATTTTTGCGTGTCTTTCCCGACTTCTCGTTTTTTTTAACTTTTTCCGTAAAAGATTTACGGCCACGCAATTTTACAGCCTAAACTTTTGTTATTAGATCGATATATATATATATATATATACTCGTAAGTAAAAAGGTTAAAACTTGTGCGCGTATAAAGGTAAAGTTATTTCTTCGAGATAGCGTTTAGATAATTATTGAACAATCAATTACTTGGAATGCCTATATAATTAACCGTTCATGTACCGTAACCGTTTAAATTATTCACGCGTTAAAGTTTAATTAATCGCTCGCTTCCCTTGATATGCCAATATCTTTCGATTAACTCGTTATAAAGTAAAAAACATCTCGATTCGATATCAGTATTTTACGCCTATTATAACGGAGCAACAGAAAGAGCTGAACTTTTAAGACAGAGAGAGAGAGAGAGAGAGAGAGAGAGAGAGAGAGAGAGAGAGAGAGAGAGAGAGAGAGTAAGGAAGCTGTGTGTATACGTGTGTGCAGAAATGTGCGCCGAACTGTCTGGAAAGTTCTGGCGTTGCTCCAAAATCGTCGAGATCCCCGTGCAAGCGGTTACTTAGCTACAAGATGAGCTTTAAACGTCTCTCTCTAAGCGTTGTTCACCGCTGTATCCAAGAAAGAGAGGGAATACGACGGTTCGCAAGTAAACGCCAACTTCCGGCTATATCATCGTCGAAAGTGTGTGGGTACATGTATATACGTATACATATATGCAAACGTGCGGAGTTCCTTTGAGTTTTGGCGAACGCCAACGAGTTAAACCATAACACCGGCGAATCGCGCACCGAATAAGTTTGCTTATGCTCGGGAGTCACGAACTTTTGAGTTTGTGTCTTAGTATACCGAGATACTTTACCTGTGGAGAATTGCTTTGGTTTGCCGCCAATTGAATTTCCTTGCTTCTACACTTATTTTTTTTTTTTTTTTTTTTTTTGTTAAATATTTATTCTTCATTTTGCTTATGGATATACTACGATGAATTTCTCGTTGCTTGATTTTTTTTTCTTTTTTTTTTTTTTTTTTCATCTCAGAAATTAGATTTCTATTTTACAATTTTCCTTATTGTTAGTCGTACGAAACTTATTACGAACGAGTTTGCAAACTTAATTTTTAAACTATTCGGAGATTGTACGAATTATTAAAATACCCCTTCAAACTTTATTATAATCTATTTTAAATTACAAATTCTTTTATAATCGGTTATTAATTCACAATTTTAAATGGTTTCACAATCATGTGTAAATACGAAAACTGTTTTTATATTACAGTATCATTACATGTGAATCTATCATCTAATACTGGAAGTTGGTAAAAATCGGACAAGGTCAGACGTCGGTATACATAGTTACCACAAAAGTACGTAACGATATTTAAATATTTAATAATATATTATTTAGAAATATTGAAATCTGTGATCTACATCGAGCAATGGTAACAATATAAAAAAAAAAAATGTTTCCTTCAATATTGTATTAATAATATAACATGATTTGTTGGATCATCCAAAGAATTTTTTTCATTTATAAACAATGTATAAATTGCGGTATTCTCAGCTCTAAATATAAAAAATCGTTAAAATTTTATTTTATATTACGTTCATATATAATTCTAATACATTTTACTTGTTAAGTGATATCTATCTTAAGTGTTTTTCCTTGTTTGTGCATTTAAATCAGCCTCTTTCAATTCTGCGTTTGGCCTAAAGTATAAACCTTTTTTCTCAACCTTTTTTCCTACTTCACTAATATCCATTCCTCGATTACTTTTTTCCATGCATTTACTTTCAATTTTGATCTTTCCGATAAATAATCCACATTCTGTTTATCTAATCGTTTGAATTTCTTATTACGGTTTACACTTTATTTTTGCTTTGAATAAATTCCGTACGAGATTGTTGTAACTTTCTGTTATATTCATTATGCAATTTTATGAAAAATTAAATTATTCTTAATGGAAGAACGATTGACATTTTTAATGTAAAAAAATCTATTTCAAATTCGATTTTTTCAATTAATAGCGAATTTGGAATAAATTATTAATTTTGATAATTATTTTTAGCAAATTTCTCATTATGATTTTTTTATAAATTTGATTATCATTATAAATACATTGATTTATCATAATTTATACAAAGAAAAATTTTGTTTTATTCGCTTATATAAGTTTCTCTTTCATTTATTCATTTTTATCTAAATTTCTGTCAAAATTTCCTTATCAAACTTCATTTTTTTTGCCTTTTCTATCTTATCCTATGAAACTCTTATCTCGTTTCCTATTTCCTTATTTACAAACACATATAAAAATACAAGTCATGAAATTATTCACTTTACCACAAATTTTTATTCAATGATGTTTACATTTTAAAAAGTAACTCTAGACGATACATTAACTTATAAAAGCTAAATATATGACTTGTAATATTATAAATCGAACTATTATCATTAATCATTGAATAATTTATATAGTATTTGAACGATTGCAATATTGTAATCTTTTATTGAATTTGGGTGTTCCATAAAAATTAGTTTATAATTTTACAACTTTTTTGTTCAACATAGTTATAAAAATATCAATAATTACATCGATACATAAATTAAATTTACGTCTTTTTTCAAACTCTAATTATTTCGTTCAGGAAATTACCCAATGCAACCAACTTATTTTTCCAACTTTAAATTACTCGACCAACGTAATATTTAACGATAACAGTTGAGCCAAATAATCGTTAAAAAAAAAAAAAAAAAAAAAAAAAAAAAAAAAAAATAAAGGAAACAAATTAAGTTCAAAATAAAAGAAAGAAAAAAAAGAAATTAATAATCGCACGAATGCGTCCAATATAATATTGAAAGGAAAAAAAAAAAAAAAAATTCGAACAAAAACATAATCGAGCGCGTTACGTACAAAATGCCGCTCTTAAACTTTTTCCCTTCGTTTCGTCTCTTTCTCAATCCCTCTCTGTTATTTTTCAATCTGTGCTCCCATCCATCCGCTCTCTCCCACACACAAGTAAACACGTGCACGCATCCTATATATCTTCCTCTCCCACGCGAACTCTCACGCACGCACGTTTGTGTATACATATTACACTTATGTATAATATACGTGCGCGTTGAACGAGCGATGGTGTTAAAACATTATTATGCGTACATCCGAAGCTGTGAAGATGAGGCGGCGCCGAGGACATCACGCGAGACTCGCTGCTTCTTGTTACACGCGATTTGGATACGTGCGTGATGTATGTTTTCGTTTATTATATCGCCCTGATATAGCGATGGGGCGTGAAGCGATTTCGTAATTAATTTTAATTATTTATTATTATTATTATTATTATTATTTTTTTTTTTTTTTTTTTTTTTTTTTTTTTTTTTTTTTTTTTTTTTTTTTTTTTTTTTTTTTTAGAAATAGACATAGAGCTGGATAAGTTTTTAAATTAAAATAAAAGAAAGTAACGTTTCGATAATATTTTACGAAATTATTAACGACTTTTTATTTATCATCTTGCGGCGTTTAAATAATAGTACTCGTCGTAATTAATTGCAAAACAAAGTTTCGGCACGCATTAATGAACGAAAAAACAAAATTACGTATATTCCTATACGAGTTCGATCTCAAAAGTAGATTATCAAAAGCCGTACTACACAAGAGCACACTCGGGCAAAAAGTTTGACGCCGAAGTCTGATCGGAGATAAAGAATGAGAAAGAGCGAATGAAGCCGCTTACGAGCCTAATAAGTACATCGTCTTCAAGTATCTAAAATAAGTGCGATCAATCTAAGCTTTGCGGTTTTCCAAGAACGTTTGGCTATCGGAACTACGGATGCAAATACATCATATGCACGGGGCGATTGCGCGCGAAGCCTTTTGAAGTGCAGCTGGCGCCGCCGATTTGTGCGTATATACCTCGGTATATACAGTGCAACGTTGCACTCATACGCTCATGCGCACGCGTTTATTATGCATTCGTTCGCGTGCTATATAGTATATTCAGTTCGCCGGCGACGCTCGAAAGAAAAGAAAGAGAACGAAGACGTAACGCACGGTCCGAAAGAAAAAAAGAGAGGGAAAGGGTAAGCTTAGCCGCACAGCTCATTTGTTCCGTGATAAACAGCTTCTCTCGCTCTCGGAATCTATCTAGCATAAGCTAACGCTTACACATTTACGCGTATCGTACACGAGGAGCGAGCGAGGGAGTAAATTTAGTTCGCTACGAGGAGAGAGCCGCACACGACGATCCGACACCGAGGCTCGAGAGAATACAAAGATCGCGTGTGTGTATGTGTGTGTGTGTGTGTACATTAAGTATGTATAAGAGAAGAAAATCAAAATCGAAGCTTATTAACAAGCGAGAGTCGCTTCCAACACATACCGCCGAGTGTAAAGATTAAGCTCGGACGAGGGAGAAAAGTTAAAGAGAGCGGTTTAAAGCTTCCCGAATTGAAGTATAGATATACGCGATGGTGAAAAGTATGTTTATGCCTCGACTCTCGCTTTTAAGAGAAAGAGAACGAGTTATGGTTTTCGGTACATCGTTACTTTTACACGTAGCTTCGAAGGTTATAACTCATATTTTTGATGAGAGAGTATAAAGAGAGGGAGACAGCACAGCATTTTCTTAAATATTTTTACGCTGGTATTGTTAACTATGTCTTTAAATTAAAAATAAACTTTGGATTGTCGCTCTTTAAATGTAATTCTAAGAAAGCTTCAATCGTCTTGAACCGATTTTGTTCTATTTAACGCGAAAGCTTCATCGTAGATTTATAAAATTGGTATTTGTGTCAAAAAGAATTAAGTAAGTAGTGCAAATTGATAAAGATATAGTTATGTTATGAAAGTATCAATGTTTTTATTATTTTTTGATATTAAGATTATATTAAAAAAAAAAAGAATTATGGATTCATTTTTAATCAACAAATAACAATTTCATAAAATTCAGTTATACGTATTTAATTTTATTAAATTATTTATCGCATATGCACGTTTTATATTTATATCATTTTAAAATTCTCCTAAAACATTAATCAAAACATTCATTATTGTTCATGAGAAATAATTGCGTTTTTTTTTGCGGATAAACGGATGAGACCGCTCCAACGTTTAAATTTATCGCCATTCTAAAACGAACTCACGCAGTCTTACATAATTTATTTAAAAAAAAAAAAAAAAATCTTCATCGTTCAACGAATTAAGATACAAAAAGAACGTGATGAAAAAAAAAACATGAAATAAGGAGAAGAAGAAGAAGAAGAAGAAGAAAAATACGACGAGGATTCGCGCGAAACTGTCACACCGGCACTCGCCGATCTCTCGGCAAGTACAGAAGCTCGATTGAAATTCGCGCGCACGTTTTTCTTACACATACGTCCTCGTATCGGTCTTTTTTTTTTTTTTTTTTCTTTTCTTTATTTTGCAAGCTTAAAGCCTCTTTAATATACGCACGTGTTGTATGTGTATACGAATTACGAACGCGCGAAGAGGATGTCGGCGTGTTTTTTTTTTTTTTTTTTTTTTTTTTTTTATTCCTCTACGCGGCTTTTAATCGTCCAGTTTGATTTTATGTATGTATATGTTTATTGGATAACTTCTTGTCAAGATGTACATCGGTGCTATATACTATGCACAAAAGAAAAAAAGAGAGGGAAGACTGTTTTCAAGCTCTCTCGCGGTGCGATGGGCTTTTCAAAGACCGGAGATAAACTTTCCTTGAATTTACCACGGCTGCAAAATCGATTATTAGTTTTAGCTTTCGTCATTTTTTATTTTTCTTTTGCTATATATCTATACATATACATACAAATATACGGAGAAAGAAAGTTTCTCTCGAGGGTTGGAAAATAGAGTAATGAAATTTGAAGACTTCGATGTATCGATTTTGAATTGATTCGTTCAATGACGTAAAAACAAAATTAAAAATAAAAATTAAGTAATTTTTCATAAATATGTTTGATAAGCTTTACATCATATTAAATTACTCGTGTTAGTAATTCAAGTATATTTATTTTTCTTTTAGATGCAATATTTACCGATTTATTCATTATTTATTAAAAAAAAAAAAAAAAAAAAGAAGAAGAAAAAAGAAAAGTAGGTATTAAGGCATCGATAAAATTAATATAAATATTTAAATTTTGATATTTCGATAAAATGTATATAAATTTCTCGGTTTTTTGGAGCGAATTATTTATAATAAAAATATTATTTTAATTAAAACAATAAAATTAAAAATATAATTCTTTCGTTATTTAAAACCATGTAAAACAAACCATTTAAATTTTTACATTTTTGTAAATTCGTAAGTAAATATATTATGATAATTTAGCTTACGTATGCAAATATAAGGAAAAAAATCCATAAAATATTACATTTATGCACACGTATAATTATCAAATACTATTCTTTTTACTTATAAAATATAATGATGTTTGATCTTGAATATACATATATTTGTAAACAAGTTATTCATCATTTCATTAAAAAAATATTAATCATAAAAAAAGTAAACGTTAAATTTTAATTTTGATAAGCAAACAAAAGTTAACAGCTCACTCGGACATTCGGTACGAACAGTAACAGAATATCGTCGGTCCATTAAACATTGTATTACCCATATCGCATCGATTTCACAATAACAAACTAACCCTGAGGTATATACTTCGTATCAAAATCATTTTGACAACGAGTCGCGATCACAAACATTGTATTTAGTAAATATATATATATATATATCATATTCCTTTTTATACATGGAAGTATATACGTGTATAATTTCATTTCGTTTTTAAAATTAAAATTTATTTCTCAAAATTTTTACAGAAAATTTTCAAGTAAGATACATTTTCTGCTTAATTTTAATAATCCGAAGAATAAAATATTTGCCGATATATATATACGTTTAAAAACTCGTTTATGAAAACTTTTTCGCTCTCGGAATAACGAATGGCTTTAAAATGAGAATTTTTCTCGTTATGAAAGTTTTCAGGGTTATTAATATCGAGCATTTATTAAGACATGATAATTATAAATGTTTCGTCACAATGTTATATATCTTTATAGCAGTAAATTAGTATACGTAATTAAAATACTGCTTGTATGTACCGTTAAAAATTAATCTTCATACTTTAAAGTCCAATAATAATAACGATATACTCGTATAAAACTTTTGAAAACTTTTCTATAATCCGTATGTACATGAGTTTAAAATTTATCCACGTTTCTCTTTGACGGAATGAAAAATCTGCACAAAGTCAATTCTTCGAAATCCAACCCATTTTCTACATACCCAATACAATACACTAAACTGGACAATTCACATGAAAATAACACAATACTGGAACGCTTACGAAAATTTTCGCCGAACGATATCTCGAACGACGCCGCGATAAATCGCATCGGCATCGTATCTTTGTAGACATTACACACATAGCCAGCCGATGTAATCGAATTAAGCCGCCGTTCGAGCGTCGAGTAAAGAGAGCGAACTTTTACGTTTGTCCATATGTGTGTGTGTTTATGCATGTATATACATATATATAGAAATAGAGAACGATAGAGCATTTGACCCGACATCGTTAACCCGCTTGCGCGTGAACTCATCCGACGTTATGTGTGTACCCCTCCAACTCGCTCTCGTCATCTGGACAAGTATATAGGTTCCAATCCATCTGTCATTGAGAGAATTGGTCTCTCTCTCTCTCTCTCTCTCTCTTTCGGTTTACTGTCTCGAGGTCGAACGCGTCTGGCATAGTTGATTGTAATGTTCTTGTTACTCCGAATACACGCGCGCGAACGCGGTTTCTCTCTGTGCTGTAAAACAATTATTTTCCAGCGATGCGTTTCTTTTCGATTATTTTCAATTATCGATCGCACCGATATTTAATAGCTGCTTGTGTATTTTTTCATAAGTGAATCTTATGTGCAGCTACGTAAAATTAGATTACAATATATTAGAGATCAAAGCGTCAACTATTTGAAACTTCGAAATGTCGTTTGAATTATTTATACATACACTTTATATTTTCTTTATGTATTGAAATAAAAAGGTTAAATCCATACTTATATTTTATATAACATTTATTGAACTAGTAAATAAATATTTCAAATACTTTTATCAACGTCAGAATATAATTTTATTCGATGATCGTTTTATTTTTCAAAAGTGTGAAAAGATTTTGCAAAATGCCTTTAGGCAATATTTTATTCAGTGCATCAGAATATATATTTTATAAGTCAACACATGTTGCAACATTATAAAATATACCTTAACATAAAATATTATATTTTAATGAAAATTTTGCTCAAATCAATTTATAAAATGCATCAATTTATAGATGCATGTGTTTTTACAACGATTATTATAACTCATAATCTAAAAATTAAATGTAGTATAACGATTATTTATGCGCCAGAATTTATAATTAATAAAATCATTGAATCGCAATGTAAAAGAAAAAAAAAAGAAAAAGTACTTAAAGCAAAAATAAAAAAATAAAAATAATTGAAGATTTCTTAGGCAACGGAATGGGAAAGCTCAAAAAGTTCGGGTTCCTTTAGCAAGTTTAACTTTATATTAAGTAATCGTCGTTGAGGAATCCAACAGGTTTTGAAACTAGTATAACGTTTGTGTCGTAAAGCAAAATCTAACAAATGAAATGCAAGTAACTTGATTTTGTATACAACTTTTACTTTTGATAAAAAAATTTTTAAAAATTCGTGGATTTTAATTAATTTAGGACGATAAAATTTATAATTTAAAGTTTAATGGTTTTTTTTTTTGATACTACATTTTAACTTTGTAAAAATTTTCGAACCTTTACAAGATTTTAATTGTTTCGTATAGCTACTCTATATTATGAAAATTATTAAAAACAACAAATTACATTTACAAACGTTTACTTTTAATCAATATTTTTAAATTATATTAATTTACATAAAAATATAAAATTTTAAATATTGTATAAATCAATAATAAAGTATTTTCCTGTTGAAAACATATTTAAAATTTTTTTAAGCCATCACGAAATTTTATAACCCTTGATTATATTCACATTTTTAAAAAATAAAAAAAAAATAAAAAAAAAAAATTGTGAAGAAGATGAATTTTAACACTTTTCAGATACGTAAAGCAATTAATCTTATCAAAGGAGGCGAAGGTGAATGAATATTTTTAACATGGATATTCCGATGAATAGATTTTCAAGATTTTAAAGTATACTGAAACCAATTAAAAAAATTTTATATGTGTATAATATCTAAACATTTTTTATTTTAACTTTAACGATTTGTTTTTTTTTTTTTTTTTTTTTTTTTTTTTTTTTTTTTTTTTTAACTTGTGGCTATATAAATTATCAGAAACGCTAATTTTGTTTTTATACATGTATTTATAACCATAAGTATATTTTAGATTTACCCTCCGACATTATGTAATCCATTATTCCAATAAAAAGAAAAAGGAACATCGAGCGATTCAATCGAATCTAAAACCATAGTTGAAATTGTAGCTTAACCGCTCAAGTCATCCGCGCTATTTATATGAACGTGCACACACATACACAGACATACACGTATATATCCCTTACGGAACTCATTATCCTTATCGATGTCCCGCGCGATAAAACGCATAACGATCGCGCCCTCGTAAACGCGGCTCGTTTACTCCCATAAATATACGTCCCTCCACTTTGCCTTAACCATAAAAGGGAATCGTAGATATAGAACTTTAAGAGTGACCCTTTGCTCCTACACATATATACACATGTACGTTGAGATAGCCACACACGTAAATAGAAAACTGTACGAATGGACTTGGCGTGTGAAAATCTCGGCTCTCTCTCTCTACGTGTGCAGAAATTCCACTTAACGATCTAAGGAGTCAAGGAAGAGGATACGAGAGGACACTCACTTCCTTCCTTTCGTGATCTCTCTTTCTCTCTATGTATCCTCCTCGCGTGTTGAAGAAAGAAAAAAAAAAAAAAAAAAAGAAAGAACGAGCGCGTGAAACACGAAAGCGTGACCACGCGCTGCATCCCTTCGAGGAAAAAATAAATAAGCGATCGACCCTATCCCTCCCACCTCCCTCTCTTTACCTATTTATTTATTTATCTATTTATTTATTCATTTAATTATTTATTTATGCTCGTCAGTAATGTAATTTTGTAATTGCAAATAAATTTTATCTATCTATCGTTCTCCCTTCGTTTCTTTATCGCATTTAAGTTATCTAAGACGACTGATTTTATTCTTTTTCTTCTTCTTCTTGTTACTTTAAACCTTTATAGGCTAGCTTTAACTATGCGCTAGATGCACGATTTACGTGTAAAGGTATGTAAGGTATAGTAGAATAAAAGGAAGAAGACGAGTAATCGTATGTCGGTGTGCTTCGAGGGACTGTCCGGTAATGTGGTAAAGTTTTCTATCGGGCGAATGGATAAAGTTTTTATAATCGACTACAACAAAACGTGATATGCTATAATTATATATATATAAATTATATATTATATAAATTAAGTTATGGGGTTTTCGTATTTTTGGGGGTTCAATTTTATAAACGAGTTTTGTTAATAACGTCAGCGAACATGGAAACTTTACAAACGCATATATTAGTTATTTATGTACCTTGTGCGAGCCTCGCGTCATTACAGCTTGAGGCAAAATATGTTGTGGATGGATAGTAGGGCCGCAGTCGCGAGCGCAGCGAGCGACTAAGGCGCCTCTATCCATCCACAAAATATGAGCCGAAAGCTTTAATGACGCGAGGTTCACTCATGGTGCTTAAAAAATTTTTCAGCCTTGTAACCCGTACGAAGACTCTTACTTAGTTAACAGAATAATTAATTTTATTTTGTTGCATATCAATTAAATGCAATTTCGAACCCATACTGACAGTTCGTAAACTACAGATATCGTCTGCTAACGCATGCGCATTTTGTACACACACGCGTACATGTACATGTGTGTCAAAAAGTGACAGACAACATAATGTAAATATAAATATAAATTATGAAATGAAAAAAAATAGTAAATGGATTAATATTTAAAAATAAAATTAATTCTTGAACAATTATTATTTATTAAAAAATATAAATTTCTTGAGTATATTTATTAAATATTTATACAGAATAATATTTTTAACAAAAGTTTTTTTTATAAGATTTGAAGGCTTATTAATAATATTAATACTATTATAATTAATATAAATACTTTCTTATGTTATTTTTATTATAACAATACTATATTTGTTTAACACATTTTTTGTATAATCAATGAATTTTAGTCTCTTATTTAACATGAAAAAACAGTAACTTTTTTAAATATTTTAAATTTAATTTCTTCACACAAAAAACTTTTAAATCATTTATCTAAATCACAAACAAAATTATAAACTAAAAAATTATCACTTTAAAATCACTTATTATTAAATTTTTTAATTTTGCGAGATTATATTAGATTTTGCTTTTTCTATTATTTATTTAATTCACGTTTGCATTCTTCATCACTGTCACTATCACTCGTTTTTTTTTTTTATTATTTAATAAATTGTCCATTTTTATTCTTCTTCTCACATATTAAGAACGAATATTACCGACACACGATACACTATACTGAAAGAAAACCAAAGAAAAGCAGAGCCCCGTGGTCGCTTGAATGTACATACTGAGCGAAGGAGAGAGCGAGACAGAGATAGGGTGGTCACGTGGGAGCAATGGTGCGCGCGCTCTTATCGCTATCTCGTTCTCTCTCCTTCGCTCAACATACATAAGTCTTATTACGCGTTTCGAAAATATAAGTTTCGATGAAGACTCACATGCTAGGCTATATGAAGCGACAAATACATAGCAGTGGCGCTGTTAACTTTTTTTTCTCCTGGCACGTATACAGCCTAGAAGGACGTATAGAATGACATACAGCCTAGGAGGACGTATAGAAAAATGTTAATACGATCGAGAAGGCGCTTGCGCGTATGGAAACCATTTACACGCTGACGATGCTCCGTAGGTAAGAGTCGCCGTACGGGTTAGTAGGCTGAAAATATATATATATATATCGCTATTCGAACGGTACTTTATAATTCAGTAAATTACGTTATTTTTAACAATAAATATTTAAAGGAATCTCATAAAAATAAGTAATTTACATCACTGAAATTCGAAACGATTAAAAATATACATAACGACGATAAAAGATTACTTATAGACAAGATTTAAAAAACGATAAACAATAAAAAATTTCGACGCATAATCTCTCTAATTGACGCAACGTTCGTTTAACTTTTTATACCGAGAGAAAAAGAGAGAGAGAGAGAGAGAGAGAGAGTCGAATTCAGCTCAATCAGCATTTTCTATGAAACAAGTAATCAAGCCTTTATTATACCGGACAATCTTTCGCTTACACGTACATACATGTTACAATCAAGCAGAGAACAAGGAGCTCGCGAACGTTCCGACAGAGATAAATGGTATACGTAGAAAAGCTCGATCTCGACGGATGAATATACGCATAAAAAAGGGGTGAAAAAAAAACGAAGAAAATAAAATAAAGAACAAGAGTAAGCGCACAAATATCTCGTAATTTTCCAAGGCGCGTATCTTAAATTCCTAAGACCTCAATTTTCTATAAATAAAAAGTGGCAGCCTGTACGGCCTAACATATAACTTCTCTCGGCTAAAAACGATCGACGCGCTGTAGCGCGGCGCTTCCACGCAGCAAGGATCCTCGAGAAATAATTCCTCGGGGATGTATTAGCGCCGGTGAGAAAGGCTTCTTCCGATACATACACATATATATACATATACATATGAATGTGCACGCAAAGGTGCAAGATAAAGAAGGGGAGGGTTACACCAATTCCGTGTGGTGTGCACGTACGTAAGTTATATATGAAAGCCAAAGATAAAAGAGCGACTGACGGTTTTATTCCGAGAGGAACGTCTTAAATCTGCCCCTCTCTTTCTCTCTCTCTCTCTCTCTCTCTCTCTCTCTCTGGAAAAGGATGAACACAAGAGAAAGCAAATGCCTGAGTTAATTGAAATAGAGGTGCCATGCCGCCCTCGTACTCACTCTCTCTTTTTTTTTACGTTCGTTTAGTAAAAGAGAGAGGAAGAGAAAAAACTCGTTTTTTTTGTACGCCGTAGATAAGGTGATTTATTTCCTGTATATATATATATATATATATATTTAAAAGAAGTCTCGACCGGTATTGAAAGGCCCCTATCTTTCTCTCTCTTTCTCTCCTCGTAGCCTCTTCTACTTTTTTTCCTTTTTTTTTTTTTACTTTTTTTTTCTAACACGCGCTCGTTTTTATTTCAGGTTCGTGGCTCTTCTTATTTTGCCGTCGTCGTTACAAAATTTAATTTACGCCTAACGTTTAGTTATTCATCGTTCATATTTTCGAAAAAGAATTATAGGAGACATTAAAGCAATGAACAATTATGTTGTCAGATTAGAATTATTTTTTAATATATTTGATGCACTGATCGTGTTTAAAAATCTATTAATAAATAATAATTTCTTAATCTTATAACTTTATTATATTTTTACAGATGAGATAATTTTAAAACAACAAAGATTTAAATATTTTTCAAACTATAAGCATTTTTTTTTTTTAATTATTTAATGCAATCTGAATCTTAATATGATTAATATTATTTTACCGAACAATATTGATATAATTAAGCAGATTTCATTATTAACTTCCAATGAATTATTTTACAGAATGATATATTTTTAGTTAAAAAATGTGTCCATATATCGCGTACTATTATTTTTTAAAAAGAAACAAACGTATTCTTTATCAATATTATTTCCTCACAAAAATCAACGAAAAAAAAAAAAAAATATCTCTAAAAAGCTAAATAAACGACTCATAAAACATTAACGTATCTTGACAAGAATACCGTAACGACATTAAAAATACAGGAGATACAAAAGAAGAAAGAAGGAGCACAAGAGCAACAGCGGCAGCAACACGTCAATCGGGTTAA